>JAODJX010000042.1:17537813-17554263 GCA_026776945.1 Isichthys henryi | reverse complement strand
ATGCTGAGGCTAATTGGAGTTGCTAAATTGCCCGTAGGTGTGCGTGTGAGAGTGAATGGTGTGTGAGTGTGCCCTGCAATGGACTGGCCCCCCATCCTGCCTCGTGCTCATTACTTCCGGGATAGGCTCCGGACCCCCCGCGACCCAGTAAGGATAAGCGGTTTGGAAAATGGATGGATGGGTGCAGAAGGCCACCTCACCATTTGGCATCTTGGCAAAAAAATAAATAAATACTATGACCCTGTTCTGTATAACTACTTGAAAATCAAAGGAGAAATATATTTTGAATAAATCAAATATACCTCAGAAATAATCTAAGCAACAAGCTGATGCAATTAATATTAAACATAATATAAAAACAAGCAATCATTTCCAGAATTAATCAAGTGCAGTATAAGATCTAAACAGATCATAACCATAATCAATATGTACAGCTTCCATAAAATTGCATGTAAAAACAGGTCTCCCATGACCCAGACCCTGGTAAGCAACAGGCAATGGATGTAAGGGCTATACCTTTAAAGTCTGCAAAGGATATGCTTTTATTCTTGTTAACAATGCTTATTTGAAATATGCCAGGACAGACAAATTGTCATTTGAAATCAAACAGAGGGAGAAGGGAACTATTGCAATGAGGCATAAAAACATATAGTGGCTTTGACATGCTTTACTCCTGTTCTCAACATCATGCAAAATTGAGTATCTATCAGAACGAATATATTTACATTCCTCCAGGTTCAAGCGCAGGTTGGCATGGCCGTGGAGATGAAGGCTTCTCACAGGTTAGCTGCTGCACTGTTGAAGCCAGATGCATGGACGAGCAGGTCGTAGACGAGCTCTTGGGCATCCCCAGCAGCAAACTCTCCATCACCCACTAGCACATAGTCAGGGCATTGCAGTCAGAAGGGGAAAATCCGGAAGTGCCATAGGCTCCTCTCATCTTCTCCCTAGTCTCGGGTGCCAACTTTACCTACCAGTATTCGCTGCACAAGTCCAGTGAGCTAAACCAGTGAGAGTTGGCTACTGTGTCTAGCGCATTATTGATACATGGCAGGGGGTAAAAATCCTGTTTGGTGAATGCATTTAGCCTGTGGAAGTCCACACAGAATCGCCAATATCCATCCTTCTTTGCCAGGACGGCTGGGGAGGCACAGAGATTGGTGGAAGGCTTGATCACACCGGAGGGCAGTGGCGTGGCCCAAATATTTGCGAATTTTCACATTTGTGTGGATCTTCTACCTCTAACCCTCGTGAATGTGAAGGGGTGACTGTAAATTGCATTAAAATGAAAATAAAACTTAATTAGATTATCAATAACTTAACTTTTCGTACTTCTCTCATTTGGCTGCCCTACATCATCCTAGGATTGGTTGCCCATCCTTCATCGCACATGAAAAGCAGCCCTTGGATTGCTTCATTCTTCCTGAATACTAAAAGAACTGTTCGTTGAAATTTGGAAAAATATGTTTCTCATGAGAAATATTTTGTTTCTTTGTGGTATGAACATTGTACATACATTAAATGGAAATTCTAAAACAACAGTATACAAACAGTGAGAATATGACTGGAATGATGCCTTTATTACTACTGTTGACTGTTACCTAGATGATTTCAAATTACATTTTGGGTGGTAAGCAGACATTCTGGACAGGACATTCAATTACCATCTCCAGTTCAGTAAATATCATATAACTCACTGCGGGGTTTATAAAGACACTCTATTGGCTATTTAGAGGTGCTTTATAACCCTCAAAACATCCATGCTAACCTTCTTCCAAGTTGCTGGGTTAACCGTGTCACAGCTTTGAGCCGAAAAGTCACTGGAGAGCAGATGTCTTAATATGAACGTGGGATGTAACCAGAAAATATTTCACTTTTTTTTCTGGCCTCACAAACAGATTGGAGAAATAAAATTCCACTGAAACATTTTTTTCTGAATAAGCGTACGCTGTCCTTCTTAGAGAACTTTCAAGCATATATGCAGTTTCAATTGTACGAGAAGAAAGTACGCAAAATGACATAACTGTATTACTGTGGGAGAGAATGGGTTGTGGCTCATGCTTTCTTTATGAAAGAAATGGAAGCTCCCCTTCATTGTCAGTGCACTGCCAGAGACAACTAGCAGCAGAACAAATGGGAAAATCACCGATCGACACAGCTCCTGCACTCAGGGTAGATACTAAAGAAAACACATGGACAAGTCCAACACAAAATCCCACAAATGCTTCATGGGATGGCATTGTTGTCATAGCCTGCATGCCACATTCCCCAGGGTCCCCGGCGTACCTTCTTCTCCTGTTGTGGCCTTATCCACAGTTGCTTGTATAGCGGGATCAGGTCGGGCTAGGGGATGATATGTGGTCAGACGATCCCTGTGCAGAACCACAACCTTTTGTCACTCAGGCAGCTACAAGTGGTAAATGACATTGGAAAGGTGCTTGAGGATCTCCCCCAGTCCTCTCCACTGACTCTCCAGCTTGTGTGACTGCTACTTCTTGCAAATAGCACCGTGGACCCAAATCTTCCGGTACGTTACGGCTGTCACAGCATCACCCTTGCACTGTGCTCTGGGAGTTGACTGGGAGTTGGGGGGCAAGGTGGTCCCCGTCGCCGCCATCGGCCCCCATACCTGTCGGTTCTGCGTGTGGCTGTCTTGAATGTTCTTGAATGCATCTATGTGAGTCCCCAGGAGGCACAGCAAGTCCAACCCGCTAATGTAGGGGTCCTGAATGTCAGCCAGCTACACCTCCTGGTCCGTGGTTTACCCCGCCAGTGTGATGCTGAGCAGCCCTCTCCTGCCTTCACTGACATGCACTTGCCAGTGAAAAAGTTGAGCTGGACCTCCCACACTTCCCACCCCAGTGGGGCCAGTTGTTCAGGGTCTGAGAGGATGCCCAGGCGGATGAGTGTGATGGTGGACTCTGTGTCCACCAGAGCTTAGTATCATGTGCACTGCATAAGACGATGTCCATGTAAACGCCCCACTTGTGACCCTGCCGGACCACTTGATGATATTGGGACAAGGGCTCCTGGAGTTACAGAAGCAACTTTGTGGTAGAGATGTGGCGATTGATACTGAAATATATTCTTTTTATTTGAAGTGTTTCATTTTGAAAATCGATGCTAACATAAAGGTATTGGTTTTTACCTGGCTATTAAAATGTTCATATTATTATAGGGAATAGAGCATGAACTGCAAGTGAGCAGGGCTGCTCATAAGGGGGGAGAAAGGAAAAGGGGCCCAGACACCCTGGAAATCTCTGCAGGCCTGCTCCCTGGCAAAAATTCTTATTATTATGATGTAAATTTTAAGGTTGGGCTGACACAAGAATATCGGTATCAAGATCAGTACCATAGTGGATTGTATTGAAATTGAAATGAATGGAAAATCAGTGGTACTGCCTGTCCCTCTCCCTGGCAGGCAGTACAGTGTGGCTGGTGGCCGGTTGTTGCTGACGGAGACGGGATCACATCAGCCTGCCCTGCTTATGCCAAAGCCTCAGCCAGTGTAGCAGCTGAATGTGTTTGCGAGGCTGCTCTGGTGTTAAAGCAGTGACAAAGCCTAGCTCTTCCTGCACGGCATGGGGAAAAACGTGGGTAGCCCCACCATGCATATTTGCAGAGGCTGGCAGTGAATATACCCAGTTTCTTGCCCTCCTGTCTCCACCAACTCGCTTGCTTTCCGCTCATGGTCTCTTCTGATGGCTGCTGGTGGAAACGCTGCTCCAGCGCCTTGACCAGAGTGGTGTAACCCAGCTGTGCATCCATGGTGAGGCGGAGGAGGAGCTGAAGTGCTGCTCCTTGCAGTTACATTGCTAGGTGGACCATCTTCCCCAAGGAGGACCAACCATTGTAAGCAAGGTAAGGCACCAGAGACTTCTTTCCACTGTAGTGGGGAAACTTCGTAGCAGTCTTAGCTCTGCCAATCGCCGATTTTGAATTTGGCAAACCCTCTTGGTGCAGAGCCACTGTTCCCTCTGCTGCCTGCCATTGGCAGCACAGCACACCAGCTCAGGTCGGCCTGAGAACGCAGACTCACTTGGGTTCTCCTTGCGTTTACCACTGTCTCTTCCTGGCAGCATGTTGAGGTTCTCAGACGGCAAAGCTGCTGGATCTCATCGTCAGTTTCATGAACATCCTGAGACTCACAGTTAATCAAGGAAACAAGTATTATTTTCCACAAAGTACACGAAAGCACACATTAATAGCACAATTTTATATATGAATGGCATCACGCATGGCATGCACGTAGCCTGCATAAGCTAGGGTGACCATGTAATCCACGTCAAGGAGGACATTGAACTATGACAGGATTTGTAAACTACCATTTCAATTAAAAGGAAATGAATTTCACTTAAGCCCTGAGTTCTTGCTGTCTTCTGATTGGTCAGTCTCCTATAATCATACAGTACATGTGTCACTAATGTTAACATGAAACAAGTGAATCAGTCTTTCAATCAAGGAAACGAACCACTAAGTGCACAAGAAGAACTGAACTATTAGCCAAACACAGGAGCCTTTCAACGTTAAACTAGTTCGTAAATCCTGCAGTAGGTCAAAGTATCCTCCCTGACGTGGATTATCTGGTCACCCTGGCATAATCAGTGGCGGACCGGCTCTGCAGCGTCACATTATTTAAGTATTTGCAATACAGTACACATCACATGCATTGCCCAAATAAAAATAACAGGCACAGTGTCAAATTTATAAAATATATGTATGAAGCAAATGACAGATAAATAGAATTTAAATTAGAACACAGTTTTCCTAACTATTCCTTGAACATGGTGAATACACAACTAAACAGCATATTGCTTTTTAGTACATGCCATGCATATAAACCCTTGGTTACAAGTTTAACGATACGAAACATTTGCCATTGGTAAATATCACGGCATTATTATATTTGTTATGAAAATCTACAACTTCTCCAGCCCTTCTTCTGAACTGACCATTTTATATGGTTTGTTCACTTTTAGCATAAATATTTTAAGCTTGATTTGTCTTTTTTTTTATCTCAGTATTAATATTTTTCTTAGCAGGTGAAACAAATCGTAAACAACGGAAGTGACGAAGTGTATAAGTAGAATTGTTTTAAACATTTAATTAGATAAACGGTTACTGAAAAGAAAGACGGGCTCGCAAATACAAGTCATCAGTTAAATTATGCAAGACCTTGCATGGATTAATCAGATAAAGTGAGGACTCTGGCATTTTGCAGTTGTAGAAGTTTTCTTTTTAATCTGGAGGCGTATTTAGGGGGACACCTGCTGCTGACTGTAACATCTCGTATTGACATTGCCAATAAACAACACAGTTAAGAACATGTAAAAATAGGATTCTATAATATGGCAAGCTTACGTTTAATAACGGGCTGGGTATCAGTGCGCCGTTTGCAGCAGTCTGCTCTGATTCAGCTCACATGAACATTAAAATCCCGAGCATCCCGCAGCCCTAACTTCACCTGCACTGCCGCCTCCTGGACGGACACGCCGGCTGTGCCGGGGATGTAGTATAAACTCGTGAGCCGTTCAAGGATCTCGCCCAAAGCGAGGAAAGCGGCGCTCGGGCGACGGGATGGCGAGCCGAATGATCTTCGCATTTAATACATTCGTCCTGCTCGGGGTCTTGCTCATACGAACTGGGACCATGGGCCGAAGCAGGGGCACGGGGCTGTTCAGTGGGAAAGGGGACAGGGACCCCGTGGCGGAGAGCCCGTGCGAGGTGAAGACCGTCACCGTTTCCACCTTGCCCGTTCTCCGAGAGAACGAGTTCAGTTTCACCAGCGGCGGCTCGGGCAGCTTAGCCGGCGGAGTGGGAGACTCCCAGCTCCTTCTACTTGTCAGGACGGACGTGCCTGGAAAAATCACTGTCTTGGATGACCTGGAAAACACGGCTCTGCCGTTTTTCACCCTGGGTAAGGTCTGCTCCGCTCGCTGGATTCCCGGCTCGCACTTCCCCGCTGTTTCTCATAGTCCCAGACAGGATAAAGGCTGCTTTCGCTGTACGCGGTGGCATTTCGGACCGGCTTTCTAGCTGATTTCTTTCTTATCTAAGGTTTTTACTCATTATGTGTAAATCTCAGTTTAGGTCCCGAATAAGAGGTAAAGTTGGCTTTGACAGAAGTCATTATTTGTATTTAAATACTGCTGATGTTGAAGAAAAAAATACTAAGTCATACTGACACGTTATTATGGGATGCCATCAAATACCCCTTTACACATACAGTAAGACTATCCCTCTTTCGCAGGTTCTTGTTTCTCGACCGAAGCGATTTTTAAAACTATTGAAAAAAGAATTGCAAAATGTAATTTGTGAGTCCAAGCAAGGTACTCTCAAAGGAAAGTGCCAGTTAAAGTGTAGTTCACGAAACACATATTACTGAAACAATCCTGAAACGAATAAGAAAATGTTGTTTTAAGATATTTCTGTCTGGAGAGAAGGAGTTCTGAAGCTTTTGCAGTTTTTTGGGGTATGATTTTAAGGTCTGTCTTTGGGGGCTTTTGGCTGCTTCTGAGGGTAGTCATCAGCAAGGCAGGTAAGTGTGAACATTGAATTGTTCTAAACGATCTTCATATACGTCTCACTTGTTAAAACTAGCATTTTTGGAATTTCCTAACTAAGTTGCGAATGGGGTGGAACTCACGGCTTCAAGCAGAAAAATCCAAGTGATCCAATTTACACTTACATTTTTCAGTGAATTCGTCAGTATTAAAAATAGGAGACTAATTTGTTTTTGCCTTAAACCTTGAAGCTTTTCATTAATAGCACATAATTTCATTCAAATTATACTAAATATGTTGCATTTTCTCATATTATTGATATTACTCATTGTTGTCGTAAGCAAAGACTTGCATAATATAATGTGCATGTGTGGATTAAACAGCTGTCTGGCGATATTGATCAAGTACATAATTAATTTTTAAAAATATCTATCTGTCTGTCTGTCTATCTATCTATGCATGCATGAAATTTTTTGTTATACAAAACTGTCATTGTGCAAGGTTGTATTTTTTTCTGCAAAGTTATTAGTGTAGGCCATGTGTTGTGGAAGGTTTTTCTGCATTTTGTTTGAATAACAAACTGAAACACAGTGTGTTTTTTTCAGTGTTACACTGTCAGATTTGTAGTATGTTAATGGTTTCTTGAAGCACACCGAGAAGTATGGCACAATGTTATTATGTTTTTGATTAGTCCCCAGATTATTACCATAATATGGAGTTGCATTTAAAATAAGTTTTTTTTTCCAGGGTTGCAGACTTTTAGATTGACCTGATGGTTGAATGGCAAAGCAGCAGTTTGAGAGTATATGATATAGCAGTGTGGTACATTGTGTGAGTAAAGGTGGTGTAGCTCAATGGGTCTAGGTTTTGTATCACTTTAGCATTGGTAAGAAAATTCATGTTATTTCATAAAACAAAATCCTCTAACTTTGTGTGTGTGTGTGTGTGTGTGGGGGTGGTGGTGGTTAAAGAGTAGTGCGATTTAACAGGTTAGTCTGTAGTTAGTACCAGAACTCATATACCTTGCAGTGATGCCTCATGGGATCACACACTATGTACAATTTGGTTCAGATCCGAAAGGGAATCTGCATGCTTCTGTATTGGATGCCAAAGTGACTACAACACATTGATCAGCATGTAGGCCTGAATTGTCACATGCTTTTCAGTTCTGAGTATTTTTGTGACATTTACCTGAAGATACCAGCAGTGCTGCATCACTATTGTTTTTGTGTTTAATTTACTGGGTGCAAATTTCCGACTGTACTAATGTTGTTCTCTTGGTACCTTGTTAGCAAATGCCAAGTTTATATTTGATACTGTAGTTCTCTTAATATATCTTGAAGTAAATATACCTTTCATGTACCCTTAAATTTTCACGAGTCTCTGCACGCAGAGTTCAACATTTATTGGACAAGTGCCTTCTTGTTTCCTTTTAGTGATATATAAAGTTCATTTGTTCCTGTTAAATCACATCTGAAAGACTGTCCTGAATTAATTGCTTTTGTTGTATTAGTGCCTTACTGTAAATCATCTTAATTTTTATAGCACAGCAAGCTGAATCAGCTGAACTCTCTGCTCACAGGTTTTTATTTTCCCGTTATAGACCAATATTCTCTGATTTACTGAAACTTGTGGTCTCATAAAATTCACATCTTAATCATACTGTATGGATGAACTGTGTGTTGCAGTCATAGGGTTAGATTGTTTTATTATCCAGACCTCTGGTTTGTATCTTGGCTAAACCATTACAGGAAAATAATGAAGCTATTGATTTCTTTAGTCGGCCATATTGATTATGTTCAGTGGGTGTGTTTTTATATTGTAATTTGTACAAGGGCAATGTTAAATACTTATTTCCAACGTGTTTTATGGAGTATTCGGCAATAGTTCATTACTTATGAGTAACTCCTGCAAAACTATATGCATTCAAGCTCAATTGTTTATATATAATTCGTTCATTATGGATGCCGAGTTACATTCATGCCTGAACATTTCCTTCATAAGTGAAAGTACTGTACTGTGCTGCTGATTGCCATTTAAGCATCAGCAAACAGAAAACTGTACAGTATACGGTAGTCCTAGTCACGATAGGATGATACCTGCGTTAGCTTAAAATAATGCAGATTTTTGTAAAGTAGGGTGATACTGATTTTTTTTTTAATCAAGCTTGTTAAACATACTCAAACATAAATGCCTTTAAGAGAGGAAGGAGGTTGTAGTGTGTCAATGCAGGCATTAATAAGGGTAAACTTAGCAGTATGTGTAATAGACTTTCATTTTTTTTTTCTTATTTAGTTTAGCAATAATTTATTAGTTTACTAAGTAATTTTATTTTTAAAATGTTTGGCTAAGTATTCGGTGATTTTATTGGAAACATCTTTTATAGGGATCTGATTCAGAAAATGGCACATCCAGGGTTTTGGAAAGGTTCAGCTTCAGATTCTTTCCTGAGAATCAGTACACCTCTTCTTCAGCTCTTTAAGAATGTAATCCATCCCTGAATATATAGGAGAATGAGATTGCACTGTGAACATCAAAAGAATGCATGACATTCATGTCTTAGTTGAAACCCAATGATCTTGAGAGGGCAATAACAATGTTAAAGGACAAACATGGATAGAATAAAAGAAATTCTACTTTCTATCATCTTTTGCAGCAGCCTTCCTCATGGTGGCAAACTTCTGTTTCTGTACTTTCATAGACTGGAAGATTTTCATCAAGCAAGTTTTTCACCTGATGCAGTGATGGACTGTTCACAGATTACTGCTTTCTCATTAGCCTTATTGTGGAATATAATTCTGTTAAATATTCCAGCTCAAGTGGGAATTTTTTGAAATCGGTTATTTTGTCTCACTTAGAAGAATACAGAATATACATTTCAAATTGCCATATATATTGCACTTTATGTAAGAATCCTCTCAATTGCTAAGAATATATAATTCCGCTTCAGATTGTTTACTCTGAATCTTTTATTCATATATAAATAAATAAATACAAGCAGAATCAATTGGGGGGGAACGTAGTTTCCTTACAGTTGTTTGGTTTTGTTCAAATGAAACAAAATCTCTCTTATTCTGACCTAGACTTCGCTGCGAATAAATCAGAAAGTCAAGTTCCCTCTCTTTCTTCAGGTCAGTCTCCTTCATCTTCATGTTTTCTATGACAGCTTATCACTGTCACGTGTACTTTTTTCCAGACAAGGTTTCAGTGGCTAGCAGTTCCCAGATTGTTGGAAGGAAACAAATAAAAGAAAATATTAACTTCTCAAGCTTATGTGCACAGCACGTCCCCAGTGATGATGCATAATCTCTGTCTTACATTTCAATCATATGTCAGTCTTGGTTGTGTTTAAGATAGAATTCATGGGTGATGTGGCTCGGTGACAACTTAAGAATGGCGAGGGAAGTCGGAAGAGTCTCAGTCCTCACTTTTCTGATCATGGGAGGATGTAGCCGGCAGTTTGGGACTTGATGTGCGCAGAAACGACTCCGCTAACCTGCCAATAAGCTCTGTCAAAGATGAGACTTAGTCTTAGAATGATAGGGTACATCGAGGTATTATGACCCATTTTCTGTATATGTAGCAGACTGATATTCCTGATCCAGATGATCAAGGTGGAAAAAATAAAAATGCATACAGTATGTTTCCTGTTTTTGTCTTTAGGCCTGAAATTTAATTAACCAATTTGAAGGAGCTGTGACGGAAGCCCATGACCCGATGGCATAGATGTTATCGTCTTAACCTCTTAATCTTTATCGTCAGAAAAACAGGATCCAAGCATAGAACTACAAAGACACTGCAAAGTTTACTGCATCTTGCTGGTGTAAGCAGAGTATTAGGCAACAGTTCCAGAAGATGGTACTGTAATGTGCATCCACCCACCCCAGTTTATGAACCTATTTCAGGCACTGAAGGTGAATAGTGAATTATAAACACTATTTTTATTATATCTTATGTGGAAAAGTATTACTTTTTGCAAACATTCAATAAAAATTTACTTAAAAATATAGAAACATTAAGAATTCTTGTGTGCTCTGTTAGAGTTTTTTCTTAAGATAATAGTTTTTGATGATGAAAATAATTTGAAAAATAAAAAAACATAAAATAGGCAAACAGCCAAACAATTTAGCTGACGTTTGATTCATAGAAGACTTCAAGTAATGTTGGAGGTAAAATGGTACAGTAAGTGGAAGAGGAGTGGAATCCAAGAAAAACAATGGATGGTTCAGATAAAAATGGATTCTGGAAATGGAAAAGTTGGGTGCTAATTCTTCTGATTTGTATCTGTGAAGCTCTGAATATCACATGTTCTTAAACTGAGTGTCAACAGACAAAACATTATCAAAATGCTCGTCCTTTGTGCTTACAGACTACACAATGTCACTTCTGAAGCAGTGCAATATCTCTTTGCCATGTAAATGAGTGACGTTCCTCACTTAGGAAAGCCTTTGATTTTCATTCACTCAATAATTGAATTTCATTTAAATTATTTTTAGCATTGGAACCTAATCATATGGCTCAACATATTGTTCAGCTATGAAGACAAGAGCCTGGGAAAAGTGTAATATCTGATCTTTCCTTACAACCCCTGTTTTCTGGGGGCGCACTGTGTTGAGCTACACCCGTAAAATTATATTACACTGTGATCCTCTGGGATACCAACAATCCACATCCATTTTTTTTCCAGACAAGAGCATGGTACTTGTGTCCCTGACCAGGATAAATAATTTTAGATTTACTTACTGGCAGCAGCTAACTAAGATAAATACAGTACAGGGCATTTTTAAGCAAACACAAAGCAGAAAGACTAGTCCAGTGTTTCCCAGTCCAGTCCTCACGGAACCCTAGACAGTCCACGTTTTTGCTTTCTCTCAGCTCTCAGACTGCCTGTACCAGGTATTCGGTGTTCCTGATTGGTTGGGAGCTGGGACGGAGCAAAAACGTGGACTGTCCAGGGTTCCCCCAAGGACTGGGTTGGGAAACACTGGACTAGACTGCCTGTTAAACAACATGCATAATACTGTCCATATATCTTCATCATGCCAAATGAAAGATCCTCAATTTCCTGGTTAGAATACAATGTTATTTGTACTTTGGCCTGAAAGCAACAAAGTACTATAGTACTATAGTAAAAAGAAAAAAAATCAATCCCCATATTGTTTAAAGATGTTTATAGCAGTTTGCATTGTGGCTTATTGGGATGCACCTACCAGTAGTTTGTGGTTGTGTGTAGTTCTTGAAAGAGAGTACTGTCCAGTCCATGGTGTGCACTTTTTCCTAGGGCATTCTTCAGGTTCACCACAAGCCAGTACCAGATAAATAGTAATGCTAATATTGTTTTACTTTTTTTTTTGTTTCGTCTTACTTATAGCTCAGACGATACATGAGATGTACATGCAAAATCGCATGCATGTCTGAACCTGTAGCATTTGTGGAATATTTGTGCAATACGGTTTTTGACTTTCTCAGTCACGGTGGAATACCATCTCAAGTTTGCTTAGTGACGGTAGAACAAGGTCTCAGCTTTGGTTAGCAAAACTGGAATGCAGGCTTGCTTAACGATGATGAAATATGCTTGCTTAGCTACTGTTGGAATTTAGTCTTGCTGTGCATCAGTGCAGTATAGTTTTTGACTTGCTTAGCTGTGGTGGGATATGGTCTAAGGCTTGCTTGGTGGCTAACTTTCTCTTCTTTCTGACCAGTTCAGTTACATTTCCCATCATGGTTTTATATGAATTCAGTTCTGTATCTTGTATATTTTGGTGGAACAGCTACAGTCCTATTTTTAAAACATTACTTAATCTGCTGTTCAAGTTCCATTTACAGTTGTTGCTTAGTGATAGCAAATGGGACAGTGTCTTATAATTTAGAACTTTATTATCCTTACGGCTGTAAATAGAAAAGTGGTCAGAAGTCTAGTCCTTTGACAGTAGTTTAATTGAGTGGGACGCTGAATTGGAACCAGCAGCTCCCAGTGAATATGGACTATAAAAATATCCCACTCTGAAACTGCCAGTCAAGATTTTATACAATTGAATTATATAATTGAAACAATGAATTGTTAAAAGCAGCTGCATAGAAATTTTAACATAGGCAGCATGAGCACTTAATGCACCTTTCATGTTTAATAATCATTTCTGAAATATTGGATGGTGTGGTAATTTATATGTGAAGACATTTTGCATAGTTGCTCTCTTGAGAAAAGTAACTAGCTAACTCCAGTTATACAAGCAGCAGCGAATGGGCCGCAACTTACAGATGTCACAAGTGTGATATTGCTTTGTAGGTACAGTGAGTCCCACAGTTTATTTCAACTGAAAGTAGTTTGAAATTGTTCATCAGTGTTATTTTGACTAATTTATCAAAACATACCAGCACAAATACACGGCAGGTAATAAGATATCTTAAGTGATTGTGACAACTATTACCATATTCGTTGGGTTTGCTTCAGATAAGCATTGTCATCACTACTGAAAATGCAGTAGGACTCCTGACCATCATTGTACTGTGATATTTCTGAGAAACCACAGGAACGGCCATCTATTCTTGATATGGGTAAGGAGAATTTTCTTTAATACAAATAGGAAACTCGCCCTAAAGGAAGCAAAAGCAAAACTACTGGAGGTTTTCAGTTGTGCGTGCAGTGTGTCCTAATTTTTAAGTGTGCCCATTGGTGGTATCTTCCTTCAGTGGTGCCCATAAATATCAAGCAAATAGAGGACGACTGTTAAGGTTCATTAGTAAGTCTGAGCAATATGTCAAAGTGTTGAATGCAGTGACTGAATCACAGCATATACTAACACTTGGTTGTCTTGGCTGGATTGTGACATTTTTAATAAAATAAATGAACGGCATCTTTTGGTTGTATCAGAAACACCTACGAAGAATGTGAGGTTTTCAGGTTTAATACCAGTTTTAAAATGAGAGTGAGCGGCTGAATCTGTGTGCGTCAGAGAGAGTGTTGTTTGACCTACTCTCCAAGGTGTATCCTGTTTTATGCGTTGCAGGATTTGCATGGGATAATCTCATGCGAATCATAGAAGCTCGTATTTGGAAAACAGAATGACTGACATTCTAGACTATACAGTGGGATAGTCCTGTTAGCCAGCTAACTCATAAACATTGACGAATGTCAAGATGATTTTATTTCACAAAGAAACTGAAATTGCATATAATCCAAGCAATTTTAGTGACAGACCTGTAATAAATGTCTTCCTAAGCAGATCAGTCCAGCTTAGTGTGTCAAATGCACAAACATGACGTCATTAGTAGCAGGTCTTCCTGAAAAATCAGTCCTTTGCAGAAACAGTTTCCTCAGAGCTCTAGTGGATATAGGAGCAGCAAAAATTAAAACCGCAAAGCGCTTACAGTATAAATAAAGCCTTTTAACAGTATAATTTTGTTCGATAATATACAATGTTATCTTTAAGAAATTTGTGGGGTCACAAGTTTTTTGCAGCTTAGCCTATACAATAAAAAACGCTCCAATGTATAATGCAAATAAACATAGTTCATCTTTATATCGCACCTTTCACAACAGAGTCGACCCAAGGCACATTGCATGGGTGTGCTGTAATACATTATTACATCATTTATATAGAATAATAAATACATGAAAGAGGGAAAAGGGGAAGACAAAATAATTAAAGAAAGAAAGGCAAAAGACTACAGAGGAAAGGAACCAAACGTTCCAAAGTAGGGAGTGAAAAAACAATGTGGAATCAAAGGTCAACTATCTGTCTAAGCCTCCCTGGGCATGCTGACGTTATAGAAAATCCAAGGAATGGACTTGCTTGCTAAAAGCAAGGTATGATCTGTGATCGTGGTAATAGCAAGAGTCTAATGAGTCGTATCTCCATGCTGGTCTGTGTAAATCTGCAGACTGAAGGACACACCCATGATGTCACTGTTCTAAAGCCGCATCCATGATGTCACGCTTCCGTGGGACTGAACTGGCCCCACACATGGACATCATCCAGACATGTGGGAAGGAAGGCAGATAGTATGGGTGGTGAGAATATGCCTAGATGCATTAATGGACACCGACATTATACCAAACAGGCTAGTACTGTAGCACCAGCAGCCACTATTAAAGTGTTACTTAGTTTATTTACATGTAGGGTGACCTCTGGCCTGTACTACGAATCGGGGTTACTTGCTTATCGGGTTAACTTAGATATAATTTCTTTATTTTCTTAAGAAGCTTCCACAACCACACTCTGGTTAGTGAAGAAGAATGAATTTCTTGACTGGTTATTTCTGTTCAGAGATACATATTTGATTTTGTTCCCTGCAACATTGCCTTTTTATGCTGAGTAATATTTTAAATTCTGGCCCAGATAATGCAATGATGTTAACATGGAGAACACTAAAAGAAGACCGCATAACTTTATATAAAGTTGACAATGGGAATTTTCTACTTACCATTTTAATGGTTCCCTCTGTTTAACGGCGTAATCCTTCAGAAGCTGACTGCAACACTAGGGGGTTTGAGTGAAATAAAAACAAAGAATGTAGCCTAATTGCTTTTAAGGTCCTGATTTAGTGCCTCTGACATGATTTGTCTGGTATAGGCCATTGTTATTCTTCAGGTGCTTAATTAGTCTTGACTGATTTGCAATGACACTCCTGTACCACACAGTTTTAACACTTCATAAATTTATGCTTGTGGGCATGTTTTGGTGAAATTTTGTAACTTTTCTTGTAGGTGCAATAGAAAGGTCCTCTCTGGATTTGAATTGCAAACTTATAATTAAGTTCGTGCTTTAAACATTACTCAGCAGAAGAGTCATCAATTTGCTATGCAAACAAGTACGTCAAACACGTTTTTGTAAGATTCCTAGACGCGTACGAAAGGCACATGGTGATGATAAAGGCAGCCTTTGCAAAAATTTGTAGTTTTAGCTCCAAGTGAAGCGATTTATGTTTGCAGTTTTAGTATTGCTAGGTTAGTAATTAGTCAAAAAGATGTAAGATGGGTGGCATGTGAGTTTTGTGTGTGTGTGTGTAATATATAATATGCATTGGGTTATATATATATATATATATATATATTAATGCCAAAGCAACTCCATTCCTTCACTGTAACTTTGTTACATTTCGCATCAAATCCGCAATAATCAGACTCAGTATTAACTTCTCTCCACACTCCAAAATCCCCTCTTTAAAAATATAACTTTGTGGCTTTTTAACACAAAGCTTCCCTCCAGACAGCTTAAAAATACACAATTAATTCCAAAGTCAACATATAAGTCATTTAAATGAGCGGTTTGAAATGCATTTAATATTTCAATTTACATAAAAGAATAATCAATGTATAATTAAGCAAGAACTGTATTTCTCAGTTGAAGAAAGCCTGTCCCACGCACGCAGCACAGGGCATAAGGCTGGAGTACACCCTGAGCAGAATGCCAGTTCATCACAGGCGACATACACACACAGTCATAAACTATAGACAAATTAGAGATGCAAGCTAGCCCACCTGCACGTCTTTGGCCTGTGGGAGGAAACCAGGGTGGCCGGAGGAGCTGTGCAATATAAAGAGGGCATGCAAACTCCACGCACACTGAGCAGAGCTTAGATTTGAACCTTTGAACCCCCAACCCTGGAGGTGTGAGGCCACCATGCCACTCACCGTCGTGCATGTAAATTTTATGCAGATTTTTTTCAACACTCTATATGCATGAGTGAGCCTCAAGCAGGGAGCTGAACATTGTAAGGCAGAGAAAAGTCACTGAAACAAAGGAGATAAATACACTTCTAGGATTACACATATATTTTTTTAAATGAATGAATGAATGACAGAAATGGGATTGTAACTATTCCAAAATAAATTTGCTAAACATTTCAGCCTGTAATATAGCAGCAGGCCCATCCATCCATTTTCCAAACCGCTTATCCTACTGGGTTGCGGGGGGTCCGGAGCCTATCCCGGAAGCAATGGGCAC
>JAODJX010000042.1:17501309-17512370 GCA_026776945.1 Isichthys henryi | reverse complement strand
CTGGCCCCCCATCCTGGGTTGTTCCCTGCCTCGTGCCCATTGCTTCTGGAATAGGCTCCGGACCCCCCGCGACCCAGCAGGATAAGCGGTTTGGAAAATCGATGGATGGTGCTTTTAACATCTCAGACATTATTATTTTTTTTTATCTCATTATTGAAAATGCATCATTACTTGATATTTTAAATGAAAGTCGATCTTCATTGATCTTTTGATGGACATCTTTGGAGAAATGAACATAAATATAAACATCTAAAAGCAAACCGTGCCGGTATTCACAATGGAATAAATAGACAGAATAATTTCCTGTTGGAATTATTTGCCGATATATGTAGTTAGTCATTAAAGCTTCAGCAAGAGTGTTGTAATGGTTCCTATTCCTCTGGTTCCTGCTAGCTGTTCTTTCATACAGCTCTGGGCACACTCTTACTCAGGAACTCTGGGGACACACCACACTCTGCTGGAGGGATCTGTGGGCAGAGCAAGGCGAGCTGAGCAAGGAGGCTGAGCAAGGCGGGCTGAGCCGAGCTGCTACTCCTGTCTGCAGGAGTTTTTTTTCTTATTATTATTTTTAATTAGTTCTTTTTTAGTTCCGTTGATTTGATTATTTGGGATTTGTTGCGAGAGAGTATTGGACAGAGGTAGAGATTTCAGGTCCAGAGAGTACAAATCCAGACCAAGATTTTGTTTCAACCAACCAGTTGAGTATAAAGAGAGTCACAGAGGACTCAACTGGTTGGTTGAAACAAAACCTTGGTCTGGACCTGAAATCTCCACCTCTGGTTTTCGAGACTATGAATTATATGCCAAAGGGGAATCTCTGGTCATTCATCTAACCTCCTTTTTATGCTTTTATAGATATTAGTAATCTATAAATTCCCCATGGATTGTTTGGGGCCGTTTGTGGGTGGTTAGCAGCACCGCCCTCATTTGGCTCCTTCTCTTCTGTTTCTCCAGAGATGTCAGGCACCGGTATCGAGGTCTCGCTCGTCCACTGGAAGCAACGGTGGCTGGACAATGGGACGCTGTATTTTCACGTGTCCCTCAGCGGCGCCGAGCAGCTGGCCCAGGTCACGGAGCCCACGGAGCGTGAGCCAGCCCACATCCTGCACGAGCATGCACACCTGCTCCACGTCTCTGTCATGGTGAGGTCACCTACCACCCAACCTTCTGCTCTTTACTCACCTGTTTTAAATCCTGCCATCCCCTTTTGTATCTGAACCTTTACATTGGCTTCAAAAACAACAACTGTGTCCCATACTTTTACTCATGTACTCATATGGCGTATAACTTAATTACCGTATAATATCACATATTAAATCAAATATTAGGGCCCTTATATTTAGACAAATTAAATGAAACTGCTCTTGTGTGCAGTTAACGGTTGCATCACGTACAAGTCGTAGTCCTTTGGTTCATTTGTGTTATTACAGATGCTCATTTCATATAAGCACAAATAGCATTTGTAGCAGCTATTAAAGCGTTATGAAGAAAGTAGGAGCCATCTTAATCTGTGCTTGTCTTGGCAGCAATTTGTGAATTGATAGTTTTCGTTCCAGCTGAGCTCTTAATGAATTATCCCAGCTTTTATATTTATTGATTTTTGTTTTCTGACTATAAAAAGAATATGTTTATTTAAACAAACACATATAACAACTTTGCAGTCGTACCGATTTATTGATAAACACATATGCAATTCATTCATTCAGTAGCTCAATCAAGGATACTTAATAAATAATGAAAATGAGCATATTCATTGTGCCTGTAGCATCGGAAATGAAGTTGCACTATGTGTTAGACGTAGAGGGTGCACGACTAATTAATTAATTTATTTATGGAACTAGCAGAGGCATTAATGATGCAAAAATCTTAATGACACAAAAAAATCTAGCAACATCTTCTCCTAGAGAGCTGTGGAGTGAATATTGAGTGTCTCCCTATAAAGCTTGTAATTTGTATACTTTAATTAAAACTTGGTTTCATTGCTTATATTTCAGCACAAACTTATGGTAGCATTTATTCATGGCCTATTATACACACTGCAAGATGGCAAGCACATATGAATACGTATGACGATGAAAGAATTTTCTAATGTTAGCGTGTTATTAAGTGGATTGTTCCCAGGAATTAAAATTCCTGTATTGGTTTGAAAATGGGAAATGTATTACTCAGTGCTTCTCTAGCCAAAGGCCCTTTTTAACGGGCTTATTAAATATACATTTATTTTTACGTTAGAGACACATGTTATATACCGAGCCCTGAAGACAGAAGCTTGTCACATATCTTTCCTCCTCTCTCAATTTCCCATCCCTTGGGCGCCTCTAATGACTATTTAGAGAAGAAGTGGGGGAGGGGAGAAAGAACTGCACTGATAGCAGAGATATCCTCTTGTTCACCATATATGTACTGTCCTTCTCTGCTAGTTTAATGACCCTGAACCCTACAGAAACTAAAACGACATGAGTGATGTCATCATTGATGAGATTAATATGCATGCTTCAAGTGTAAAGTTAATGCCAAATCCTTTCAGTGCTGGATGTGTGTTTCATCATAGGATCTTGAATCTATAGTCCCTAATCATTTAGCAGCATTTATGTTGAATCATATACAATAACAACAATCAAAATGCAGTAACATAGGAAAGTAATAGGCATATAAGCTTATAGAAATATATTTAATTACTAAACCTTTGTCCACATTCAGAATTGTGGAGATTATCACTACAGTATATAAACACAGATTTAAATTATAATTAATAAATAAATAAATTTATGGAGTAGATGGGTCTTGAGGAGTTTCTTGAAGGTACAAAGGAAGTCTGATGACAAGATGTAGTTCAGTAGCTCTTTCCACCATCTGGGAACCAAACAAGATAACCGTTTGGAGTGACACTTCTCATATGGTGGATGGAACTCCAAGCAGCATTGGTTTGCTAACCAAAGGGGGCGAGAAGGAACTCAGGTCCTGAGAGGCCTTTTAATGGAAATGGGTGTCTGTCCATTGATGGACTTGTGGGAATATCAGATGTGCTGCTGCATTTTGAAACTGCACAAAAAGAAGCTGATGGGCAAGCAAGCATGCAGACAGGTACAAATGAAAAAATATGAATAAGATATTTTTGTCCACCACTGATTATGCAGGCAATTGCAGTGGATTGGCTAAACATCAAAGAGAAATGTTGTCACAAGTATCCCCCACTTTAGGAACGTTTGCTTTACACCTTGGCTTTTACGAAACACCTGCAATAGCTAACCAAAAAATAAAATAAAAAAATCCGAGAATACTTTTCAATTTTACAGAAAAAGAAGAAAGGTTAAAATAGAGTTTAGTGTTCGCTTTACCAAGGGCCTCATAAAGTCTTGGTCAATGACGACCTCATATATGATAGTAGTCCCTTAAGATTTCAGTGGAGCTGAAAAATTCTTATTGCCTAGTGACGTCATAGCCTTTGTAAAGTCATAGCATAGCACAATGTGTTACTCAAGCAATCGTGGTGTTGTTAGAGTAAACAAACTACTGCATTGTCAATCATACAGTATGAAAGTATAGCACATACAGTTATGTACAGCATATGACACTTGTTAATGGTAATAAACATCAATGTTACTGTTATATGTATTTATTAAACTGCATTTTTATCGTTATTTAAGCTATACTATATAGCCTAGGCGTTTAGTGAGTGTAAGTATGATGTTCTCTCGACAAACCAAACAACCCATTTCTCAGAACGTATCCCTGTCCTTAAGGGGTGCATGATGCATTGATTCTGGTAAATGAAACTAGGCTGTATATGTATACTGCTTGATACAGGCTGGGCATTTATCATATCATTACTGCTTTTAGTACATGTTAGTGCTGTATTAGGTTTTATGTATTATTTGATATGATTTGGTAGTTTAATTTTGTTGGTCTGGGAACACTGAAAAATATTTCCCTTATAAATTAACGGTGCAGTAACTGCTTCCTTGATGCACTGCATTCAGATAGCTGGGGGAAAACTGTAAAAACTTTTTGCAATAGTGATAACTGTTATCATAATTTAGGATTGCAACAGACATAAAGAATTAAGTAATTCACTAAGAGTATACTAACCTTATGAAAGGTAAATAAAATATCTGTAATGTATGTAGTTTTTCCTTTTAGCTGTAAAGAGATCCACAATGATGCCCAGACATCTAAATTAACACCCACAAACTGTTAGCAAACAGGACTTGCGCTTGTTTTTATCTGCCTAGTGTCAGCAATCACTACTTCTGTGTCACAGTTGGCGATACAGTGTGCATTCTGAAGATGATTACCTGCCATCCTGTGAAGGAAACACGTTTCTTTCTGTCCTGATCTTGCTGTAATAGACTCTGAATCACTGCTGTAAAAACCTAAATGCCAAAGCATGGAACAATAAATGACAAATTGTTTACTTACCAAGCAAGAGCAGGGCATGAGATCCTATAGACAACTGTGTCTTCTTCTCCATACCCTTCATCTATCATAAGTCTCTGTCAAGAGCACTGGGTAATTTCTTAAAGCGACAGTTTCTAGCAGTGCATGCCGTGACTGTCATGACCCTGAAGGTCACTTGATTAATGAAAGAATGGATCAGATGGTGATCATGGTAAGTTTTTCAATTATTTGCAATGTCGACTATTGCAAAGTTAGCTTAACTGAAAGTCAGCTGAAAAACTAGGGTCCAACTCACAGCTGTAAATCACTGTACTTTACCAGGCTTCTTAGAGGCTTCTCAGACTGCACAACTATAAATTTTATCCTTCTAATTTAAAGTGAGGAGGTCGGCACACCGGCAAGCATGCAGACGGACAGACAGGTAGAAGTCAGCAGATTCTTGCACTTAGTCACAGTTGTGCTGGGTTACTGCTAGACATCACTGTCCTTTAGGTGTTTTTGCAGGATATATACTATCAAAAAATGGGGCTGACTTCCACTGCACATTATGAAACAGAGATGTTTCACACTACCCATAAAGATTAATGATACAGTAAGATTATATGTTATATATCCATATTGTCAAATCAAATTTAATCAGTTATGAAATGTTGTTGGTGTGCATACTGTGTATAAAGATCAATTAGTGAGAATGTACTGTACAGTAGGTAAATTCGTGAATGAAGGCTTTACTTGTTGTAGGGATTACTATGAGTAGTTTCATATTTTAAAGGTAGATGAACCATGAGTAAATGCTTTTAAATGTATGTTTACGTTTTCCTTCCACTTTTATTTCTACTTCAAAAAACAACTTTATGTTCTGCTTTAAGGGCCTTAGGTTTGTTCTTGCTGTGCAAACAAGATAAAAACTATAATCTATGCAATATGTTACTGGGTGTGAGAAAAAAAAACGAATTTGTCAAATATGTTAATTTGTTCTGCAGACAGAGCTGTTTGGGGGAAAATGAATTCAGTTTTGCTCACATTTTTTGGTTAGTGTAACAGTTCTTCATGCTCGTAAAGCCAAATAAGTCATTAAGCAGGTGGAAAATCTGTCAGAGATTTGCATGCAAATGCCACAGCATCTGACTGGCTTATGGAATTCAGTATAGATCTCTTTGAAGCTCATCTAGTGCTGTTTTCTGTTGTTACCATAAGCTCTTTAATTACATTCACGCAAAACAATAGTGTCAGGAATCCTCGCGGGTTTGGAGCGGGGACGAGGCATAGTGCAGGTTGGAACAGAAATGGACGACCCACTGGCGGCTCTCGGGACAAATGGGGATTTATTAAACAAAACAGAAAACGAAGAACACTACAAAAGGACCACAAGGGGTCCAAAAAACGAAAGGGGATAAACAAAGACTAAATTTACAAAGGGGGTAGGCAGTAGGCAACAAACACAAACCATCACAGACAATGAACAAATAGGGACTAAAACTCGGGCAGGAACTTAAATGTAAAAACTGAACGGGGTGATGACAAGCAGGAGTGAGACAGACAACCAATAGGGGAAGGTGCAGGACAACGAGCAATCAGGGAAACACAGGCACAAGAACGGGCAACAGGTGAAACTAATTAATTAACTCAGGGAACTGAACAGGGAAACTAAGAACTAACCAAGGAAACAGGGAAACAGGAACTAACACTGGGGAGTAACAGACAGGTAGGAACACAAGCACGGGCACAAAGAATTTAACGAAAACCAAATACAAATCAGTAGACACAGGAACTAGAAAAGCTCATACAATGAAACACTAGGGAGTAAAATACAAAAACAGAGGAGGTGGGATTCGCACATAAGGCAGGGGGATCACAAGCAGCCGCATGTTCAATGCATTGAACCATGCCGCTGACAGGAAGCAGAGGAAGACACAAAGACTGACAACACAAGGGACAGGATGACCAGGAGTGGAACAGGAGCTGACCCTGACAAATAGTTTGTACGTGCTTCACCATTTTGCATGAAGGTTTGACACTCACTATAAATAGCGGAAAAATACTTCTACCATCTACCATTTCCTCTCTGTTTCAATTAAATATTATAGTCCAATAACACTTTGGCAATTGCAATAAAAAGAAAGCCTTTGTTAGATAACAAATCACTATTGTTGAGGTTTATGTACAGTATGGAGGAAATATGTGAGTAACACTCCCAGAGACAGAATGGATGCAATGGCAAGTTCATTTTTCAGACGGATAAACACTAAATATTTACTAAAATAGAAGTACTATAGGAGGTTTAAGCCTTTCTTTGTTTCAAACATTAAGAAAGAAATATTTCTTCAAATGCATGTGGTCAACTAAAATGGCGAAGAATAGATGAAAAATTACAAAAAGGTCATGTAAAGTGGATAATAGTAAAAATAGTAAAAAAAAAATGGAGAATTATAGACAGAATAGGACTACTGTATGTCTGTTCTAATTATAGGACAGAATAGAAGCCACTGAGTTGTGCGTATATTTACAGTCAGTACGTTTACATGCACACTAAGAAAATCGAATTATTGCATTCGTACGACTAAAACTGGACTGTTAAAGTGCATGTGAACATGTTAGTCCAACTGAAATCGTACTAAATTGAATTTCCAGTAGTCGGACTAAGAAATGCAGATAATGCAATTAGAAGTCGATTTACTCCGGCATGTATACTGTACGCTCAGTCGGACTCAAACTGGCCTAGGCGCTCTGCACATGTTCCACAGTATCCCACCCTCCTGGGCCTTGACTAGGGAGTTACAGAAGAATCCACGTCCGAAATGTACAGCACTGTAAAGCTACCCAATTCACCACTCAACTAAAAAGTGCTTTTCCACCACACCAGGTACAGTAGTGTACTTTTCGTATTTCAAGCAGGTACCAAAAGTAAGGTACTTCAAGGTGTTGGTTTTCCACTGGCGTAAAAACTGGTACCAGCGCCAAATGACATCACAACATGAGGTATTTTGTACTGATTTCAAAAAATGGCTGTAGTAGGACTGGAAGATGTATGATATTAATACCAATATTGCATATTATGCACATCAAATTCTTACATTGCTAGTCACCTTGATTAAGATCAGGCTTTTTTTTACATAAAGTTTAGTATGAATATTATAGCGCAGGGAGTTTAAGTCTCGCCAAAACATTTTTATTCTGTCATAGGGAAAAATACAGAAGCGTATTACTGCCATGACATAATAAAATAAATATTCTCACTATCACATTACAACGTGAAAACATCACGTTAAAACGACATCGTATCATGTGATAACGTGAAAACATCATGTTTTAACATGAAAATATCACATTATACACTACGTAATTATGTGAAATAGTATCACGTTTTAACGTGAAAACATATAACATGATACAATTTGTCAATATAATGTGATGTTTTCACGCTATAATGTAATATTTTCACGTTATATTGTGATAGTGAGAATATTTTTTATGTTGTGGCAGTAATACGCTTCCGTAGAAAAAACCAAGCAAGTTTTGCAATTTTAATGATTAGTCCTTTTCAAAATTATGTAGTATATGTTCAAAAATAATCAAAGTTTACCTCTGCTACTCTTGTATGAGCATTGCATGCATTCCCTGAGACAGTCGTAATCATTTTCATCCTTGCTGTTTACAGAAAATCACTCCTAGACCGGTTCATGAGAAATTTGTTTCACAAATACCCCAAATTTTTTATACAAGAAAATCACATTGGAATATTTGAACAATATTGCAGTACTCTCCTGTCATAGTATATTATACAAAATACTTTATTTCATTTGATGCTATCCTGATCTTGTTCTTCCGATCAGATCACAATTACAGCTTGTGTCACTTCATTTGTCTACGCATGCATTATTATTAATTTTATACATTTTTACATTTGTGATGCAATAGGTCAACTGGAAAAATACTAACAAACTTAAAGGAGCCATATCGCCACCTACTGTTGTAGAGTCAAACATACTTCGTTCAATAAACCGATTCCCCTCCCGTGCATGTTAACTGGAACAAAGACAGCAGTCCAATTAAAAGGTGTAGTTGAGCTACAACCGTAGCTTGACTTGGCTGTGCATGTAAACGTACGGAGTGTGGGAGAAAGCTTAAGTCCTTGGAATCCAGGTGCGTTGTCCTTGGTGCTCTGCAGTCTGTGGGGGATGTGGTGTCTTCACGCAGTGCCTCGCGGGTGAGCCAGGCAGGCGGGCAATAGTGGGGTCCAGCAGCTGTCAGTGCACGCAGTCAGTTAGCACACAGTCCTTGGTGTGGAATTGCTCTTGAAAGCCCCAGGGAGAGCCTCCTTGATTGTCTTCAGCTGGCAGTAATAATTGTCGCTTCCCAACCCTGCCGGGCGGTGTTCCCTCTATGCCTGGTTCTATGGGTGTGACGATGAAGCTCCTCTTGTGAGCCTTCCGTCACTATATATTTGTCACATCTTTTGGGCTAGAAGACAGTTCAGCTATTCCTGTGTGCATGTGCACAACCAAATATAAAAAATCCAAAAAAGTAACACCTCTCACAATAAACGATGTACCTTAAAATGCTTTTTGTTTGAGTCTTTCAATTATTCAGTTATTTGTAAACCAATTTTGCGATGCAGTTATTGTCCACATTTCTGCTTTCTGAATTGCTTTTGTCAATATGAGGCAAGCAGAGAAGCTGCTTCTGGGGATGAACCAGTGTGCCTGCTTTGCAGTGGCTGCAATCCGGAAGAGTGCCTGCAGCCTGTATACATGCTAAAGCGATAGTGGTGTGCTCACCCATTTTCACCTGTATAAGGCTGTGTGCTCCAGTCAGTTACGCTCGGTATAAATGGTTGAGGAATATGATTTCGATAGGGCAAATAATAGCTGTGGTGTAACTTTTTAACATGACATGCAACGGTAAAAAGAGACTGATTTTGGGTTAACAGGCAACAGGTTAAAATGTAAAGCTAAAAAAATTGTGTAAATAAAAAAAAAAAAAAAAAGATTCTCTCACCTTACAATTATTAATAAGGATTAATAAGGAAAATCATATTTTGTAGAAGGTACCGATCATTTTGATTTGAAAAATGTATTGTGGTTTATTTATTGCTTAGTGAAACTGAGCACCAAAATCAGCACGAATGTGAAACAGTATAGATTTTTGTTTAATCTCATAGTGAGGATTAGATGAAATCTTGGTATATAACGAGTGCATTTGTTACCATTTGAATTAGGGACTGAATTTATAAGACAAAGACAAACCGGTAGCATCATGGTGAAACAAAATGCGGCACAATAATCATTTTATCTCCATTCATTTCTTTTGATAATTATTGGAAGCAGAAATCGTAATTCAAATTTATATTCTATTAATTATCAAGCCCTATTTTAAATAGTGAACTACATGAAAATCCCCCAGATTGCTACACTTTTCAGCTTTTCCACATAGCTATGCTATTTCTTTTTTCCTTGAGAATTGCTTTGAGGTAACACTTATCCTGTCCTTCTATCTGAATGTATGAATCCTTCTGCACTTTTCCACTGCAAGTGGAGAGGTGGACATTGACTACTTTTGTTATCTCTCAACTTCTCTCTTGTCACATATTAGTGTCATCACGGTCACTGCTGAGATTTCAGCAACAACTGATACTTGGCAAGTTATTAGAAAATGGCTGACCCCTAAGATAAATTGAAGCCAATGGAGGCTCTGGCTTCAGAGTTCAGTCTATGTTCTTCTGGCATATGGTAGCTTTTGATGAGCTTATCGACCCTGGTCTATTCCCATCAATGAAGAAAATGAAAGAAATATTGCTTCCTATTTTGTAAAGGCATTGGAAGTTCGTATTAATGTATTAATGCAGAACCTAATTGCAGAGGCCCTGTAAAGGCGACAAACTGGTAGTCAGTCCTGCAATCTGTTCTAAATCTGTTCTAAAGCGATTCATATGTTAATACCCAAGTCCAATACAACATGCAATCGAATTTGTATTTGCGCAGTTTTCAGTATGAGAGAAAAGCACTAGACAAACACCATAAGGTCTTGGCAAGAAACACTACTTACACACAAAAACTACTTTCCAAGTGAATTATAGTGATTTCTGATTCGTGAACAAATCATTCTTTGAACTGGTTCTTTTGAGAGAATTAGTGGAACCGACAGGCTTCCATTTGCTTTTTGAAGCCATGTTACCTTTAGAGTTCCTCCGTATACCAAAATTCATTGTATTTGTGCTGTGTGCATGTTCACTGGCATGGTGGCTATGGCTTATTACTCACAAATAATGATAGCCAAAACAATACTTCATGAACCATTTGCTGTATTTTCTTGCCCCACTAGATGGTGCTCTCTGTTCAAAAAGGGCCTCCAAGCATGCCCCAAAGTAATCATTAGCGAGTTCAGCACTTTCGGCTTAAGCAGTTACTAGGCAATTCTCGTGACAATCTTAAATCTCATAGGCAATGGTAGGCACAGCTAACCGAAAAGTTATTCGTTGTTTATATCATCGTATATAAAAATTAGTCATTGTTTAAATCATTGTTTATAAGATATAATTCCCATTAGATTTTTTCTTGGGGCGGCATGGTGGTGCAGTGGTTAGCACTGTCGCCTCACACCTCTGGGACCTGGGTTCGAGTCTCCACCTGGGTCACATGTGTGTGGAGTTTGCATGTTCTCCCC
>JAODJX010000042.1:17454115-17485455 GCA_026776945.1 Isichthys henryi | reverse complement strand
CCAGGCGGAGACTGGAACCCGGGTCCCAGAGGTGTGAGGCAACAGTGCTAACCACTGCACCACCATGCCGCCCCCTGGGTGAAACCACAAATTATATATTCAACATTTTCACTAGAAAAAATTTTCCTCCTTTTTCCTCTCGACATGGCGAAGGTATTTTCTGAAAATGTGTTATTGTAACAAAATATATTGCAATATGAAAGCCTACAGCTGAGTCGTCAGGACAGTTGTTGGGTTCATCTTGTAATGTTCCTGGGGGGCATTTTGAGGGGGTCTTCCTACAACGCTAGTCACCTGATAAACAATCGAACAAACAAACAATGAATGATAAAGCATGGTGATGCATATAGAGAGAGACGTTAATGTGGATCACCTGTCAGTGTCTCCATCCTTAAGTTCACCTGTGATCAGTGATCACAAAATTTATTGACAAAATATATTTTGAAATAAATTTAAATAATTCCAGTTTTTTAATTGACCGTTTCATTCTTTATATTAATGAGCGGGGGGCAGGGGTGGTTGTAGTCACAGTACTTCCAGGAGGGAGAGTCTGATCACAGGGATTCGATGTGTTGATTCATTTGATCTGTCCCTTATTCAGTTTTGTAAATATTTGTTTTGTTTCCCCTGTTTGATCTGAGAGACCTGGATCACAATGATCCAAACTCTGAGACCTGTGACTGCTGTTGGCTTGTTTCCTTGATGTGTTTCTTTATTCTTCACCAAACCACCATTTTGGTTTTGCACTGTATGACCCCATTCTCACATGGTCTCTGTTTGTGATGGTCTTGATCACTGCAAAGTCCCTATTTTACATGATCTCCGTTTGTGATGGTCTTGATCACTGCAAAGTCCCTACTGTTTGTGATGGTCTTGATCACTGCAAAGTCCCTATTTCACATGATCTCCGTTTGTGATGGTCTTGATCACTGCAAAGTCCCTTTTTCACATGGTGTTGTTTGCTTTTGTGACCACTGGCACCATATCTACAATTAAATCATGGGTATATCAAATTAATGTTTTTCTATTTATACTGTAGCAACCTAAGAAGTCTCTTTAAGTGGATGTTATTCTTTATTAAGGCAGTGGTGGCTTAATGGTTAGGGAAGTGTGCTTGTGATTGAAAGGTCCCTAAGAACTAAATAATAATAGCTGCCCATTGCTATGTCATGAATGGGTTAAATCCAGTGTACACATTTCATTGTTGTGCACTGTGTACTGTGATGTGTCAACAATGACCACTAATCACATCACTTGAAAATAATGGCAACACAGTCATACAAAAAATCATATTTTACTGCTGTCTATTATCCATTAAAATGTAGAGTGGTGTGTATTCAGAATCAATGATGAATTAGTGAACAGTATGTAGCTCAGTACATCCTAAAAAAGCTTGAAGGCAATAGACAGTTTACAACAACAGACTCTGCCTCACTGAGATTTGTGTGCTGGAAATAATGTGATATTGGTCATTGGCTCCTGCAGTGACAGCATGGGAAGCAGCAACATGTTGAAGAATGTGGAACTGACAGGGAGCCGGCAGAGGGCACATCTGTTTGCTTGTCGCTGTCCTTCAAAGGACGTGAAATGCAGTGAAATGCTCTGACATCCTGGAAACCTTACATTAAGAAGACACATTCCGAGGAAAGCATTTGCGTGTGCTGCTTGACATGTCGTTAGTGACTGGAAACTTATTTGCCTTTCTTTTACATATTTATAATCTTTTGTCATTTGTCCTTCTGTTTGTCCCACATTTTGTCAAAGAACATATGTCTTGGAAACTAACATGGTAATGAAGGTCATGAAGTTACTGTCTTGTAGTTTGAGTTCCACTGCCATTATTATGACATTTGTGATTTTTTTACTAGTTCATCTTAAATGCCTGCTTTTCTGTGGTTTAAAGGTAAATGTTAAATGCCTTTTCTGTTCCCCTGAATGACCTACAGTTCTGCAGCTGCACTGCAGGAATTGAAGATTGTCCAATGTATGCTCAGCATTTGTGAAGTTAAAGCAAAACTAGAAGGTTATGTACCTCCAGATTGGCACTGGGTCATGTTAAATTGGGGAAAGATCGGGGGACCTGGCTGGCAACAGGAGGACCTCAACATGATGCAAGGCAGTCCATAGACAAACGTGATGTGTGTGGATGTGGACTGTCTTGTTGCCCATTGGTTCCAACATCGGATGACTGTGACATCTGCATGCCCCACGACCTGGGCAGTTGCACGATATGACCACCCGGTTTCCTGCAAACCCACAATGCGACCCTTATCAAACTCCATCAAGTGCTGTTAATGCTGTCTAATGTATCTACTGTACAAGGCATCCTCAGGGTCTGGTGACTAGATGTTTACTAATTTTTCCATATTTTCCAACAGTCTGTTGCGTCCCCAAATTTTCAGACATCAAGAGGTGTTTTTATAAGCAGCCTTATAACAAGAAACCACAGTTTAGCTTGATATATTGCCATATCTCATACTTTTAAATGTCCTGTTATGTAACCCAATGTCCCAAAATTAGGGTGAGCCAACTGATGGCAGGGTTAGGTTTTGAACGTTTATGGCCTTTGTAGACATCAAAAGAGGTGTTTATGATAGTTCAGGGCCCCTGTATAACAGAAACCACAGGTTAACTCAGTTTAATAGGATACCGCATACTTTCCAGCAGCCTTCTGTCACCAAGTCCCCAAATTTGGGCTAAGCAACTATTGCTACATTTAGGGTTAGAAAGGTTATGGCTATTTCAGACATCAAAACCTGTTTTTACTATAGCTCCGAACACACATACTGTATAATGGGAAACCACAGTTCAGCTCGATTTAATAGTATATTTCATACTTTCCAACAGCCTGTTGTATCATCCTAAGTCCCCAAACTGTGGTTCAGCAACTGAAGCTAGGGTAAGGGTTAGAAATGTTATGAGTGTATCTAAGAATGGAAGAAAATATCTTCAAACTAATAAGACTGAGGTGGGACTCTGGCCTTAGCTGTACATGAGGTTTTTCACCGATAGCATTCATGGCAGACATACGAGTGAATTGATTCATCTACTAAAATATGACTGAGTTTCCCCTACAATTGCAGCTGTATTCCTTTGCCTTGTCTGAAAAAGATGGCATACATTGTCATTTTGACTTGTGGTATGAAAGCACAAGCCCAGCAACATCCCAGACACCAATTTGCAAAGTGATTTTAATTTTTCATACTTTGGATTTATAATCATAAAAATTGTGTTCTATTTAGGTACAAAAGAACAAAAAAAGTCATTTCAGTTTGAGCTCCTCTTCCTTTTCCTAACAGCAAACTATTTGACGGGTAGAAAAGAAACTTGGAACTTGTAATGCGTTTAACTGCTATTCTGTATCAGTTTTGCAATTGACAGGGTTTGTTATCACAAAAGTATGGCTTTTGTTTGAACTCCTTGGTTTTAGGTATTCAGCAGTGTAATTTAACCAAGCATCATGATGCTATGAGATCCATTCCGATTATATACTTCTGTGCTTTTACCTTAGCTGACTCAGACGTCTCACCAGTTTTACACAAATCTACAAAGGGCTTTTCTTTACTCCAAACAAAATCACTTCCGATTATGGTAAATATTCTGATAACTCACCTGCTGTGCAAGGGGTGTAAATACGGGGAATAGCCTCCTACTTCAAAATGTATATATTGTTCTTCCTTACATTTGTTATATTTCATCATTAATTGTGTAATTTAGAAATGATAGTTTCAGTCTTGCATTAAGTTTCTGGATCAATAGGGCACTCGCCATCATACAGCCATATATACAGCACCTGTTTTAACAAGTCAAACTGTAGAATGCGGCTGAGATAGTTACTGGTCTTAAAACCTGACTGTGTCCCATTACGCTTGAAATGGGGCTAAGGGGCCTTACTTTCTCTGTCAAATAAGGCTGTGAGTCATTCGCTGAATAAAATAAGTGCACTTCAGCAGCAGTTTGCTATCACTTCACACAATACCCTCAATAAAAATCACCAGAGGACGTCTAGCAGAAATTAACTCCTTCTTATGCCAGCGGGACACGCACCATTGAATAGGGACAGCCTGTAAATCCTGAGCCCAAATGGAGAACATTAAAGCTTTATTTTTACACAAAGGAAAACTAGGACCTCTATGTAAAATGTTTATCATACGATTATACAAGAAAAGTATACACAACATGCTTACCATCTGTCTACCGTCCATAACTGCGTATCCTATAGAGGATACTTTTCTATTTTTATTAAACTTAAATTTTGCCCTCTATTGTAAAATTATGCACTACTGTATGTGTATCGCGTGTGTATGTGTTTATATAAATGTGTGTGTGTGTGTGCGTATGTATACACACACACAAATATAAATACAGTATTTTGTTGTGATGTTTCATATTTCTAAATTAAGAAAATCCATCTTATTTAATGACATAGAGAAAGTCGTCCAAGCGTGCCTTACTCTCAGAAGAGATTACTCTAGTGCAGTACTGTCAGGATGTCAGACGTGTGATAAAACCCTCTCAAGCTAATACTGAATGTCTTGCGAAGCCCCTGAGTATGAGTACTTCTGTTGGACCCGTCTCTGACTCAGGCCGGTTGTTTTTGGCAGCCATTCTGCGAGTCACGGCGGCATTCGGGGCTGTTATCAGCTCCGCGCCAGCGCCCACGGTCACGTCAGTGGCGTTTAGCGTCGGCCTAATCAGCCTCAGCCGCACACACTTCAGCTGACTGTGCAGAAACCTAAGCGAAGAATGAAACCGAGAAGGTCAGTTGCAGACTCACTAGCATTCAGCTAATGAGAGCTTCCATTTCTCTGTTTTCAGTGGATAAGTCCCGCATAAGACAGTTTACATATGTGTGTTTGTGCACAGGCTTATACTGCTATGAATAAATCCATCTTCTAACCGCTAATCTGGTCAGGCTTGCAGGGGTGCTGGAGCCAATCCCAGGCAGGACAGGGCAGAAGGCTGGAGACTCCCTGAATGGGATGATAGTCCACTGCAGGGTACTAATCATTAAAATACTATAAGCCTTATGTTAAATATTGCAGTTATTTGTTCAAGTAGTTGTTTCGAGTATTTCCATTGGTTCCATCTCTTACCATGATCTAGCATGAATCTGAGCATTCGATAAATCACTCCTGTTGACACAGAGTGTCTGCAGTGACACATCACCAAGCATGAAGACACCACATCAAGGTTATCTCCAAGGCTTGATTTGGAAACTGTCATGATGCAAGAGATAATTTGCCATCATGTGGCCTCTCTGACACATTGACTAAACATCCAGTTTATCACAATCAACATAGAGATCTCTGACACTTGGGGTTGCTGGGGGTGGTACCTGGCGTGCTTTTTGCCTCTATTTCCCTGCTGTAATTCAGCAAGCTATGACATGTACCAGCTACACCGCTGCTCATTATCTTCTTTGAAATCCCTCCCTACTGTATCACTCCCCCACTCCCACAACCCTAATTTAATCACGGAATGCAGCAAATGAAAGTAAAATTTATGTCATATGGAATCGAATTAGCTAAGTAAAGCCTAACTTTGCATACAGGAAATAGACTCTGGGTGTATTCCAGTGTCACATTACTCCTCTACTACAGCCAGTGCAGCTTTCCTTCTGTTTCTTTTCTTGCACTGCACCAGGTTGTGACGTTTCTGTTATTTTCAGCATAGTTTAAAAAAAATGCAGACTGTGAATGTTTTCATGAGACCAAGTACAAAGACATATTTGAAAGATTCTAGCCATGGAATTCACCAGCCATAAAACAGGAATGAAAAGACTAATTGATCTTTAAAGCTCAAAATCCACTTGCATGCTACTCAGATTTATCTCTCAACCGCTTATCCTGGTCAGGAGGTCACTGCTGGACCTGGAGCCAAATCTCAAGCGGGCAGCACAGAGAACAAGGCTGGGGTCCCACTGTCACAGCTTATCACGTTGTAACATTTGGTGGACAGTATGCCATGTCCAGGTATACAAAGTGCACAGTGATTTATTCATTGTAGAACTAAAAGGTCTTGTTCTTGACACTGCATTTCTGTTACATACTATTGTAACTATTACTTATCAAAGCTGTATTCCTTAGTTCAACAGCAAATATATATTGTAGCAAGCTTGTGGGTCATATCCGTTTGAATGAAAGAGTCTCACAGTTTCCTTCGGAAGTCCTGCCTTTATTGCACAGACCAGTGGCAAACACTCTCACTCTGTTAACAGTTGCGTAGACAGGGCGAGACAACTATTTACATAACGCGCACACTCGAGGCGACACATTAATAAAACACATGCATTCTACAGTGGGTCGAAGCACCGTATGACACCTACTATTTACAAAATAAAATATGCAGAAGGTACACATTAACAACAGAATAACACACACTATTGGCAATGTGCAAGGCGTACCAGTAACCTGCATTATTAATCCACTGACCAGCCCCACAGAGTCACAATATTTGTCTTGCAATGAGGAGCATGTGCTGGTTGGACCAGTAATAAGATTCTAATGGAAATGTAAGGATTGACACTTTTGTGTATGTTGGACCTCATATGCTGTGTACAGTATATAACAGCTCTCTTGATATTTAGCATTTGCTGGGGGAGAAGCTGAAATAATATACCAGCTTTGTTCTCCCATAGTGCTGCAGTGGTGCATTGTTTACCGTTGTTGCCTTATACCTTTGGGAGCCGGGTTTGAGTCTCTACTGTACGTGTGTGGAGTTTGCATGTTTTCCTCCGGAGTTGCCAAATCGTCCATAAGTATGAATCGTGTGTGTGAGCCATCCTATGTTTTTCCCTGCCTTGTACCCATAGCTGCTAGGTTCGGCTCCGGACCCCAGCAACCCTGCGTAGGACAAGCGAGTATACAGAATGGATAGGGTAGGTTAGAGGTGGGACCTAGTGCCATCCTGAAGTGTAATTTAACACGTAAACGGTTTTTTGTTTATGCATTGTATTATATGCATTGGAATAACAAATGACCTTAAATGGTTTATAAAATGCATCCAGTGTCTGGAAGGGGGGGGGACTTGCAGGCGGGCATCTGGTGGTCGGGTCTCTACCCCTGGGGTCTAGCTGGGCAAAAGCCCGAAAGAGTTACATGAGGCTGTCCGGTGGGCTCACCACCTGCAAGAGAGCCATGGGGATCTGGTGCTATGTGGATTGGACAGCAGTCAGCAGGAAAGGAGCCTGAGCTAATGTAGATAGATACCATCTAGATATAGTTGGGTTCATGTCAATGAAGGTCATATGCTCTGGAATCAGTCCTGTAGAGGGGCTGGACTGGATTTGGTCCTGGTTGGAAGCACGGGGCAGGTGTGGGTCTGCTTATTAGCCCCCTAGTTTGGCACCAGTACATTGGAGTTTACCCCAGTGAACGAGATGGTCGCCGCCCTTCAAGTTAGTGGACAGTGGTCTGTACTTTTGCACAGAGTACCACCCCTCTTGGAAACTTTGAGTGTGGTGCTAGAAGTCTCCTCCTCTGGGGACTCCATTGCTCTACTGGGGGACTTTAACACTCAGTGGTTAATGACAGTGAAACCTAGAAGGGAGTTCCATTAGATGGCAGGGGAAAATGCCAAACTGATCTGGTAGGTCCAACATATAGTCAGGGTTTTCTGTGAGCATCTGGCAGAGGCCTCTGTCCAGGAGATCTCCCACTCCTAACTCCCGCAGAACTTCTCTTGCATTCCAAGGGAGGCTGGAGACATTGATCCTGAGTGGGGCCATATTCCATGTCTGTATTGCTGAGGCGTCTGTGAAGAGCTGTGACCGTAAGTTTGTTGATGTCTGTTGCAGTGGCAACTTCCAAATCCGGCGGTGGGCACTAGCAGTAAAAGGAGTCCTCAGTCTGAAGAAGAAGGCCTTCTGAGCTTCGGTAGCTTTTGGGACCCTGGAGCTAGCTGACAGTTATTGGCAGGCCCAGCGGAGTGCAGCATTGGCAGTTGCGGAAGCAAAAGGCCATGAAAAATGACTTTCGGTCACCTCTAAGAAATTCTGGCAAAGTGTCAGGCGACGTAGGATTGGAAGACAGGGTTTGCCAGTTATGTTTACAGCAGGGATGGAGTCCTGTTTACCTGGGGATGTAGTTGGACGGTGGAAGTAGCACTTCGAGGACCTCCTGAATCTCCTAAAAAACTCCTCAGTGGTAAGGCTCCAGGAATGGAAGAGATTCTCCCTGAGTTCTTGAAGGCTCTGCATATTGTTAGGTCTTGTCTGAGATGCCTCTTCAGCACTGCATAGAGATCGGGGACAGTGCTTCTGGATTGGCAGATGAGGGGGTGGTCCCAGTCTATAAGAATGGGGACTGGAGGGTATGTTCCACCTTCAGAGGGATCGTACTCTTCTCCCTTTGTCCCGTTACCCACTATTGACTGCATACATTTATCCCTTTGTCCCCATACATAACTCTTCTCCCTTTATCTCTATACCCACGCTTCCTTGTAGAACTGTCATCCAGTGTGCCTCTAGCATTCTCGCTGATCACATTGGTTGCAGTGCTGTTATAAAAGTATATAAAAAGCATGATTTTCATTGCTCTGTCATCCCTTGATACATGATATTTTTCATTGCTCTATCATCTCTTGAGAATTAGCCTAAAACATCAGAATCCCTTTCAGTCGAGTGAGAAAAAGGGAGACAGTACTGTACTGTACCGTACAATAATGTAAATAATGTACAATGTACTTAATAAGAAGCACCATGTTTATTTTCTGTATGGGAAAATATGGTGGAGAGTGGTGGCCTAATGGTTAGGGCAGTGCACTTGTGATTGAAAGATTGCTGGTTCAAATCCCCGACCGGTAAGGCACCACTGAGGTACCCTGAGCAAAATACCGCCCCCAAGCACTGCTCCCCGGGTGCTGAATTAGCTGCCCCCTGCTATGTAACATATGGGTTAAATGCAGAGGACGCATTTCATTGTTGTGTACTGTGGTGTGTCAACAATGATTACTGATCACCAAATTCTAAATTAGGTTGTTCCTTGTCACCTTCTTCTTTGTTTTCAGTCCAGCAGGGACAAATTTCATATGGGTAAAATCATGTTGCTGCTACGAGAAGAAAATTATAGGAGCATTGTTGATTCACCTTAACTGCAGACAATTTATACAGTAAGCTCTATTACAGTATCAACAACAAATAATAATAATAATAATAATAATAATAATACAGCCCTTTCCCAAAGGGAAAAAAAATCCAAAAGTTGAGATGAACCTAATTATTAATAGGATTACAGAAAGTCATAACAACAGTTTGATGTTGATAATGACACCATATACAACTTGAAAATGTGCCACGTTGTTGTAACAGATTGTATTCAGTGTCAGTTATTCCTGGGTGGTGAAAACATTTAGGAGTTAACACCTTCCCCGATTGACTTTCTGAATGAACAATTTCAAAATGTAGAATTGATAAAATCAAAATACATTCAACAACTGACTGCATATATGATGGTGGTCCGACAACATTTCAGTATATTGGAGCTAAAAAATTCCTGTTGCCTAGTGATGTCATAGCTGAAACATCATAGTGCACATTTATGTACAGTACTTAATAATAAACAACTACGTTACTAGTTTATGTATTTACTGTATTTTTTATCGTTATTTTAGAGTGTACTCTTTCTGCATATATACATATAGTTTACTGTAGCCTAGGTGTGTAGTAGGCTACACCATCAAGGTTTGTAAAAATATTCCCTGATGTTTGCACAACCACGAAATTGCCTAGCAACGCAATCCTCAGAATGTTTCCCTGTCATTAAGCAGCGCATGACTGTATGTGTGTCCATGATGTATGTAAATATCATTATTATAATACTGGTTTTTTTTTTAGGATGTTTGGTCTCATGTTAGAGGTATTAATAATGAAATGACTGACACTGAATATGCACAATGCTTTCCCTCTCCTTGCATTACCCCTTGATTTTCACTGTATTTTTGCATTTGGCTCTTGGCCAGTAGATTATAATGAGTCTGTCTGTGCTGTTCACTAGGGAAGCCTGATCGCCCTGCTGCTGCTAATCCTGCTCTTCGCCATGGTCCTGTACGCACGGCGGCACTGGTGCAAACGCCGTCATGTGCCCCAGAAGAGAGGGAGCACCGAGGCGACCCATGAGATCCACTACATCCCGTCTGTGCTGCTGGGGCCACAGGGCCGTGATGGCTTCCATAACAGCCGCCTGCAGCCACCCGATCCCGTCATCAGCATGCCCATTCGGGAGACGCCCATCCTGGACGATTATGACTATGAGGAGGACGAGCATCTGGGCCAACACATCGACCGGCTACACAACCAGCTGTGCAGCCAGGCTGCTGACTACAAGGGGGAGGAAATTTACAGCACCAAAGTGACCCACACCATGGAGAGAATGTACAAGACAGAAGACAGCCATAAACCTGGACCTGATCAGAGAGGTGAGTTCCCTCTTCATTGAGCATAGTCTGTCTTTTAGCAGTTTAACAAAGCAGGGAGGGAAAAAGGGAGGGATGAACGGATGGAGGGATGGACAGACAGATTGATCTCTGCCGATTTCTCTCTCTATCGATATAGAAATTGATGTACTTTGCTTATAGTCATACTGTTGTTTTCAGTATACAGTGGCTCCAACAATGATTCACCCCTTTGGACTCATCCATCCAGTTCTAAATATATCTTATTTGCAGTTTCATTTAAACATTCCAGACTACAGGATACAGATTTTTCTTTTCCTACTTCAATAAAGCTTCTTCTGTATGTTTTGGGTCACTGTCCATCTGGAAGATGAATCTCACAACTCCCAGGCTTCTTGCAAAACTGCAGCATATGTTCCTGTAAGATCTCTCTCTACCCAGCACCATCCATTTTGCTGCCTCTTTTCATGAGCTTTCAATACCTGAGACAGTGAAGGGTCCCTGTGACGTGATGCTGCCAGCGTGCTTCCCTGTGTAGCGTCCGTGCTCACGATGATGTTCATTATTAGCCTGGTGCCAAGCATAGTGCTTAGCACTGATGCCAAATGTTCCATGTTAGTTTCGTCAGACCATGAAATCATCTTGGCCTCTCAGTCTCCCACATGCCTTCTGGCATACTCCACTTAAAGAGCTTACATGTGTTTTTTCACCCACTACGTCCAGATTAAAGTATCCCGGTTATCGTAGTCTCCAGTTTTAACCTTGGCAGCCTATGACTCCTTAATAGATGCCGTGTTGGCCTGTTTCTTGCTGTTTTTGCACAAATGCTTTTTAAGGATGACCTGTTTTAGATTTCATACTGTAGGTGTTCTATATCTTTCTGATAGATTTTTAATAGCTGCACAGCATATCCAGTATCTTTGAAATTGTCACATCATTTCTGTGGTTGGTGTTTTTGACCTCTTCTAGTTTTACCGCTTGCTGTTAAAATGAATCAATAACACTTCTTTTTTTTTCTTCTTCTTGCTGATGAAATGATGTTAAATTGTTAGTTGTTTAAATAACCTGCTTCATAGTGTAATAACGTCTGTACAAATTAAAACATGGTTTGTTGAGGTGTTTACTGCCCGAGGAGTCATGTTTATATGGCGTCAAGCGCAGGAGTGGTTGGTGAATGGATGGTTGAATGGATGGATGATGAAAGCAAACTTATTTATTTATTATTATTATTTTTTTTTACTTATTTTTAAGTGCCAGAAAGTTATTTTTCATGGCCAGGCATTAAGCTTGTGGCAGTATTTATCACCCTTTAAAACTGTAATGTGTGATATAGTAAGGGGAGTTTCTTGTTACACCTTGTACTAGTCATTCCATCTTCAATAGTGCAGTGTAAAGTACAACTTTACATCCTCAGCCAGAAGATATTATGTTTTGTAAAACCAGATTTCCACATACAGCCACATTTTTTCCCTCTTTAGTAATGGAAGAAAAAAAAGCATTAGACATTAATAAACCTCTCTCATGACCTGCTTGTCCGGTCCTCTCATGTGCCACGCCCCCCTCATTCACCCCACATGCAATCCCAATTGTGATCAGCTGTTTCTGGTGGGTGTCATTAGTCCTGTGTATTTTAGTCTGCGTTCAAATCTGTTACCCCAGTCTGATCATTGACGTCTGCTGTTCTACACCTGCTTTGTTGTTTTTGTGGAATAAACCCCGTATTCCTGACTCTCCGGCTTCCCCACTCCGAAATTCCCCTGCTCATCGACAGTACATAACAGAATGACCGTAGGATGTGAATTTCAGTAAATCATCTTGCATTCAGATGAAAGTTGTGGCATTGAGCATTAGTTACCAGTATTCTGCACCTTTACCACAATGTGTAAATACATATGATCGATGATTCTGTAAGCTTTTGCTTTACTGAAGTCAGACTGAAGTACAAGCCGTGTATATATTAAAACAGCAACCATCCTACTTTTCTCTTCACATAGTTTCATTCAGGTTGAAAATGGATAATAAGAAAAAACACACTGGACCCGTGGAAGACTCCAGAACCCCATATTAAATGGTACATTTTTATTTAAACTTTAGACTTATTCCCAGAAAGTATTTGGGTCATGTTTGTAAGTCATTGACTTTTTTTTAAGTTTTCTTAGCATTACAAAGTGAGAGACAAAGACTCAGGGAAAAGAATATGACCTTAGGTAACATGGGCCTTCTAAAAAATCCCCATTCCGTAAGATTAGGTGTCTCAGTGGTGGAGCTGTTGCCTCCCAGGTTTCAAGTTCAAATCCCAACTGGGTTAGGCCTGGGCATAATAGACGATAACTTATCTTCGTAAAAAAATGTAAACAATGAGAAACTTCGATAAACTGTAAATAAGGAACTCTGCTTCAAAGTACATAACAACCAATCACATCAACCAGACATACTGTATACTGTAGTATGCCCAACATACAGTACAGGCAACGCAGCAAGGTTAGTGGAGTTAGTGGAGCACGCCCCATGCTACAGTTTTGATTATATTATGAAAAAAGTGTCAGTGAAGAAAGCAATAACTCAACGCCCACAATGTCTTTTGCTCATGTTTTGTGGATAAACATGGTAAAAGACGTTGGTGGTGTGGCTGTAGGCCTGCTTTGGCTATTTAAAGTCCGACTCGTAACAATCTGGTTCTGTGTATTGTAAACTCTGCCAAAAACTTATGCAATCAAAAATGTGAATACTGCAAACTTATGGAAATACTGCATAAATGTAAATACTGCAAATGCCTGAAGCATTGTCATTCAATAGAACATTCAATCGAGAAGCACTTACTGTAGTCGTCAGCGGTCAGCACCCTGACGAATTCTGACGGACATTTTACTCAAAATGCAGTCTTTATCATGGACATGGTATTTAAATACTTAGCCTACATTTTTTCCCCCTCGATCAAAACATTTCGACGTAGACACAGATGGGTCTTGCCAAGGAAATATTTGTTCCTTTACGGACAGGTTGAAGATCCCTGTCAAAGACACAAATAGCTATGGTTTTCACTTTCAGTCTGAAGAAATACGAGAGACCCCAGGTCCTGATGATAAAATTTACCAAGTCGGGTGGCATATTATGGGACAAATCATGTTCCATTTTGGTTCAAATTGGTACCTAGCATTTTACTTTTCACAATGGGGTGATCCCCTTGAAACAGGAGGCATCTCTACCTGCAATTTCAGATCCCCCCCCCCCCCCTTGTAACAAGCAGAGGAAAAACTGGGCAATAAACCATGCTGTCAGTGTTTTCTAGTGCTATGCTATATGACAAAAAAAAGTTTATTTTTGCATGATTTCTTTATTCATTTGCTGTGTTTTTCATGTTCTGCATCTGTTTAAAGGGAACCCTTTTCTTAAATTTAAGAAAACAAAATTTAGCCTCGAATTAAAGAACTGATATGAAAAATATATAGTGATAATTTTTTTTTCAGGATACATGTGAGGGACAGTTTAGTTTTCAGTGATGTCATATTAGCTCCACAGAGAAAAAATGAATGGAATTTCTAAACTTCTGTACTGCTATGCATTCTCTGTCTGTGTACATGAAAAATGGCAATAGTGAACGAAGTGTCGTGCCTGCATTCTCCACGCGCTGAAGATTGTGAAGTCTCCCTAGGCGTTCCATGTATAACCTGCAATGGGAGTCTGGTGTTTACCTGTTCCTTTTCTGAAACTTGTCGAGGGAAAGTTTGTTTGTTCTTGCAAGTGATGAGCTCACACAGTAAGTTAAGAGCCCCCGCAGAGCAGAAATGCAACGAGAGCCAACGGATGCCATTCACTCCGTTTCCCGTTCCTTTGATCTCGTTGTGTTGTGGCTGATGGTTTCTTAAAACAATACTAGATACAGAAAATGTGCTTACAGCACACATTTTTGAGTTTTCCTTGTATTCTAGCATTCAGTCTGAACATAAAGCATAAGCAATTCAGTCATCGTTTTTCTAAAACATTTCTGAGTTTTATGTTGTTTTAGTCTATTTGGTTTCTAATTATTTCTGGCGCGCTACACAGGAATACAGGAGCTACACTAACCACAATGACTCTTTGCTGTCGTCCATGTTTATGACAACTGTTTGTGTTCTGTTAACGTCCCATGCGGCATGTTTCTCTGATGAATAGGATAGAAAAATGTCACCAACTGCACCATAAATATAAGGAAGCAGCTGCCTTGAAGACTAAAAATAATTCTGTTTTTTCCTTCACTCTTGATGACTCTTATAACTGTACAAGTATTCTGTGATAAGACTGCAAGAAGATTTCTCTTTATTAATCTGGTACATTTTACAATAAAACCAAGCTAAAATGTGACTAGAAAAAGGCACCATTACAAATGGGAACATTGGTGAATTTCCATCATAGTTCTTCAAATGATGTATTTCAGTACGTACACTGAATGTTATACATTTTAAAAATTGAGTACTAGCACTTTAATCCAGGGTATGGGCTTCGCTTTATTGTCATGACTTTAAGTTGCATGTGAGGAAAATCTTTACCAGCAACAAAGATAATATAGATGGTTCTACCATGTCCTAGTTATATATATATACAGTGATAAATTTATATATCACCAAACACAAGACAGACACGAAACACTGTGCACATCAGACACACAATACGGGGGATGAAGGCAAGAAATCTCAAATCTGTACTATTTTAAATAGGCTTAGGCTGTGGGATTGTGTCAGCTCCCGCTATTAATAAAACAAGATGTACGTTGTTTATTTAGCAGAGCAACACATGTGAAGCATGGAAATTATGCTAATTTAGTTTGTGGAACTTAATCATTTATTTTTCTTCATTTCAGTTATACTTGTAGATTATGTTTATCATTGTTTAACATAGTTTAGCATTTAATAAAGTAAACAGTTAAAAATGTGCTGAAGTGAGTAATTCTTAACTTTGTGGTTGCTGTTGAATTTCAACCAGAGCGATTTACTTTAGGCTAATCCAGATTCATGCGTCATTTGTTGTATATCATGCACATTGTCTGCCTCTTGATTGAATTCACAAATGTATTTAGTTCTGTTTAATATCTAACAATATGGGGAACATTTTCCATCATCCTTAAAAATTAAAAATATGTTTTAGTCTTGGAATGAAAAAATAAAAATTAATGTATGAATGTCAGTGTTATGGAAAGTGTTTTCTGAAAAAACACCACATGATTATGGCCCATTGCACTGATTGCATCGGTGTCTTTGTAATTAACAGTTATTATCTGTCTGTCTGTCTGCCTCTGTAAATAGCCACATCGCATATCAGTGTGACACATATGACACCCATTTCCTCAAGTCAGATTTTCACAGTGTCACTTTAAAAATGAATGATTTCATATTTTATGCCCCTTACCCTTGCTTTTCTTCCAAGATTGCAAAATGAAACAATTTTCTTAAGTATTCAGTGCTTCAAAATGTGACCATTTAGTCGCATTTTGCGACCATTTTTGGAGACAGTGACACTAAATTTTATAGCTAGGCGCACCTGTGCGACTTGCAAATACACCCCCCATCGTTTTCTTCTTTCTTTTAACCGTTGTTGCATATCGTGTGAAGCAGCCAGAGAGAGTGAGAATTGGTGTATGTGTGTGGATTAGGTTTATATTAATTTCTAGGGACCCAATTTAATGAAAACCTGTTATTTGAGATTTTTCGGGTCCCTACAAAGATCTGTGAATGCAATCAAAAAAAACAAAAATTGCCGAAGGTCTTGTATTTTGTTTGGTTGCTTATGGTTAAGGTTAGGGCTGGGTAGGGGTTAAGGTTGTCATGTTGGGATTAGAGCTTTCACCATAGAAATGAATGGAGAGTCTCCACAAAGATATAATTATAAACCTGTATGTATGTGTGTGTGTGTGGGGGGGTGTTTGTGTGTGTGTATGTATATCTACGTATGTGTAAGCGACATATGGTTCTATCCCACCACAGGAATATCGTTCTAGTGCTAACTTGGTTACGTGGAAGTGCACGGAAAAGAGACAGAAGTTTCCGTGCAAAAATTGAGCAGATGGAATTATTTTTTGCCTCAACATTTAATAGATTAATACTGTTTTACTTGAGTCTGCATATGCTGCATTGCCGGTGCCAGCAGTAAAACTTGTCAGTGCTTATTAGTATAATAATGTTATATATATTTTTTTTGTTCTGTGGAAAATGAAAGATCGATCTGCTGGCCAGATTTATTAATGAATTATAAACATGTTATATAAATAAAATATAAGTAAAAAGTTGTGTCCCATTATGCCCGCAATCACTTGCCCAACTAACTAACAAATAACTAACAAAATGACTTTTTCACCATCCATTGTTTTGAGATGGCGGTGCTATGAAATTATGTGTGAAGATTAACCTACAAGGTTTTTGCATTTTCCTGTTGTGCGGGTGGCAAGAGACACAAAAGTGTCCAGGAGCTACAATAGTTCCTGGTCCGAATCCAGGAACTCAGAACCTGAATTTCAGCGAGAAAGTGCTACACAAAACACTCGTAAAGCATAACAACAGCTTGAAGAATATGCAGGGTCAGATTGCATGCAAATCCAAAGCATTGCATTTTAAAAGGCGAAACAGAATTATGAAACCAGAATTGAGTGGTACATGCAATTATGACTGCAGATCAAGAGTTTATTCATTTAGAACAGCTATTGTCAACCCATGGGTCACCCAAACACCAAGTTTGGCTCGCAGCAAGTTATGAAAGGGTCTCAAGGCAGAACTGGAAATATAAGCATTTTAAAGCCTCCTATGCTGATCCACGATCAGATTTCCCAGCCCCAATCCTGAATTAACCTACAGTATATCCACCCTACACGCAGAAGACGCGCTGCGCGTAGGGCACCACGATCCATGGGGGGGGCCCATTTTCCGCAAGGGGACGCATTCTCTGCGTAAAGGATGCCCATCGCTGCCATCAGGCGCGTGGAGCATCAAGTCAGCCCAAGGCAGGCAAGAAAACGAGACGAGTAACCTGACATCGGACACGTTGCCGCAATGATTGACAGCATGCAGCATCTGACCAATCGGCGGTCAAATGCACCGAAAGAGGCTGTTCATTTGATTTGTTCGTACTAATAAAGGTTGTAAACCTAAATGGCATTTCGTGATACAGTCATTTTGTAATGAGGGGGGCTCAAAATAAAATTCTGCTCAGGGCCCCAATTTAGCCAGGGACGACCTTGTTAGCAGATCTTTTTTGTTTTGTCGTGTTCTGAGTTTTTCATCAAGTTGCTGCTAGTTTTTCTTCGATCGACCCATTTAAGGTCCAAATGAGTAGAGTTGAACGTATCTCGACCCATACAAGTTTTAGTAGGAATGGTCGAGTTCCAAGTAAACTCCTTTAGGACAAGGTACAGTACAAGTAAAAACAAAAAAATCGATAGACCTGTTTGATGTCCAAATTGGTCAAGTTAAGAGGCGTTCAAGTTCCAAGGTTCTACTGTACTTTGGCTTTTTCCCTCTTCATTCAGAAGAATTGTGTAAACAAATAAATAAGCCTAACCAATAGATATGGTGTAAATTTTAGTATTGTTACTACCATGGACTGAAAGTTTAGTATGCATACTGATAAAATAATGCAATCAACTGCATAGTTCAAACAGGCTTATACGTTACAGCGTTGGCTGCTATGTATTATTCCAAACCAATTGCTATTCACTGGCACAAAAAACACATGCATCTACCCCATTAAGTATAAAATGTTTACCAATTAGGTGAGTGTCATGGTCTGGTAGTTTCTTTGGGAACCCCTTGGCGTAGTGTATGTACTGTATGTATGTGTATGAAAATGCCAAATGGATTGGAATTCAAAATTGAGTGTTTCACGATGCACCCGGAAACCGGTGATGCATTCAGTGTCAGTTGAAGTAGACAAAGATGAGGTTGTCACTGTCTGTCACACTCTCCCAGAAACATGCACTGCGGTTCAGGATTGCCAGAACACACTACTTCCTTCAGTGTTTCTGAAATGATTTCTTTTACCTAAATATCATTTTAATAGGAACTAAATAAACACAGGTAAGCCAGAGGGCAGCCTTACAATAATGGAAAATAAAACCAGGAAAAGACTTACTCAGTCTGTTCCATACGTGAATGGTGTATTGCACTGCCTCCCAAGTATTGAAGTATGGTGACTGTACTTTCTCAGTATGCACATACTGCAGGGTGTGCTGCTGCTTAGTATGGCCAACGGGTCTGTGCATGACTGCCAAGTGAATGCGGGAGTTGTGAAAGCCTCGACTTTAAGATCTCTACAAAATTTTCATGGGACCTTGTACATACGGAAGTCAAATATTCAGTGGTAATTATGGAAGGTGGACGGATAGATGTCTGGTCTACTTCACTCCTAACCGTAATTCTAAAGGTGGTTTAAAAAAAAAAAAAAGACATTCTGGGTTTTTTTTCGGTGTTCATGACTTTAAGACAGTACCAGGCCTGCTGATTCTAAGTTCATTATCTCATTCTCTCTGTGGAAATCTCAAGTTCTCTTTGAGCGGGACTCTTGAGATAGAATTAAGCTGGATCAATAGCTTTTAACACTGCCAGCTGTAATTGGTCAATTGTGCCTTTTTTTCTCAATTTCCAGCATTATTCTGGCATCTCTTGACATGGGACTCTTGGAATGAAGTAGTTTAAATTGAGGTGAGGCTGAGAATCTAAAACTAAAAGAAACAATTTATAATTGTATCTGTCTAGCATATATGTATATATAATTATGGGATAGATCGTTGTTTTGTGGATTTTGTAAGCTGATCTTACATAAACTTCTTTTTGTGGTATTACTGCCAGTCAGGTTTTCCAGAAGCCTGAAAGTTACTACATTCATCTTGTTTGATGAGCAATTTAGAGTCACCAATTAGTGCTTTTGAAATGTGGGGGCAAAAAGGACTACAGATATTACCTGAACTTTGATAACCACAGACTATTATGTTTACTGAAGATGTAAAATGACACTATATGAACAAAAATATTGGGATCCACCTCATAATCATTGAATTCAGGTGTTTCATTCACACTACAGGTGTATAAAATCAAACCATGAAGTGAGGTTTGCAAACATTTGTGGAAGAATGGGACATTTTGAAGAGCTCTGAATACAAGTATGTTACTCTCATAGGATGCGACCTTTGCAATAAGTCAGTTCATGAAATTTCTTCCCTGCTAGATACAGTATTCCACAGTCAACTGTAAGTGGTATTATTGCAAAGTCTAAGCATTTGAGAACAACAGAAATTCAACCAAGTTGCAGACCACATAAAGTAACAGAGTGGGGTTGTTAAGTGCTGAGGTGTATAGTACATAAAAATTATTAAAGCTCTGAAGACTCAATAACTACAGAGTTCCTCTGGCATGAACCCCAGCACAAAAACTGTGCACTGGGAGCTTCATGGAATGGGCTTTCATGGCCGAGAAGCTGTATGCAAGCCTCACATCACCAAGGGCAATGCCAAACATTGGATAGAGTGGTGTAAGACATGTGACCACTGGGCTCTGGAGCAGTGGAAATGTGTTCTGTGGGATGACAAATCGCATCGGTTTGTCTGGCAGTCTGATGGACGAGTTTGGTTTTGGTGGATGCCAGGAGAACATTACCTGCCTGACTGTAAAGTTTGGTGGAGGAGGGATAATGGTGTGGGATTGTTTTTCAGGGGTTGGGCTAGGCCCCTTTGTTCCAGTGAAGAGAACTCTTAATTATACAACATATAGTACTAAGACATTTTGGACAATTCTTTGCTTCCAACTTTGTGGGAACAGTTTGGGGAAGGCCCTTTTCTCTTCTAGCATGACTGTACCTCAGTGGACAAAGCAAGGTCTATAAAAACATGGTTGGTGTGGAAGAACTTTGACTGGCCTACACAGAGCGCTGACGTTAACCCCATTGAACACATTTGGGATTAACTGGGACAGAGATTGCAAGCCAGACCTTCAGATCCAACATCAGTGCCTGACTTCACAAATGCTTAGGGGATTCTGGATGAATGGACAAAAATTCTCAGAGACACCACAAGATCTTGTGGAAAACTTTTCCATAAGAGTGGCAGTTATAGCTGCAATGGGAGGGACTAGCTCCATATTGATGCCCATGTATTTAGAATGGGATGTCCTAAAAGTTCCTGTGGGTGTAATGGCCAGGTGTCCTAATATTTTTGTCCTTATGGTGTATCAGACAATTCACCCATATTATTGTGTATTTATGTTGAGTAAGTATGTTAAGGATGAGTTGATGCAGAAATACTTGAATTTTAGTACTGATGACAATTGTTTTTAACAAGGTTTATGATTCTTCTCTTTGGAATCTATTTCATTTTATTTAAATATCTAGGCTAGTGCAATCTAAGGTGTCCGCTTACTTGCGACGGAGCCATGGAATCAACATAAATTTGTTTAAATACATACTGTAGAGTTTTACTAGGTTGCTATGTAAAAAATGTCTTTAAACTGAAACCTTAAAATAACGTCTGATGAAGATCTATCTATACACAAAAGGTAACTAATTTAAATGAATAAACTTCTGCTCTGTGTTCTCACTATGCAGATGGGCCAGCCACCTTAAGCCCTACACAGTCAAGTTATTTTAGTTTAATCAAATTCCTGTTTTATTGATTCAATGATACAGCTAACAAATCCTTTACACTAATCCCGAAAAAGAGATTGGTGAAAAAATACGGAAGACAGCATCTGCGATGTGCCAAGTTATCTAAAATGGATAAATGTCCCTAATTTCATGATAAACACTCATGTTAAAGTTTATCCCAGCTTTATGCAAATCCCCAAACCCTACATCAGCATCTCAAAGTGCTGTCACAACAACTGTTTTTGCATCAAAGCAGTGGGATGGTCTTTTCATTGCTCACTACTTTTATTCTTAAACTTTCTTGTATCCAATTTGTCGCCTCTGGCTTTGGTCATAGATCAAACATTGCAGGGCATAAATCTAATGTGTTTAGCTAAAATACCACTGCCAAGAATGCTGATTAAGTCAAATAAATGAAATAAAAGAGCAAAATCTATTTTCTGTTGTCTGTTTTATCATCATTTGCATTTTCTAAATGTGGGGATGTCCGCTGAGAGTTTAAAGTATTCGGATTGGTCGGACGGATTAAATAGCAAGACGGACACTATATAAATACAAATGACCACGTGGAATGAGAAAGAAAACAGATGATGTATATTCACTTGGTCATGTTATGGCACTGAGGCAAGCCTTCGGTAGGTGAGTTATTTCCGACATTTCTTGAGTTAATTTGCTTGAAGCTGGTGACTTGGTGCTGTATTAAAACAAACAGGCTGCACATGGCTACTGTAATGAATAAATGTTTACTCATCAGTTTTCCATACCCGCCTGTCCTGTGCAGAGTCCCTGGATCTGGAGCCAGTCCTGGGAGGGGCGCTGGCCCATTGCAGGGAATTCACATAATTCACACATACATTCATGCCTACAGGCAGTTGGGCAACTCCAGTTCACCCAAGCATGTTTTTGGACTGTGGGGGACACAGGATGACCCGGAGGAAATCCCATGACACTAAGGGGAGAGCATGCAAACTCCACACACATACTGTAGAGGCAGGCTAGAGACTGGAACCTTGGTCTCCAAAACTCTGCTGTCACCTGAATCAGAATTACACTGAATGTTTTCAATATACGTACTGTAGATGTACTACAGAATTGCCAGGTGTAGATACTCGTGTTATTCCTGAACTAAAAACTAAAAATCTGTTTATATGAATAAGTGGGATAATGTGTACTTTGAAAACAGAAAATGGGGCTTCTTTTCTCATTGTCTTTTTTTTTTGTTAGTTCCAACCAATTTTTTGGCCCGCGTGCTTCTCTGCCTTCCGTCTTACAGCCATTGCAGCTTACCCATCCACACACTACCCATCACTCTCTCTGAAGCAAAGTATTTTACTTGCAAAATCTTCAGAATACTATCCTGCCCATTCTATAGGTGTCAAAACGAATAAATCACAGGAAAATGATTTAGAATAAGAATGACTTAGAATGGATTTCACAGCCTTTCTAGTACCTGTGCTAAAAGTATAGCTTCATATTCACAAAGAATTGCTATAGTTGGTCATTTGTATCATTGCATACTGTTTATTTTATGCTTTCATTTTGATTTTAAGATGCTTTGGCTCTGTACAGGTTGAGGTATTCATAACAGTTGTGTAGAACCGATGAAGTAGAATAATATTATTTTTATTGTATTATATAGATATTAGCCTGCCTTTTCCCCATGCTGCCTAGAATAGGCTCAGGAGAAATGCAATTTGAAAGCTATTATGTTTTTTCTATAAGGTTCAATATCCCTACATTGTTACTGATGAATTCAAGAGGTCAGGAGGAGAAAAATGGCCATGATCTATATTCTGCAACACCACAAACTTCCATGACTACTGTCATACTATCTGCATCGTACGCTTTTTCAATGAATTGTGGCCTTAGAGTAGGAGACTCCTTGAAATACATACATGTAATATGCACTTACAGTACCATAATCATCTGTTAGAAGTTTTGCATGTAGTCATTATGTCAATTCTTGTGGTTAATTCTTCTGTGGTGTTGCAAGGTCCACATTGTTATTTGACATTTAAAAGATATTGTGTATGCATGTACTGTAAAATATTTTACATGAAATTCATATTTTTTTTAAGTGGGTTAAATAATAGCGGAATTTATGGTCAGTTTTCTCACTTTTTTCTTTACATTACGCTGCCATGTATTTTCTATCAAATAAAATATTGGTTTTATATACACATTTCAGTGGGTGGCAGCACCTATATGAAAACTTCCTACTGTACATACGATCGTTTTGCAAAGCAGTTTTTTTCCTCCTGGGATTGTCTTTTCAAAGCCAACAATGACCTCATTAAACTGAAAGTGATTTTACCATGGATTTTATTTGCTGTTTGAATTTTAACAATTGAAGAAGATATCCACTAAGACTGTGTCCTTTTGAAGCGTAGATTAAATATAGAATATTCAGTTATTGACTAATGTCATTATTTTTATTTTGAATTAACCTGTAAAATCTTTAAAGCGATCAAGAGAGACAATTCTTTGTTGGCGAAAAACATACACATAAATTCAGAAGAGCAACAAAATAATTGAGAATATTAAATAATGTTTAAATTTTCCGTCCATCCATCCATTAATCCATTTTCTGTAACCACTTGTCCTATTCAAGGTCATGTGGATTTGGAGCCTGTTGCGGAAGCTACAAAGGAAAGGCAGGGAATAACCCAGGACAGGGCGCCAATCCATCTCAGGGTTGTTTTAATTATTAAAAAGTAAAATGCAGTAAAATGTGTGGAACTATGCAGAAAAGTTCCTCTTACTTTCAGTTGTTATAAAATTAAATTTTATTCTGCTTTTCAGCAGTCTCTATCTAATCCCCTTTTTTATCATCATATACAATAAGACACCGAATCTCTCTCTTAAAAAAGCATTTTGAGAAACTTAACTTGTGTCTTCTATTTGACACTTTTTTCAGCTCTGACGGTTTTTCACTTGAGTGAGCATGAGTTAATTATGTTTCCTCGTGTTTAAAAAAGTGCAGTGCCAGCAATGAAATGTTGTATGAGTTTTTTTTTACATCTCTGAAAATGAAATGACAGTTCTGAATAATAATTCTGCCTTTGTAAGTAAATACTCCTCTTTGTCCAAACCTATAGTTTATCTCCAAGCTTTAGTCTTCTTGTGCAGCACTGTATAGATTTGTTTGTGAATGTCTTGTTTGCCCTCCAAGCCTGCCCAGGATAAGTGTTTAGGGGAATTTGTGGGTGTCCTGTATGGAGTCATGCTCTGTGTCTGTCTTTGATGTGAATGTCATTGTAACACTCCATCACTGTGGAAACATTTGTAGTGGTTGACCCCAAACAAGAAACAGTGGAGACCTTGATGCTGAAGTTCAAGGAGAGCTTCCGCACCAACACCCCGGTAGAGATCACACACTTGCAGCAGGTGACATGCAGCTCCTACGCTGGCAGGAAGAGGCGACGCAGTCACTCGAGAGGTAGGCCACATGTGTTCATGTCAGCGTGAATGTACTTTCACTGCTGTATCTGATTCTGGTTACCTGCTGAGCTTCTGGGCTTGGTCTGCATGGTCCAGTGAAAACCTATGTGTTTGTCATGTGTACTGTATCATCTGTTTGACAGAAATCAATGCAAAAACGGTTAATCTTATTTTACATTTTTTTAAACCAATATATGTAGTTTTATAAAAGAGTCTAATTATTATGATTTGAGAAACAAACTGGATTACAAGGGTATATCCATTAGAATAGTGATACTTTATTGATTCTCACTGAGAAATTGTCTTTTCGCCTACTGTATCTCATCTTGCTCTCTATGAGACACCAACACTGCAAGCTTGGTGGTCCCAGCACAGGGTCGGCCATTGTTTGGCGCCTATTGAGCTATTGGGATTAAGTACCCAACAGTGGGGGTTCAAACCAGCAACCTTCCGATCGCTAGCACAGATTCCTAACCTGCTGAATCACACGCCATCCAATGTATGTCGGTAATCTCTTTAATACGTAAAAAATAAAAATAAGCTAAAAAATTTTATAATTGAATTTTCAATATGCAGTGATTGTCTTATTTACTATTATGGTGCTATGAATCGATTCATTGTCGCCTTCTTTTTCAAGTGAAGTCAAGTTATTTCCAGAGTGGAAAATCATCAGCAACCTGCCACTGTGTCAAGGTGGCACTTCCATCTGAAAATGATGCATCACTTGTCATCCTGTCATTCACCCACAGGAAGTGTATCCTCACTGACATACTCAGTACACTAATGCCTTTTGAGGGTGCTACAGATTATGTGCCAGCATCTGAAATTGATGCAGTCAACTACCACACTCGATGAATCCATCTTAGCTGTTCGTTTAACTTTCAAGAGAACCGGTAGCGAATACTTTAGTATCACACGGTGCCATAAATGAAGAAGTCTGCTCCCTTTGTGGATGTGTGTGTTAGTGAGCACAAAAGCAACCATCAAAAACCAGCCAGCTAAGAGCAAGCAAAATGCTTCTTAGTTATAAGGACCAACCAAGCTGAATTCTAAGATCATTTTCTCTTTTTAACAAGGAGGGGAAAAGAGCAATTCATCACCTAGTACCATGCAGCAGGTTAGACATACTGTACAGCTTTAGGAAGTATGCAGCAGTGTATATCTGACACGGAGAGAAAATTTTTTTGCCAAGGCCCTGCATGTCCCATCCTCCTTAGCTCTACAGAACCTATTCATAACTACAGGGTGAATCTTCGGATTACATTATTGCTCACTGGTGGGAAATTAAAGTGAAAGGAAAAGCAAAAAAAAAAAAAAAACATGTATGTGTTGTTGTAGATATGAAATAGAAAATAAAGTTTTAAGTTCATGCTTGAGCAGTAGAAGGAGAGGCTGACAACATTTTTACCAGTGAATTCCATTTATAGTAATTGCATTTGCAGAGAACATGAGGAGTGCATCAGGCGTATGAATGGTCGCTTGCCTAAAAACCTTATGAATGGGATGAAATTTCCTCCATAGAACTTTGCAATCAAAAGTAGAAACTAAGGTAAAATACTGAATTTGAAAAGTCATGAATATGGGGGGAACTAAAATATAATTTTACAGAATAAGCTCCATGGAACATATTCAAAAAGATAGTGGGTTTAAAATATGCACACATGCACTGTATTGCATTATTTTAAACATTTATAATTACTGGATCTGTATTAAATGGATGGATAGAAAGGTTATTTCATGAGACATTTCTAGTCAGATCCTATCATGTTTACATGTTCACGTCCGAGTTTGCTCCTCACAACAAAGATTTTTTGGGGAATGATGCCTGATCTGATCATAAGAGATGCATATGCAAAGAAAACAAAGAGCACCGACTGACAGACTGAGAACAGAAACTTAGTTATTCTTCCTGGGAACTGTAGATTGTACATCTGCAAACATCTTGTGCAGCGGCTTTTGTTCACGAGCGACATGCCTGGTATGGATGATTGAGGGAGTTATTGTTATGTGAAAAGATGAAACTAAATTGGAGCTTTTCCACATAAATGAAAATTGTAAAATGAAATGGGAAAAAAAAGTTAAGATGGCAATAATTTAGCACAGAGTGGCAACAAACCTCATATTCATCCTGAATCATAATGATGGGAATATGATGATACATAATGACTCCTGTATTGTACATTTCCACAGCCCTTGCAAGGATAAGTGACTGTAGGATGGATGGATGGAGCACCTTCAAATCTTTCTAGAAAATGTGGTATAATTCTGTGAGCTGATGCTTAATACAGAATAGGCCATGCAACAGGGAACAAAGCTGAGCGTGCGAGAATGGTGGGAGTAAAATAAATTTGATGTTCTAGAAAGGAGATAAGGTCACAACCTTAACTGAATTCAAATGCCGTGGTAAGACTTGGCGAACGTCTTATCTACTCAACGCAACTCAGAAATAACAAGCAAAGAGAGAAGAGGCCAAAACGCTTTGATATTAATCTGTAGGTTATGAGAATTGTTAATGTCAGGCTTAATTGCATTCTTAAATTAATGCTGTTTTTTTAAGCAAGATGACTTGTATGACGTAATGCTAAGTGGAGTTGGTGCACTGATGTAGTGCTTCTTGTCATAGTTTTTGTGATTCAATATTAAGAAAAAGACTTTTTAATAATAAATAATGAATTCTGAGTGTCTGATGGTTATGCATTTTAACATACAGGAGAGGAAGGCTTCACTGCATTTTGTAAAGTTATTATTTATTTCGCATGGAATTTCTGGTACGGTTGCTGGCATCTAGTCTTTTTTATGGTGCGCATGTTGTGCTTGTGTAACACCACGTAATTTCCCTATCATTGCTATCAAAACATAATGTTCCCTCCACCTAATAATACTCCAAATTGATATAAGGAAAGATATCTTAGTATGTTTCTTCAGTGACATGTTTGTGACGTGACACTATTTTACACACCTTACATTAAACTCTGACAGCTGACAATTTAGAATCTCAAGAACTGCTTAAATAAACAGTTTAAACATGATTGGAAAATGTGTAAAGTTCTTAGTCTGATTTGTTGGTTATATTTATGACTAGATTGTGCGTGCATGCTGGCTGACCTAAGTTACCGAAGGGGAGATTGGGGGCTGCAGCTGCCTGCCTCGGTGACTCTTACTGCGGAGTTTTATGTGAGAGACACTGTTTCACACCACAATAGCGCCCTGGGAAGAGAACCATGTGACGGGGAAGGACAGGGATAAGCCATTTGAATTTTGCAGTCCTTTAAGTAATCATTTGACTTACTGACCAGGTATATTATCTCATGAGGTGGCAGTAAGCACAATTTGGAAAGCCTAGGTAAGTAGAAATGTTCTGGAATTTCCAAGTGAATGTTGTTTTTGAATTTTTATTGCAGATCCAAGTAAATAAAATTGTATTCTGTTTGTGTGTCAATGTTTATGCAGTTCCGCAATATATGTGAAAGAAGTAATTATTTATTCTGTCTAGTTTTTATACTGATACAACTTGTGCTGTGATACGTCTAGTCTGGTGTTTGATTAACTCCTGTATCTTGGGTAGAGCTAAATTTAAGACTCAAGTTTATCAAATTATTTTTAATGGTTATGAGCTATTTTTTTCTCCTTTTGGCTGCATATGTTATCATAAGAGTCCGTTTGATATAACACGGCTGTCATGTGCTTTCTCTCTTTTTTTGATAAAAAAAAAAACACTGTCGATCAAATGTTAATGTATTGTTTTTTTGGCTCACCTTGCTGTTTTTGGGTGAACCAGTTTTTAAGTGCACAGCTAAACAGGAGTGATGCTTGAATGATATACGTACAATGATGGAGAGTCGATACTGGGGGCCAATGAGCTGCCTGTCCAGGTGGTAGAGTCTTTATTTCTGCTTCTTTCCCTGGCTGAATTTACACAGTCAATTTTGAGATGTGTACACTGTTCAAAACTGCTGTAAATGGGGATCAAACCAAGGGACCCAGCTATATATAAAGTGTCGTTTAAAGTTTTATATATAGGAGGGGGGATATATGGCCAGTAAACAGGATTTAAGAAGGATAATAATGAAAAGTGTGTTACACCCGTGTAGTTTTCTTTTTTTTTTTTGCTACTGAACACAAGACATCAACTAAAATAGTTTATAGTGCTTTAGCTTTACAATGTTTTAAAAAAAAATAATTAATACGAGGGAATACTGTTGTGGTACCTTAAGGAAAGGCCACAACCTATATTTCCTTAATCTATTCCAGTGCAGTAACCAGCAGTTGAACAGGGAATAGAAAATGAAAATTGTGCGGAAGGTATGGTATGTATGCAAAGACCACCATATACTGTACTAGTACTGTATATTCTCTTATGAATAACATTCAAATCTCTGAGATGTATCTTCTAATGAAATGGCCTTACTTTGTTTGATACTCAAGTGTAGCTAAATAAATAATGTGTGCAATCTGTTGCGGTCAGGAGTATAACACCACTAATGAGGAAATGTAATGTTGAATTTATCGGCCACCTGGAGGGTCGGTTATGATTTTTAAAATATATTCTATTATGTCTGCATGGTAATATCACCCCATGTTCTGACTTGTTTAGGGTCTGAATACCAAGAAAGTCTGCTATTTAAATTGCCCTTAAAAGTAGGTTACCCCACGTCACTTAAAGTTTTAAGTAATTTAATGAGTGTAATAAATTTTTTAAAATCACCAGGTACTATTTTTTTTCAAAATGTCACTTTTATAATCCAAAGCACGCTGCTGCTTAAAAATATTCTACCTTCTAAATGAAATATTAAATATTATAAATAGAATGCTTTTATGTGAGAGACACTGTTTCACACCACAATGTTTGTACTGTACAGTATGTGAAAGTGGGAGACATTTATCTTTTTTTTTTGTTTGCCTATAGTTTGGTATCTCAGTACTTAGTCCAAATTAAAAACCAAGCTTGATAATGAAGTAACAGCAGGTGGTCATGGATTTTGGAGGGAAATAACTGTTATTTGGGGGTATGGCAGGAGGGCTTCTCCACAATTCAAAATTGGCAACGTAAGGGCGACCACCAAATTAACCAGAGATAGCAGCTCTTTAAATGTGTATTTTTATGTTGTGATATGTGCAATATGTCTTTGTACACTTTAAATGTACATAGAATGAATAGTGACACATGCAGGCTTGGTTGGCGCTGAGCCTCTTAGAAAGAAACAGCTTGTTCCATTCATCCATCCATCCGTCCATCCATTTTCTGTCCCCACTTGTTCTGTTCATGGTTGGTGGGGTCCGGAGCCTATTCTACAACCTACTGTACGGGCACAAGGCAGGGAACCACCCAGGATGGGGTGCCAACCCATCACAGGACACGCTCACATACCACTCACTTACACATGCAATTTGGTAACTTGAGTTAACCTTACCGTGTTTTTGGACCGTGGTGGGATAGGGGAGAACCCGGAGGAAACCCCATGATGACACGGGGAGAACATGCAAATTCCACACACATGGAGCCATGGCAGAGACTTGGTGTCTGAGGTGTAAGGCGATAGCGCTAACCACTGCGCCACCATGCTGCCCCAGCATATGAAATCATGTTGAAAACCTTCATTGCAGTCCCAGTTTCTGGTAGGAACATTGTGTGCATTTATGGACAGGTGACATGTGGCTTGGACAGTCTGTCATTAGACACCCCTATGCATCAGACTGAGAGTTTAATTGGGATGTTGCTTACAGCAGGAGAGAAATATCTATATTAATGGATGCCAGGGCAGAGCGAGGCCTGTTTCTGAAAAGCAAAGGGACACATGCGCTGGCAAATCTGAGGGAAACTAAAAACAGCTCTCAGAATTGTAAAGGGCCATCCATATAAATACAGGCAATCATAAAAGAGGCTCCACTGCTCAGTTTTATTTATCATTTTAAATGGATAATATCTCTCTAATATTGCCGTTTTGTAAAGCAGATATTCTGTTATTGAGATGTGGTTGTTCTAAAATACTAATTTACTACTGTGCAGCCACAGTATGAATTTAAAGCCAAAGGACCACAGGGTTCAACCTTGAAACACCTGTACAAATGAGAGAAGTAATACAAGAATACTGCAAATGAAATTCATTAAAGTGTTCTTTTCCCAGTTAACAATAGTGATTCAAATGCCATGTCTATGAAGAAAATGCGTGACACACAGCAGTTATTCCTTAATGACTGTCTTCATGTTATTACACCTCCTACTATTATGGGGAAATGATGCTTAACTTTAGCAGTCTAAATGGATACCATTAGAGGGATGCCGTGGGTGCAGAGAATACTATCAAATTATTGCCTGTGCAGGCTGAGTATGTCGAGTCTCCATTAGAGTCTGCCATGTGTCTGTATGATATACTGTGAACCGAATTCATATTTTATCTTTTATTTATTTATTTAAAAAGAGCAGCAGCATGTAAACTTCCACAGCTATTTCTCATAAAATGAAAAGCACCTTAGTTTAAAAGACGGGTCAGTAGAGTCAGAGTTGGTGGCTTTGCGCTCTTTAGGGTGCTGAGAAGTGCTTTGAAAGACATGTCTGGCGTAAGGCTGTTATGCAACACATCACGACGCACAGCACTAGGGCTAGGTCTCGAATAGCTGATATTATCACAGCGGTGGTTATTGGATTGAGAAAGGACATAGATATTCATAACCAGATGAGCGTAACCTCTCTACTCCCTAGATAAATAGCCATGTCTCTACAAGCGTATATCTTTGTCCAGAACATTCAGCCAGTATTGAAGTTTGATGAAATGGTACAGAATAAGAGATTCTAAGAGATGGGGGGCCAGCCCATCGCAGGGCACACACACACAGACACCATTCACACCTATGGGCAATTTAGCAACTCCAATTAGCCTCAGCATGTTTTTGGACTGTGGGGGGAAACCGGA
>JAODJX010000042.1:17442050-17453856 GCA_026776945.1 Isichthys henryi | reverse complement strand
GACCCAGGCAGAGACTCGAACCTGGGTCCCAGAGGTGTGAGGCAACAGTGCTAACCACTGCACCACCATGCCGCCCCTATTTATAATTTATAATTTATAATTCACATATTTAGAATTAAGGACTGTTTAGATATACAGTAGTGATGGATGCATTCCCATCTTACTAAGGTTTGGGGAAAAAAAGTATCTGTCACTATACATGCAACACTGATCAAAATCTCTGAATGTATTTCACAGCTTAATGGTTTAACTATTCTTGATCTTAGGCCGCTCACAGCAGACTCAGTAAACCAAGCTGCATTGCTACACCAACCAGATCAAAATATCTATCAAAAATTCCCAAGACTCTAAAAAACAAATATAACATTTATTATACTATTAAGAACAAAAACCTTGCTACAGATACAATTTTTATGTCAGTTTCCTGTTCGTGTTTCATAGCTATTAGTTTTGGATCCTTAAGCTGCGTCTTACTTATGTTTCAAGAGCCATTTCCCTGAGTAAGCTGCTTGGTACTGATGGCTTCCATGACCCTTAAACAGTCCACAGTTTATGTCTCTGTAGATCCATCTGTGTAAAAACCCCAAAGTACATAAAATCTACATGGCTTCAGATTATGCGTGTTGTCATAAAGACATTTACAACAATACAACAAAACCAAAGAGCAAAATTAAGTCATTTAAATATTAACAGACTAGTAGCTTTAGAGAGACAGGTGCCAGATATCATTTTGCTCACAGGAGGCTTGATCTCTAGATGAACCATTATTTCCTCCTAATCAGATAAACAACCCCTCTTCTGTGTAAATAGATAGAGTGATCATTTACTTTCAAAGCACATTCACAATTGAACAATTAAGGCTCTCATCAGCATGGAGGTCTCCTTTAATTGTACGTGATAAAAATCGAAACACTCAGGGAAGCTTAACCGAAATAGACTTGTCTGTGTCTGTAAAGGATACTTGATCGTACATATATTTGCATCAAATTTTTATTGCCTTATTTTAGATATTTATTTCTGTAGTAGTAATATTGTTAATATCACCAATATATTAAATTACTTTTTACACATTTAGTACTTCTTGTATATAGGTATGAATATGTGCATGTGTATATATACAGTCATGGTAGAATTGGGACACCCCATTAAATATTTAATTTTTTATTAAGAAATATCAAAAAATCGATATCAAATCTTCTTCAACTTATATCTGTAGATAGAGGTGATGTAATTGCATCAACTATGCAAGAACAAGAAACAAAAGCAAATTATCTAAGATGCTAATTCCTACTCAGGAAAAAGTTAGGACACCCTGTACACTAATAACTAGTATTTCCCTCTTTGGCTGAAATAACCTCAATGAGACATTTCCTATAACCATCTATCAATCTCTGACATCGACTTTCCAATGCAGAATTCCTTAAGCTCTGTGATGTTTGACGGGTGTTTGCATGCACCCCACAGCATCTCAGTGGGATTCAGATCCGGGCTTTGATTTGGCCATTCCGGAACTTTCCATTTATTTCTTGTAAGCTATTCCTTGGTAGATTTACTGGAATGGTTTGGGTCATTGTCATTGTCATGGTCCAACACCACTTCGGTCTCAACCTCTGGACAGATGTTTTTACATTGTCCTCAAGCTCCCTCTGATATGATGAAGAATTCATAGTGGTGAATTTTATGATGGTGAGCTGGCTGGGGTCTGCTGCAGCAAAGCGGCCCCAAACCATCACATTTCCAGCCCCATGCTTCACAGCTGGTATGAGGTTCTTTTCCTCAAAAGCTGCCTTTGATTTACGCCAAACATGTCCTACTGTATGTTACTCCGGACAAATTCTAATTCAAAATCTAACTCAATTTCAGATTCATTTGTCCAAAGCACGTTGTTCCAAAAGTCCTGGTCTTTGTCTGTGTTGTCTCTGGCAAACGTCAGTGTCGCCCAAATGTTTTTTTGACAGCAAGGGTTTCCTCGTTGCACAGCTCCCATGTAAATCAAACTTGTGCAGTCTCTTTCTGATAGTAGATGCATGTACCTTGACATCAACTGTGGAGAGAACTTGGGGTTATCTTGCTAGGACAGCCTGCCTTGGCAGTTGTTTTAGATGTTCTTCACTTGTAAATTATTTTCAAGACAGTGGAATGACTGATTCCAAACTCCCTTTGAGATCTTTTTATACCCTTCCCATACTCATCTACAAGCTTCTTTCTGAAAGCCTCAGAGAGCTCTTTGCGTCTCACCATGGTGATACCACTCATTTCAACAATCAAGAGCAAACCAAACTAAATGTCTGTAGTTTAACTAAGAGAGGCTCCACTAAAAAGCTCTGTAACGATGATCTAATCATTTTCACCTGATATGCTGCACCTGAATCTAATTCTAGGAATTTTAAATAGTGATGAATGTGAGGGTGCCATAACATTTTCCTCAGTGGAAATTAACATCTTAGTTAATTTCTTTTCGTAAATAAATGAATTTGTTACTTGGTTTTGCATTGATGATGCAATTGATGTAATTTATCTACAGGTATAATTTGAAAGAATTTCTTAATTTCTTAATTGAATTGATATTTCTTAATAAAGAACTAAATATTTAATGGGGTGTCCTAATTTTTCACATCTGTTAAATTGTATATGTACTGCAATCAGTAAAAGAATTGTTTCAGCTTTATATAGTATTTTATTATTCAATGAACAACAGAACGTGTACAGCAGGTTATTACATAATGAAGTGAAAATTACATTTTGTTGAGTTATTACATAATATGCAGTGTTATTACAGAAGATGTTGCTACAGTTCATCTTTACTTTTTTTTACATACAGAAATGCCTCCAAAAGGTTTTATTTAATTGCAATATAAAAAGTCTGGGTTCTGGAGCCTCAGCAGTTGTTAAATTATTGTGGTAGGATCTTGTTTAAGTTCCCATACACCTCATATATCTTAACAATGTAATGTTATTACTTTGAAAATACTGACATAAATGCACTAGACTTCATATATTAAGTCATGTTCTAAGTGGGAAAGTTGAAGAGGAAGAGTTATATTATACTGCAGGTCATCGAATGATTTTTATTGCATTTTTTTCATTTGTTTTTAATTTTGTGTGTTTTACAATATGTGACTGATATATTTTTTCCTCTAAATCCTCTTTTCTGAAGGAGGACCTGTTTTTGGGCAGCCAGAGGACTCTGGATCAGAAGCAGATGATGAAGCACAAATGAAGTTCTACACTGCACACCAAAGGGGGCGCCGTCGCAGCAAAGGTAAATCCAACCACAAGAGTGTACATGGACATCTTACTTCCAACAATTGTCAAGACCTGCATGTCAATATAAGCACAAATGCTGGTTGAATGGGTCTAGTTCATTCTTCCTTAAGCATGGACCCTAGGAAGTTAATTGACAAATATTGACGTGAGTTCTGCTGGCCTGCATCGTATGACCTCTTAGTGAGACTTTCTGTGGCATGTTAGGTAAATAAGAAGCTGCAGGTTGGCTTCTTAAAGCATCGCTTTTACTTACTTATTGGGTTTTGTGATGATCAGCTGTCTGGTAGCATTAACCAGAGGTGCTATCTGCTTACTGCAAGAGCATGGATTTGGTTTCGACGTTAGTAGGGTGTGAGTCAGCCCCAAATCGCCACACAGAACACGCACGCTACTCCCACACATTGGTAGGAACATGACCCTATTCCCAATACCACACCGACTGCTCTGATTTTAGAAAATAAATTAAGATAGTAAGGGGTGCTGTACTGTACTGTACTGTGCGTTCAGCTTTTCTGACTTCTCAGATCAATAAAACTATATTTCTTATTTTTTATTTACAAGCCTCTAGGAAAGCAACTTATGATTCAGTGATTTTTTTTTATATAAATGCAAGTAATACTTCATGATTCATGACTCATTTATTACCAGCTAAAAGTATTATTTTTTCAATTAACACAAAATGGCAACTTATTAATACTAAGCATTAACTAAAGGACAGATTTTACTGTGAAAGAAGCCTCTGCCTCATATGTTTATTACCCCATAAATATATTACTTTCTACATATTCATACAGTATAGTCCATGGAGTTTTTGGTAGGCATCTTAATTAAACACCTAGTTAAAAGAAATGGCACAATTTAAAAATGTTTCCATCTTATCACTCCTTCAGTATTAGACAATATGTAGATGTACTTTTGTTTGTGTTTCACTGTGACGTTTGACTGGCTGGAGGTGTTTGGCTCCACCTCTGAGCAGCCATTCACACTGTGACACTTGCTTGCCAAACATCTGAGGCTTAGCAGAGTTTTGGCTTCATCAGCAGCTGGATCGAAGGCCAGTTGTGTCTGGAAGAGATGCTGGCAAGTCAGTAGAGGGTCCTGTTTCCTGGGGACCAAGTTAAAATAACTGTCCCAATGCAGCAAAGGAGATGGTGGTTTGTAGGGGCTGCTGTACTTTAGATCAGACAGCAAGTCAAGGTCCCAAGTTCAGTAAGGGTGTTAATTTCAGCCCTCTGGCCAAATTTTTTGGCTACGCCAGCAGAAAAAAGAGGGGGCATCCGGTCATCTAGCTTATTAATCGGCAAAAAATCCCTCACCTTTCCTCAAAAAGCAAATGTGTGGCCAGCATTGTGACACTAACCACCCTTCAATTATAGTCGAGTTTCACATTTGATGCAGGTATCAAGAAAAACAGTGTCAATGTTCTTTTGTGTAACAGAGAATTAAACTATTTATGCAGTTACTAAGTTAGAAAAAATTTGTCCATAATTAAAAGATTAAAATTCAGAAGATTTAGCACTTAAATCTGATGTGCCTGAGATGAATCAATGTATCAAAAAAATTTGATAAGATTCAATGACAAAAAAAAGCTATTTTGTTTGGCACAGCTTATACGCACACATTAGCTGCAGAGATTGTAGAATTTATTCAATCCATCCATCAAACACTTATTGCTGCACACTGGCAGGCCTGGAACCACCCGGCCTGGAGTCCCGTGCCACCTCATCGCAAGACACACACTCCCATTCTGAGATATTCTCAGATTAAAGTTAGCCTAATTGCACATCTCTCTCCTGCTGCCTAAGGAAACTGGACAACACAGGGAGACCACCTAAAATCCACATTCCCAAATGGATGTGAACTTTTAACCCTGGAAGTGTGAAGCAACAGTTGTCTCAAAAATGGAAGTTATTCGAGTTAATAAACTGAAATCATGCGTTACGCAAAGTTTTAATGAATAAAGCTAACAAAATTTTGGAGGGAATATTTATTAGCAGTAATGTCCTGAGCCAGTATCAAAGATCATATTTGGGGCCGATCCAGCATCGACTGTCACTGCCCAGTCCAAAACCTTATGTATTTTCCACATCCCCAGTTTTCACCAGTTGCACCATTTTTTCACACAGTACAGTAAGCCTGAGGCACGTGGCCTGAAACTCCAAACTATCGAGATGTCAGCCGTGTGAAAATTCATTAAACTGGAAACTCAAAGTAGCCCAGCTGCCAGCTGCAATGTTTGCAAAGCCTTCTTTTTGAGAGGAGGTAGCAACAGAGTGTTGTTTAATGCAACAAATCTAATTATGTGCAGAAATGTCATAAGAAGAATACTGCAGAATCACAAGGCTTACTCAGACAAAGAATGCACAGTCACCTACTGTATGTACAGTATATCTATATTTAAATATTAATTAAAAGGTTGGATCGGGACTCGCAATTGAAACATATAAATAATGAATGGATTGGATCAAGTTACCAAAACAGTGGACCGGGACATTAGGTACATGCTACAGAAGTTCCTGCAGTTGTAACAACAGTATGTAATATGTTTTTAATCAAGGTAGGCATCTGTATAATTAATGAATTTTATTTGTTTAATTTTTCTACCTTTCCAAACAATCTATACTGTTTAAAATATAGGTGAACGTGAAACATGATCGTACAGCCTTGTAAAATCTTGAGATTATTAAACAATATTAGAAATTATAATATAAATATCAGTCAGTGTGTCAGTGTAAAACTATGCAAATGGATGTTGTTTTGACGCCAGATATCTGGTATCACACCACAAGGCATTTCCATGTGACTGTTAGCTCAGAACTGACAGCTGCTTTTGATATGTCACTTTAATGTTCTAAAATGGGCTCTGTGTGTGTGTGTGTTCAGGAATTTAGCTTGTCTGTGTGACTCTGCAACCAATTATTCTCCTTTAATTTCTTTGCAATAAGGTCTCCATACAGATACAAGTTCATTTTCCATAGATTTACCAAAAGGTTTTCTTTTCCTTAGGAACATGCCTCCTCATCTGGTTCTCACCAGACTGCTGATACTAAGACTTCCTATGGCGAAATGAACTCATCACTCGTCTATGAACATACAGTATTTCCTTTAAATTGGTTTTGTTTTCCCGTTTTGCTTGGTTGGGGATACAGTAGCTGTTACTTGGTTGAATATGTGATTTGGTATTCACAAAAGAAAACCGGTGCTAATGAAGTACTGGATGGGAAGTATTTGGGCAGTGTGCCACGTACATTGATTAAATTTAATGAAATCTATCTGTCTGTCTGTCTGTCTGTCTGTCTGTCGGTCTGGACAACAATCATGAATGAACCAGTCTCAAGTTGAATTTCATCACATGTATGTGGTCTTTCACAACGTCGTTATGAAAACTTTACCTTACCTAAAGCAAAGTAATTCTTGGTTTGACCGTGACGAATATGCCTAAAGGCTGATTTTAATATGAATAAATTACTCTTTGTCCTTCTTTAAGATATCCTTTGCTTTTGTAATGTTCTAAGACTTTACTCCAGAATTCCCCTGTTGCATGAACTAAATGTGGGTTTAACTTCTTAGAGAAGGGGCCTGAGCTGACTGGGACAGGGTCCAGCCCACCCTGTGACCATGACCAGAAAAAATAGTTTGATGGATGGATGGATGGATAAATCTATGTAGATATGAATGGATGGAGAGGTCTGATACTGTTTTCTAAGATTTCATAGAGAAGTCTATTCATATTTTATCACTGCTGTTATTAATGTCACACTTCAGCATATTTTACAGTAAATGTCTGAAGGTGGCAGCCTAGAATTCAATGTAGCTCTCATGAAATGTTTGCATTTTTAAAATTCATTTATCAATTAAGCCATACCACACGGAGTTTAAATAATCTAATACTGAAACAAACAAATATAAACAGAGTGTGATGTTATGACAATGACCATTCACCTCATCGTCTGGACCATTCACCTCATCGTCTGGATTTCATTTGTAACTTGACTTATCCCCAAATGATCCTTCACAGATCCATGACGTTTACATTTGATAAGGACTGAGCAAACCAAAATATTATGTGATAGAATAAAAAATAAGGGTGTAGCTGTTGCTGTGGGCTCTTATTCTTTTAAACTTTTTTTGGTCGCTAAGTTGCCTCTGCCAATGTAAACTGGATTCCATATCCAGTAGTAACATTGTCTTTTTCCGTTGATTTATGTTGCCTTTTGTCTCATATTCCCGGAGTCTTTTAGTACACAGGTGAAGGTTGACATAACTGTGAGATATTGCTTTTAAATAAAAGTGCGGAACTTTCTGATGTCACTGTTACACCCCTGTGATAACCTTTATGAAGTTCGTCCCATAAAGGTTGTTCTGTGTGTTAGTCAAGGAAGGTGCCGTAAGGATATACTGTATGCAGAAAATTCAGACGTCTCTAGCCATTATTAAGATAAACGACTATGGCGTGGAAAGATAAGAGTACAATAAAACTGAATGTCTTGTCAAATTCAAATTCTAAACTGGTATTTAATCAATCATCTCTGTATGCCTAGATTTATGTCTCTTGGTGATTAATCAAGTCAAATTTTATGTACATATAAGGCAACTGGAAAATTTATAAGGTTGCGACTTAGTTTTGATGCCATGACATAGCAAAACAGTGTTATGGTGCTGCGGACGAATGTACCCATCATGCATTTTGACACGGCCTGTGCTTTCTCCAGGTGCTGTGCGCAGCCCAGTGAACAAGGCCACTCTGACATTGCTCACCATCAGCACATGCATCTTAGCTGTGGTGTACAGCAGCCAGCTGTCCTGCCCCCTCACGGTGAAGGTGATCCTGCACGTCCCGGAGCATTTCGTCGCTGACGGTGAGGCCCCCTCTCTCCCACCTTTCTCTACTCGTTCGCGTAGGCAGCGGATACTTGGCAAACAAGCCATTTAGCCATTCATGTTTAAAATGATTTTATAACACAAAACTATACAGTATTATTAATGACAGTGTTCAGTATACAGTAGGTACTACTAAAATCAAAATGCTAAATTTGATAATGTGTTCCCATCTGCAAAAATAACTTCTTGTATATCCATGTTTTGCATATGTGCAATAACAATGTATTGATGAATTCTTAGTCCGTGATTTCAGCTGCATTCTTAAATGTGGAATGATTTGTTGTGGAGAAACTGACCGTACCGTACTTACAGTAAGTGAAAAGGCTCCCAGATAGCTGAAAATTCTTTGAAAAAATTATTTATAATTTGTCTTTCTGTTGAAGTCATCAATGATGCAGATGCATTCTGGACTGTGACATATAGTTTTTCAAATGACTTGAATTTTAGATCTATGCACTCAGTTAACCAGACTAGTTTATATTCATTGTATCCAAGTGGTAGCAAAAGTCTGTCACGTACTGTATCACGTGTGTTAAATATAATTGCCAAGCTAGTTTCCAAATATTATTTTTTTAATGAAATTTGTCTTTGTTTTGAAACAAAGTTCCAGTTCCACATTGAACTGTCAAATCAAACATAAACTAAAAGTGCTAAATGAAAGGGTCTCAAAAGCTAATCTGCATAAGATATGGTCAGCTAAATTTTATTAGTACACATTTATGCAAATTTTAAAGCATTGATCCTGATGTGAATTTGTGTCCCCTTTGTTGGAGGTAGGGAGCATATTTGTGGTGAGCATGGGGAGTTACCTTGATGTGTCGGACTGGCTGAATCCTGCCAAGCTGGTTCTCTACTATCAAACCAACTCCAGCAGCCAGTGGGTTAGGGACTACTGCGGCCAGAGGACCACCGCCCCGTGTGAGCAGCTCTGTGACCCGGACACAGGTTGGTTTCAGCACAAAAACACACACAGTATACACAAAGAGTGGCTACGGCAGTAATTTCAGTGTTATGTATAGAAGACGACTTGGAAAAAAGGAAATATATGAATTCTAAATGTTCTGTGTTTATTTTCTGAAATATATTCTACATTTTGAATATTAAATAATTTATATTCAGCATTGTTTCAAATTACCAGAGAATACATTGTTTCATATGACCAATATTTAATAAACCTTTTCAGGAATCTATAGGTGCTGTACCTCTAAGTGTCCCTGAAAACAAATGGCTGACATGTCATTGATCTGGATTTTTAACAAGCACATATAAAGCATTTTTCATGGCTTTGATGTCATTGTTCTAAAATTAGGAGGTCAAGCACTGCAGGTACCGAAACCCCGTTGTTTCTTATTAAAAATGTGGGCGACATGTTTCCTGAAAGGCTCGCTGTTGTATGCTCTCTGTTCTCCTCTGATGCTGAGTCTGCCTACTCAGCCGGGCATCTGGACTTGCTGTAACATCGCAAACTGTCCTCTGACACAGCCGTTTTCCATCATTGAATTCTCTTACAGTTATGTCCCTCTTATTTGTATGCATGTTGTACAGTAGATGTGTTGTATGAGGGGGAGTGGCACGGGTCTCTTTATTTACAAAATCTGTTAAGTGAGTTTGATAGCTATATCTGTACTGCTTCACATAACAACTAATATAAAATGAGCATCACACACATCAATCCATACACAGGAAATGCACCTGGAGGAACTTGTGCAGTGCTGATGAGACAAAACAGTTTGCATCGAGCAATCTGTTAAGATATCAGTTAAGCACTGCCAATAGGAAGGCAACAATTAGCAACTAGACGGGATAATTACTATCTTCCAGAAAACTTTGTACTTTCATACACACTCTTCAAGAGTTGTTCATTTATTTTGGTAATGTCAGTCTTCACAGGTACTATTACAGTAGTCGAGTGCACTCTACAGTACATTTTCTACGAAATCCTGGATGTAATTCACCACATCCCTTTCTTCGCTATTTTGAATGATTTCAGTAGGTCTTCAGAATGACGAATGTAAAACTATGAAAAATTCATTTCATATGGTGCTTTACAGTTTCTTATTAGAACAAGATTAGAAAACAGAATTATATCCAATTTTACTACTGTACAACCTGCCTCTTTGCTCATTATTCATACTAATTATGCTTATCCCTTGCTCAATAAATAGGCATATTACAAAAATGATCATATTTCATCTATAAAATCAAGATGCTGATTATTTCTATTTTAATTAACTAATTTAATGAACTCTTAGCAAAGAAAAAATCAATCGGTTAAAAATGAAAAGTCAGTTAATAGCTTAAACCTGGATGCAGTGGTTACAGTATCTGTACATGTGCACATGCTTGGCTGTATGCCTGTACCACACTCTTTTATTTTTTCTTCATCGTCTTTATAAATGATCTCAGTTTTACGTTATATGGAGCATGGAGAAGTAACTGCCACCATCATACAGTATATATATATATATGAGTGGTGGTGCTGTGAGATTATTATGGGAAAAGACTCCCAGCTTCATAAGTGTTCTTCACTGTCACTCCTTTTCGGGGTAAATCTTAACATTTTCTAGAGAAAAGCTATGACTCAGTGGGTTACGATGCTATACCTGTAATTGGAAGTTCGCTGTTTCAAATCCCCAGTTTGGCAGGGTTAGCTCAGCCTTTGGCCCTTAACCTCAGTTGCTTCAGGGACTGTCTGACCCATGCCTTCCTAAAAATGCATGTCACTTTGGATAAAAGTATCTGCTAAAAAAATAAAATGTAAAGTACATAATTTATAGAAGCCCAGGCCTGTGTTGATGCCACATGCTGTCAGTCATTCCTCAGAAAGTTCCACAGTAAAAGAGCCACCAGCTGCTTTTCAGTACAGATTGTAGATATTGATTGAAATCAGGTAGAACTGCTGAGCTTAGATCTTTTGCACTGTATCTGTCTAAAGTGTCTTTCACAATTTATAAGATATGTATGCAAAGAGAAATAGAGGAATAAGGAGACAAAGAAGTCTGGCAAGAATTTTTAAAGCTGGTCTCCCCCCCCACCCCCCCCACATTCTCCCCATTGAGTCCACACTGTTACCTCTGTGCCTCAGTTTCAGGAGCAGAGATCCTGGTGGTACATGTCTTCCTTCAGTGGAGCTGCTAATCCCTTTCAGGTTTTAGAGCTATGAAGACTTTCTCACTTATACCAGGGTGAAATAAAGCCTTTTCCTCCTTGTAATACTGAGGGGAAGAATGTCTTAGGAAGCAGGGGACAAGAACAAGGAGAATGGCGCAGAGCTACAGATAGGTGGTGTAGTTTTTGGTGAGGTGAGTGTTGATGAAATGGCAGCAACTCGGATGTGAGCACCTTTCTCTGCAGGTTGTAGAACATTACTTTGCGTTTGTAATTCAGGATCCGCTTTTCAGAGTAGAAATTCCTTTCGGGTAACTTGTTCACCTATGAAATTTGCTGTGCATGTACTCCTAAGACTTTTTTATTAGCTGGAGTAAATATGCTTGAAATGGTAATGGTTTAGCAAATTATGTTGTTAAAAGACAGAGAGAGAGAGAGAGAGAGAGAGAGAGTACTTTATGAATCCCTTAGAACAGTGGTTCTCAAACTTGGTCCTCGGGACCCACTGCCCTGCTTGTTTTCCAGCTATCCCTGCCCCACACACTGCTGA
>JAODJX010000042.1:17389717-17418364 GCA_026776945.1 Isichthys henryi | reverse complement strand
TGACCCAGACGGAGACTCGAACCCGGGTCCCAGAGGTGTGAGGCAACAGTGCTAACCACTGCACCACCATGCCGCCCCCGTCCTTTGAAATGTACAGTGTAAATTAACCATCAGGACCTCCATTCCCCTCACCAAATACAAGTTAATCACCCAGCCCCCCCCACTATGCATAATGGAAGTTGTCCACCAGCAGGCTACCCAGGCCCCTTGGCATATGCAGTGAATGTTGCCCAGCAAGCCCCTCTGGATCAATAGCAAAAGTTGTCCACTCGGGCCTCAGACCCTCATGACATTTACTGCACAAATTTACCAACAGGACCCCCCGGTATATCAGAGTGCCCATGCTGAGCCCTGTCCAGCATCGCATCTGCCTGCAATGGGCACACAAGCATCAGAGCTGTATCTTAGAGCAAAAGAAGAAGGTCTCCTGGTACAATGCATCTTATTTTCTGTTGCATTGTGAGGACAATACATTCTACGGTATATGAAAAATCTCCATATTTATTTGGAAAGCATACTAGAGTTTGCTTATATTACAGTACATACATTGCCTTCTTTAGCAGAAGGTTTTTTTCAAAAGCAATATAGATTTTTGATGAACAGTAGCTATAAGATCTTGAAACACTTACTGTAAGAATATAAAGAATATATCAATAAAAAAAGAACATGAAGAATATAAAGTACAAACTTTGAAGCAATAAAATAACTCCCTGTGATCTAAAGGAGTAACTGTCTTTTCCAAGAAATGATCACCATTCAGCAAAAAACCAAAATGGCTTGTAATAGTGAGGTAATAAGTGTGTCGTTCATCAAGTTTGTTCTGCAAAGCCTGAATTTTCATTGTTATCTTCACCTCAAATGAACTCAAAAACAAATCTTTTGGAATACTTAAAAAGTGTACTTCATTGCAGATGGGTAGCTTAGATTCAAGGCACATACATTTCCGTCACGACATTTTCATGGTATTTAACAGATGCTTTTCTTCAAAAATACAGGTCCCAACAGCAGAATGCAGGCCTTAGCAAAATCCCTGCAGTCTGCCAAAATCTCTGTGCTCTTAGTATCAATGAAAACATCAGTTGGACCTTCACTGCTTACAGGTGGGCACACCTGTTACAAAATGATATTCAGAACATGGTTATTTTATATCAATTTTGCTGATATTCTGCAACACACAAAATACAAACAATACACCCTGTATGCAGTGCATTAAGTACATGTTAAATGAGTTTTCTGAGAAACTGTCACCAGAAAGTTTTTACCTATGACATGCTTAGGTGAGATGCCTCACAATACGCAAGTTAAACAGCTACTTTGTGAAGTCATGCGTTCAGCAGATCTGGAGAAATGGCATAGCATTCTGAGATGAAAAAAAATGAAGTAGGTAGCGTGCATTAAGTCACAGGCGGAATTGGCATGTCATTTTGAAGGAAAGACTCAACATCCAAATAGGCAAATGTTTCACTATGTATATTTATGATATGTCTAAACTATGAAAGGACTACTACTGTAGCTACAGTACAGCAGCTTGGAATTAAATGATTTCATTAAGATCAGTCTGATAATGCTTGATTAGATCTTCACCATTTTCTCCAAGGTATGCTGTGAGGCTATGGATGACAGCATGTTGACTGGGCTCAGCGCTAGGCTCTGTAAACAGAAACGTGATTTAGATTCATTATAAAATACAATGTGAGGCATTAGGGACTTTTCTCCACGAAATAGAAGTAGCAGCGAAGCCTGAAGTGGTAAATGACTATGCAATTACTGTAAATCGGAAGAAGCTTGGCCAGTGTTAAAAATGACAAATTACTGTCAAGTCTGTCACATGATTTGCATGAAGGTTTTAAGGGTGACCGTTATCTGCATGTCAAACTGGCGTTAAGAAAAGTAATACACTACAACTACAGTATTTTCAGATGTAGGACAAATACCTATTGGTAGTCATGTAGCATCTGTGCCAGCCTCTATTTACACTCACACAATGATCAAATGTTTTCAGTCACCTCTTAGGAAACGGGAACCATGAGTAAATATGGCTGTAACCACATATTAGTATAAAGCATTTAAATGAGTATGCAGGCAATTCTGGTGACAAATGACCATTGCTACTGCACTCTTCCTTAGCACTCATTCCCAACTAAATTATGTGTGGCTGTTTGTGATAGCAATACAGCACTGAATTTTTTTTAATGTTTGCATACTTGTGTCAGGAAATGAAAAATACGCTCCTTTGTTAGTCATCAAAAGGTCCAGAAGTTTTGAAGCATTAGCATCCAGTTTCATCGTTGAGGTATCAGGGCTGATCTTTCCTGCTCCTGGGAATCCACCCGCAGCCCTGTTCTAGATAAACTATAGTGATCCCCCCTGAATTCCGCTTTGATCTTATTTTATCAGAAAATGACAATTAGAAGCAGCAAACATAAGAACAAAACAGCAAGACTGTGCAAATGACAACCTGTCTTGAGTTTCATTGAACAGTGCTGGCCATTTCTCCTTGAGCAGCGGGGCAGAGATTAACAACTCCATGCCTCCAGTAAAAGGACCATTTTTCACTGATGTTTTATCATTATTATTATTATTATTATTATTATTAGTATTGTTCTTGTTGTTGGTGTCGTTCTTGTTTTCTTTCTTCTACTTTCATGGTCCTTTAAAGTCTTTGGCTAGTACCTTTTCTCCAGGCAGGTTCCTTTTCCAAGAATTCACCCCAAATTCTCGGCAAGCAATCTGGCAGCTTCATATTTTGGAGCAGTAATTTTATACTTGCCACTACAAGTAGATGAATTTGCCGGGATATGTTGAATAGTGAAAAATGCAGTATGCTAGTTTCTCCAGTATAGCAGACCTCAACTATGGCTTACTGGAAAGGTCTCCTTCCCTTAAGTAGGCTTCATTTCCTACTTTAATAGTTCCACATCAAGGATAATTCCACATTAAGATCCAGAAGAGCAGCTTGTTGAGCAATTATCATCCACAGATGACCGACTGACTTGTGGTTCTGGAGCAGAGGTCATGAATAATCCTGCAGTAAGGAAAATCTTAGCAACTTAAATTGTCTCTTTATTCTCAGATGTGGTTAAGGTTTAAAAATTGACCTTAATAATGGATCTTTATATTTTAAGCAAAAATCTCCTTTAATGAATAATGTGTCTTTTAAGTTAACTGTATACGGAATATTCACAGGCAGTGTCAGCTTGCAACTGGCATGTTCTTCTATAATGACACATAGTTTGGTGGACTGAGACATGACTCTGAGTAAGAAAGAGGGAATCTGGAGCACATTGTCTTTCATCACCAAAACGATAAATATAAAAATGACTATGATCATAATGTTTGATATCATGACCAAGTGATATTTGTACTGCAGTATTAGCTGTGCAGCTGATTAACATTAAAAGAAGGAAAGGCTTGAAATGTTCTCATTGTATACAGTACTTAATTATTATGGGACCTGATGATTGAGCTTCAGTGAAATACATTTATTTTACACCTCATCCTCAGAACATCCAATGAATGACTAGTAACAAGTGAAAATTAGCTCCTCTTTTTTTAAAAAAATGAGAAGGATTCATCCAACCATTGAGGAACCACACAAAATAAGCATCCATCCATCCATCCATTTTCCAAACCGCTTATCCTACTGGGTCGCGGGGGGTCCGGAGCCTATCCAGGAAGCAATGGGCACGAGACAGGGAACAACCCAGGATGGGAGGCCAACCACAAAATAAACATCCTGACTTATTTTGATATGGTGGAAGTATCTCCAGTATTGGGTTTTTGACTGATGGGGGAAAGATGGGATTTTAGTGTTGATAATGCACCTAAAAGGTGTTGTTTCCTTAATAGCTCTGATAGTCACCACCAAGGACTAGAACTGAATGCAAGCATCTCTGGCCAGACAATGAAGAGAAGCAAGAACAGGGGAAAATGGGAGCATTTCAGATTAAATTGCAGATACGCTGCATTTTGTATCATTAGCAGCGGTTAGACAGTACAAGCTAGTAGCCCTGTCAGTAAGCAGTTGCAGTAGCGCAGTCACAAGATGACAAGTGTCTGGGCTAGAAGTTGTGTTCATATTCAAATACAAATAAGGCTTGGTCTTCATGATTTAACTCAGAGTGATTCTATAAGACCAATAATTTGCTGCTATTTGGTCAAAAAAGGATAGCTAGGCAACTATCATTTCACCTAGGTTCCAGTCAGACTTTGATAATGACAATGTCAATGATGGAGACTGTACAATGCTGTAATGCTGGGTGTTAGGGCTGCTAGGGAAGATGAGAAGCTCAGTCCTTAAAAGGTTCAGATGTACGTGCTGAACTCTCATCCAGGCTGTGTCGGTAAGGCATGCAGAGACATTGGTGTCTGGGAGAGAAGGTCAGCTAGAACTGGATGTCATCACTAGTAGCTGGAGGAACTATATGACTGAATGATCGGACCTAGAATGGCAGTGTACGGGGGCAAATGTGGGGGGGGGTGTACCTAGTAATGGCTCAACATGGGGTTTTTAAAGTAGTAGGGTTACTAACTAGCAAAAACTGTTTCCTACTTTATAGTTAAAAGACTAGCTAGCCAAGTGGAATCATGCATTAGCTAAGCCCGGAGCTATTGATTGCATCATACAACAGTCTTCCCCCTCAAGTCAGGTGGTTAACTGTGTACCATTGAGAACAATAGTTCACCCCCATGTATCATTTAATTGACGCTGATGATGAAAGATACTTTGACGTTTTTTCTGTTTTGTTACTAAGAATAGTAATGAATGACAGATACTCACACAGGACTGTCTAGCATCCCCCCATTGAATATTCTCTTTTCTGTTGAAAGGATATGATTTACGCATGTGTGGAAGCTGGTTTGCTTCAAGTTAAAATGTTTTTTTGTTTTTTTTATGTTTTGTGGGCAGCTGCAATAAAAATTAATATAATAAACTAAAGATATGTAATACATAAAGAAATGTTAAACATACACTTTATGTTTTCACCACAGATTTGCAATCATCGATTAAGCATGGAACTTAAAGCAATTAAGTATTAACTTACTAGTTCAGACATGCACACTGACATCAATTCAAACAAGATTCAAGGGTAAATTTCATAATTGTTGACACAAGATCGCACAGATTTTATCTATATACCTCTTTCTGTGATCTTGTTCAGAACATGTGTTGTATAACCTGTACTGTTTTATATGATTTAGTGTTCTAATTGATAAGAATGTGTTTTAAAACCTTCTTAGTATTAATTCTAATATGGAAATTGAAATATAACAGTTGGACAGAACAGTAGGGAGATTATATATGACCTGTGGTGCCATAGATTTTGTTGGCCTTCATTTTTTAACATTCAAACAATGAGACCAATGATCAGTTATTAGCTGCTTTGTCCTGCCAGGACGAGGCCTGTTGCTGTCAGCAGAATTGGCATACAGCAGTACATGCCCTGATTGCATTATACTACAAATATAATTACTTGCTAATTCCCTGTAAACCAGTCACAGTCAGCTGTGTGAAGGTCCAAATCAGGCAGCCATTTAATCTGATCTGACAGGCTCCTGTGATGCCAACTTGGTTGCCATGGGAAATGTTCAATCATGTCAACAGTCTTAGCTTGACCAGAAGCAGCAGAAAAACCCTTGTCCCTTTCGCGACCTCACACCTAGCACCTGCTTCTTTTTGCTTATTTGGCAGATGCTGAAGCATTTTCCATTTGAAGTATTTTCTCAAAATACAGTTTTGTTTGTCTCGATACGTGAATTAATATCACCCCTCTACCAAATCTGCCCTTTGACATACAGTAGCAAGCATTCTATAATTTTCCAAAAATCTGCAATCGTGTCTCTTCCCTTTGATCATACAGGGAAACAAGAACAGTTCTTTAATATCTTTCCATGCCTAGTTAACTTCTGGTGGCCACCTTTATCTTGCAAAAAAAAAGAAAATTATTTCCAAAGTTAGGCTCTAGAACTACTCTGTGGAAGTGTTTATATAATACAGCATTTTGCTTGTGGAAGAGCTGAGATGCCCATGAATTATACACCTCTCCTTACATTGTGTCATATTGAAGAGCCATCAATCACATTAGCTCAACTGAATTGCCTTCTTAAATTAAATCTTATGGTTTTAAGCACTTGATAATGTAATGCCTTCTTTTGAATTTTACCAACCAAGAAACAAATTTCACACTGTAAGACACTAAATCATGTGCATACAGTATTTCAATGCATGTAAAGCAGAGCAATTATATTGCAGTAATAGAATCACAGACTATATATTACATAGGAAATCTTGGTATGTGTTGTATGGGATGTCATTCCTGGCACACACTCATAGGAGTATAAACTTACCATAAATACATGTCTGTAGAAGTTAAGCAGAATGCATTTGCAAAAAATACTATGAGGTCATGCAAAATCTGCACACACAGAATACAATTAAAACTAGCTACACCCAGCTTCCATCCTAACTCTGTTAAAATTCAGGGGAGGAATTTCTGCATTATTCTTGCTACAGAAATATTTACAGCAGTGAATGGGTTTGAATTAGATTTTGATGAGCTATCCTGGTGTTTACAGAACAATTTGTGATCTTGGATGTAGGTATCTGGTATCAGGTGTTCTGGAAGAACTGAATTACAGTGAGATGCATTAACGTGTTTGATCACACAGCTGATCACACAACTTCTTTATGCCAGGATGAAAGGAGCATATGTCAAGATCAATTCACCTGGACAGTGGAATGTGTCAATCTTTCCTGGAAACACTAAAATGTGCACTTTATTTGCTGTTCGCAGGGAAGAGTCTATCAGGTCCACACATTTCGAGACAGTGGATGACCTGCTCTCCTCCTTTGGACCAGTTCGTGACTGCTCCAAGGACAATGGTGGCTGCAGGAAGAACTTCAAGTGCGTGTCAGATCGGCGTCTGGACTCCTCAGGCTGCGTGGTACAGTGCAATCTTCTTACATTGGTGACTTCAACAATGCTGGGATACAGGACTAACTGCACAGGGCTTAATAATGAAGGCAGGAAGTACAGCATAGGCTGGTAGACTCACAAAGCAAAATTGCTTAGAAGTTATATCAAAGAATATTTATTCAGTTAAGACAGCACAACATATGTTTGTTGTCTTAGTATTTGTTTTTACGTACATATTTGTTAGTCTTGTTTTAAGTTATTGACAGTGATTAACGGTCTCATACTGCTGTTTGGGGCTGAGCTAGGTGTAAGTTCAGTTAGGCCAGACAACATTACCATCCCACTGAATCAAACTGCTACTAAAAGATGATTGAGATTGAAACATTTTATTGAATCAATGTTTATAAAGTGGAGATACGCAGTCTTATTCAATTGGCAGGTTTTTGGTGGAAATCCTGAAATGACATCATATGTTTTTTCTGACTTTAATGTGACAAACAAATAATTATCAGAACAATTATTTTTAATTAATAATCATACAGCACCCTGGGTGCTTAAGTGTGCACATCTTCTACTACTCTACTACTTCTACTACTTTGGAGAAGCACATTTTGTCTTTCTTACAACAGTAAATCTTAGTGAATAAGTCTCGCTTTGCACACCAGGCCTTTGCGATTTTATCCTACTCTTCTCTGAAAAAGTCCAAGCTCCTTCAGATTGACAGGGGATCTCCTGTGCAAAGCCCTCTTTAGGTCATTTCAGGTTTTCTATGAGATCGGGATTGAGGTCTGGGCTCTGACTGGACCATTTCAAGACTTTGATCTTCCTTTTCTGAAGCCGTTTCTTGGTAGACTAGGATCTGTGCTTAGGGTCTTTAACATTTTGGAAGGTGAAATTCATCATCAGCTTTCTGACAGAATCCAGCAGGTTTTTGCCAGAAAATCTTGATTTGAGGGTTTTTTTTTTTTTTTTTTGATTTGGATCGATTATTCCATCTATCTAGACCCCCTGTCCCATTTGAAAAAATCAGCCGACAAGCATAATGCTGCCACCACTGTGCCACACAGTAGGGTTGGTGTTCTTTGGGTGATCAACTTTATCTTTGTGGAAAACATCTCTTAGAATCAAAGATTAAATTTTTAATCATTGTCTGATCTGAGTGTAAGATACAGTCACATAAAAAGAAAGTACTCCCTCTATCAATTATAAGGTTTTACACATCGGGACATTGTAAAAATTAATCATCTAGTCCTTAGAAGGTCTTAAAATTAGGAAAATAAAGCCTTAGATGAACAATAACACATGAGAAATTTCACTGTCATCATTTATTTAACAAAATCTAAGACAAAATGCAGAAGCAGTATGTGAAAAATTAACTACTGCATCCGTAGGAATTAAGAGGGTAAATAGCAATCAGATTCTTCTAATCAAATGCACTTGATTAATTAATCTTCCGCCAGTGTGACCACCTCTGTAAAAGCAGATGTGTTGACAGTTTGCTAGCTTGGAGCATTTAGGTGTGTGTTAACACAATGCCAAGGATGAAAGACATCAGCAATTATTTTAGAGAAGCAAGTGTTGCTGCCCAACAATCTGGGAATGGTTATAAGGCCATTTCCAAACAATTTGAAGTCCATCGTTCTATAGAGAGAAAGATTATTCACAAGTGGAAAACATTCAACCAAAACATTGCCAATCTTCCTAGGAGTGGATGTCGGCAAATTCACCCCAAGGTCAGACCATGCAATGCTTAGAGAAATAAAATAAAAAAAACCAAGAGCTACATCTCAGCCCCTACAGGCCTCAGTTAACATGTTAAATGTTAAAGTGCATAACAGTACAATTATAAAAAAAACTGAACAAGTGTAGCTTGTTTGCAAGGGTTGCCAGGAGAAATCCTCTTCTCTCTAAAAAGAACACAGCAGCACAGCTTAAATTTGCAGTCACATCTGAGCAAACCACAAACCCTCTGGAACAGACGCGAGCAAAGTGGAGATGTTTTGCCATAATGCACAGCACCATGTTTGGCAAAAATCAAACATAGCATATCAGCACAAACACCTCGTACCAACTGTCAAGCATGGTGGTGGAGGGATGATGATTTGGGCTTGTTTTACAGCCACAGGACCCGGGCTCCTTGCAGTGATTGAGTTGACCATGAACTCCTCTGTATACCAAAATATTGTAGAGTGAAATGTGAGGCCATCTGTCTGATATATTAAGCTTGGCTAAAATGGAGTCGTGCAATAAACCGTGATCTCAAGCAAACCAACAAATCAACAACAGTATGGGTGAAAAAGGAAAAAGAATCAAGGTGTTTCAATGGTCCAGTGAAAGCCCAGACCTCTACCTGACTGAAATGCAGTGGTGGAACCTTAAGAGAACTGTGTGTAAACGAATGCCCACAAACCTCAATAAACTGAAGCAATGCTCTGACGATGAGCAGGACAAAATTCCTCCACAATGGTATGAGAGACTGATAAAGTCATACAGAAAATGATTACTTCAAGTTATTGCTACTAAAGCTATTGAATCATGGGGTGTAATTCTTGGCTTCATTTTTGTTAAATAAATAATGATATGGTGGAATGTGTTGTGTGTAGTTTTACACCTGAGGTTAGATGTAAATAATTTTTGTACCTGGTAAGGACCAAATGATTTATTCATTATTATTATTATTATTAAATTATGCCCTGATACTTAAAACGATAGAACTGAAATAGGGTGTATATTCTTTTTCATATGGCTCGATTTTTTTCCACATGCTTTGAGGTTAATATATTTTTTGAAAGTCTGACATGATTTATTTTGATTTCTGGTTTTACATCACAAAAACCTGCAATTTCAATAAGGGTGTATGGAGCTTTTATGTTCACTGTATCTTAAACTGTTAATAATTGGTTATTTCCTGCATGTAAGCTTTAGTTATTGCTGGGACAGTCTCCATACATGGCTACTCAAAGAACAAACATTGTATATAATTACATATGGAGTTTCTCGTACACCAGCTGTCGCTTTCGAAGCTCATTTGAGAAACATCTGCTACCATTTTTAGTTTTAATCAAAATTAATTACCCTGAAAGGAAACTACAATGCATCTGGGGGTACAAATAATCATCACTCTTCAGTTTAAAGAAAGTTGAATATATAACTTTGTTTTTGTGCTGAAGTTTATAAGATTCTTCTTCACTTCAAAAATAATTCCTTTCTTGCTTAGGCTATTTATGCAGGTGTTTTGCGGCTGTAATAAGGTGACTTATCTTTCATGGTTAATTCCTCCTTTAAGATGTTTGTGGAGTTTTGGTTTGAATACTGTTACGCTCCCCAGAGGTCCATATTTTTCAGTAACTGTATATATACAGTTTGTGTCATGGTGATTCTGAACTTAGGGAAGTGTGAAAAGGTAAGGGAAGAAGCAGCCGAAGAGTTCCAGTGTGTCTGCCAGTTCACACATAAACATTCACTGCCAGCCACAACTGGGCACATTGAGTTGGTTTTTAGTCAAAAATTCATGCAAGCACTGGAATGAGAATGGAGACTTAGTCCAGATACCAGCCAACATCCCCGTGGTTGATAGGGATTGTGACTTTCTGAAGCTACTGTATTGTCTGCTACCCCAAGCAGATATTATTATATTTCAGTAGCTATTCTCACTTTAGCAGAGTTACAGCATTGCTTCTGGCTATGTAAAGAGTAACAGCTGCATATATGCAAAATCATTACCAAAGACCTTAACTGCACTTCATGAATCCTTGGAAAGCAGCATCTTCAAATGTGTTGTGCTATTACTGTACCTCTGCTCTCAGCAATGATTCATTTGTCTTTCATAAATTTAATCTACCTTGGATTGTGATATTACTGCCCGACTGTGAATGTTTTCAGTCTTTGAATGAAGAGATGCAGAAAAAACTGTATCAATGCAGTATGAGCTTGGCATGTGGGTGGGTGCAAGTCATAAAGCAATCAAATCAATGTTACTGATGTTCTTAGTGACTGACAGCCAAATCACTGGGGTGAACCTGAAATTCTGTCTTATACTGAGTTATTATGGATTGAGTCCATAAACGGACCTGTCAGGGAGAGTGATGGACAGTTATGTTTTCTTAGAGTCAAAGCAATTTAGCCTTAGTGAAAAACTGACAAAAAAAAGTTTCTATAAAACCCTCCTGACCTTAAATTGTATTCCATTTCTTCTAGGTGGTGAAGATAATTGCCTAAAAGTATAAAACAGTCCTTGTGCCAGTGTTTGGCATTGCTGTGTTTAGGCATACAGTACTGCAGCATTTAGGCTCTTGTGTGGAAAAAATAGGGCTCAGTGTCACATTATTCCATGATGTTTTAGGCTGAAACAGAGTTTTCAGTGTGAAAAGCACATCTGCCATTAAGGGACTGCATATTTAATAGAACCATACCAATCTCTAAATGTCCATTAGGTTATTACAGCAGTACAAAGGCATATTTGCAGTGCTGTTTTGTGTGAGATTCACTTTCAATTTTGAGATGAATACCATTTTCCTCTGATGTTTTTATAGTTTGTGCTTTGATGTGAATTGTATTATTCTATTAATTTTCAGAGAACCAGTCCACCAGGGTAATACTTCTGCACTTTTCAGCCACAACTGAATATCGGTACATTGCAAATAAAACAAGACCTTTTATGACACTATCAAAAAGTAAGCAACTTAAAACTAAATGCATACATAATATACTGTGTTTTCTTTCAGTAAATTACTCTGACATACTCAGTGTTGCATTAAATTAAGAAGTGCAGGCATTTCTGTTATAATGTGATAGATAAGTTTTCTTAAAACCTTGCATTATGCAAAACTGTACAATAAAAATGAAATTGCTTATGAAAAAGATTTTAGGATTAAGGGTTAGGAAAAATCCAAGTAAAACCTAAGCAGACCAATAACCATGACAATTATCAGGTTATATAGTTTGTACAGCTAGCTAACAGAGCCTTAGCTAACTTAAGTTGCTACAGGAAGTGTAACTGAATTAGGCTAATTGTTTTTTGACCAATTTCCTTCCCAATTTGATGGATACATTTATGAATATGAATAAATATAAATCAATGCAGCCATATCGCAGATATCTAGAACTTATTTCAGATTCAGATCAGTTTTTCATTACACCCCTAAAAAATTTACAATATGGGAACAAAACAGGTGTATCCCTCTGTGGATTAACATGTTCACGCGTTTTACTAAACTACACATAACATAAACATGTCAGAGATTAAGTCATTTATAAACCAATTAAAATTTTAGCCTATGTACCTGTAGACATATTTCCCCTATTTATGTAGCTATAATCCAACTCGTGTTTAGGAAACGTGCTAAAACAACTGCCTGTTTGTTGTAGATCAAACATCTATGCCAGAGGTGCCCGAACCCAGGTACCAGAGGTGTGAGGCAACAGTGCTAACCACTGCACCACCATACCGCCCCAATAATAATAATAATAATAATTATTATTATTATTTATTTGATGGAAAGATGGAAAAGGATTGTATTTTCTGGCTAGGGAATGAAATTAATGAAATAATAATAATAATAATAATAATAATTATTATTATTATTTCCCCTTTGGATAAATAAAACATTTTTTAATTAAACTGGGGTTTAAGTTCCTTCACCTTCCTCTTTCTCAGCTCACTTTTCGGAGGGAAGTTAATGTCGTAGTTTTTATGAAAATTCCGAAAATGCCGCTCCGCGTTTCCTGTCTTCGGGACAGCAAAGGCAGACTGACAGATGAGGCAAATGCACTTCGAATATGGACATTGTGAAAAAAAGTCCTTTCATTCCGTATGGAAGTGGTAGGTTTTTTTGCTTTTTACTTGGTCCAGCTCCCCCATTTATTTTTATACCCTTTCTTAAGTTTAGTAGAAATAAATTGGAGGCTAATTGGAGGCGACTCGGTAGCTTGCTGGAGTTTTGCGGCAGCTGGCGCGGTTGAACGCGTCATCCATCCTCTATTTTTTATACCATGCGATATATCCACTCTACCTTTGAGATAGACCAATATATCGTGATCGACGTATTGGGCACCCCTGATCTATGCCATATAATCAGTCACATGTATTACATGACATTAATGAGCATATCTCAGCAAAATGTGAATTTTCATTTAATATCCTAGGTGGTTATCAGTTAATCTAGGTCATGTCGATCGTATGCTCAGGGCGGTTTTGATTTCTGAATAAACTGAAATTATTAACTCATTGAACATTTCAGCATTCAGTTCTGGAAAGATGCATTTGAAACACAATCCACTGGGAACAAGAAAATAAATTATAATAATAAAAAAACATGAAAAAGGGAAAAATAAGATGTTCTAATCAAAATACTAACTTAAGTTTCATTTGGCCCCGAATCTGTTTAAAGGGTATTTCTACCTGTCTGCATGGCTGCAAATGGACTGATTGACTGATTGGGGTAACTGATTCTGATTCTAAACTGATGGTTTAGATATATATTTTTTATTATTGTGGAATTCATTTCTTTTCAAACATGTTTTCATCATTTGCCTAAGGATTGTATTTTCTGGCTTGGGAATGAAAATATTTTTTGACATTCTGTTTTGCTTGTAAATTATAAATGATCTGTATAGCTGTTTTTATAAGGCTTCACTGGTTTTCGAAATACAACTACATGTATGTTTACAGTGAAAAGCACAAATTGTCTTTTAAATGTCTGTGGCTTATAGTGCCTCCTAGTGGAGGGCTTGCTTATCATAGCTGTGGTATTACAATCTTATTTAAATGGCGTCTGATACCATTATTGTTTCAATTAAAACCAATCATTCTAAGAGAGAATGATGCACATTCATCTGGTACCAGTAATTACTGCAGTATTGTCAAAAGTTCTTTTGTTTCCTTCAGTTTAACATGAAATGCTCTTCCTCAACATTTATTTATATTTCTTTTGGTTTCATTCAATGAATTTTATTAATTCATTCAGCTGTACATCTTACTGCTGCTTATTTAATCAATGCTGCACCTTTACTTCTTTGCTAAAAATGCCTGTTGAGTTTTTGTTATTATATATTCCACCCATCCATGCATCTAGATATCAATCCATTTTCAATTATCACCCATTTGCATCACAGAGGGGAGCCCTACTCCCTGCGATGTCATATTTATGTTTTACAAAAGAAAACGGTAATGTTTAGACTGTTCAGGTTAGCTTTAATTGTTCAGTTGTATGTTCAGTTATTTTGTATATCGCGATGGTTATTGGGTTTGCGCATGCGTGGGGAGAGGTCCGAGCGGTTTGTGGAGAGCGAGTGAAGGAGTTGTATTTGGATGTAGGATCGACAATAAAGTCGGCTATTACCATAAGTTTTTGGAGGTGTGTTTCTAGAGTTAACACCTGCATTGGACTCAAATCTGTCACCTCACCCTCACTCACACATTCACTCTCAGTCACATGTCTTAAGCAATTCAGAGTCACCAATCAACATGTGGAATGAAACCAGAGTCCTAAGACTGAGTACCTACCAGTATCCCAGGAGCGGGATAAATGTATCCATGCATTTATACCAGGGTGGCTGCCTGGTATACAATATATTTTGATGAATCGACAACAGGAGATGATCTCGTGTTAATATTCCTCAAGAGACAAAGTTTCCCTACTCTAAGATCTTATTTTCCTATTAAATCGAGAATGATTGGAGATGAACAAAAGCCCAACTAAAATGATTAATTACATGAAGCATACGAATTCCCTTGAAATGGTAAAATATTTAACCTGGATAAAGGGATACTAATAAAGTGTATTTATTTATTACCAGCAAATGTAATCAGAATTGTTTTTTTCCTCTCAGAAAGGATGACATTTAGGTCATTGTATTCATGTTATCTTTGGCGTTTCTGTTTTTCTGCTCTGTATCACTTTCAGTGACAGAATCAGACTACACTGTGTACATTCCTACAGATATAACTCTGTGTATTTCAGCAGGTGAACTTACTGGATTTAGTGATTTCCAGCAGAATACGTTTCCTTCCTTCCGCAGCCAGACCTGTCATAATGTTCATAAGGTGTAAAATGGCAGGCAGATAAATAACAGAATTCAGGTTGTTGTATATTTGTTTAACTATTGGTGTTAGGAAGAAATGACGGCAGCCCTATTGAAAATGATTGTATCTGTTTTCGCATAAACAAGGAAGGAGAAATTGAGGTGTTTATTCCACTCTTTCTATGATATGTCAGCTAACTTGGTGCATTTTTTTTGTCTTCATGGCGTAAATTAAATGAAATAAGCAATTGCCAAGCACTCCCTGTAGCTTGCTGACAGATTGGCTTGTGTATTTCCGCGACCCACTTCAGTCACAGTACATGGTCTTTTCTACCTCATCTGCTGACATTTGTCTGCTAGTTTCTTGTTTTTCTTTCCTTGTATGTCCCTCCTTTAAATATTCTTCCCATGCGACTGTTCAAGCATGATGAGGTGTTTTATTAGGTGTGAGGCAGATTACATCTGGCTTCAGCTTGCTCTTTGTGCTATTGTACAGTACCTGAGATTTTTTCATATAGTCCTATGCTATGTTATAAGAGACATCTGACGATCTGCTTATTTGTTTGGCCTCCTGTCATGCTCCAGCAAAGACTAAATGTCTTGGTGGCTGGTAGATTTTTTTTTTTCATTGCTCCCTGTGCTGATATCAATGAATAAGGACATTTAAGGACTAAATCGTGTTTTGATCACCATCATGTGGCTGCTTTGGATTTTCAGTGCAGATCCCTGACCCACAAGAAAAGATCAGATGAGCTTAGCAGAATATTATGTACTACTTAGCAAACAGGACTGTACTTTATGGTACAGTTACTTTTAGCACTTTCACTTTCCATTGACTTCCGGTCGCGTACCAGTACCAAAAGTGCCAACCCCTTTTTTGGTGCTTCGGTACTTTGGGGTGGCACTTGAAACTTTCTCAAAGTGCCAAAAGTCCGGTTCCTGGTCCAGTGGAAAAGTGCCCATAGTTCCTTCTATTTGGTCCAAGCACCATTGCACTCCTCCTGTTTTCCTCCTCTACCATCCGTGATACCTCTCTTGCATGATTTATTTCTCTTGATATAAATCTTGTATTTATATGAAATCAGGGAAGTGGGATTGCGCTTTAGGTCCACCCGTTCTTACAACAATCCCTGCCTGGGTTCCTGCTTGATCATGTATATTGCAAGTTCTGAAATAGCAGGAAACCAAAAGGTAGCTCTGTTTTATTGCAACCACCATACGGAGCCTTGTCCCCTGCAAAGGAATTTTCTGGCCTTCATTTCTAGGCCTTGCCTTGTTGTGACTTTCCAGAGTTGAACAAAGAGGAAATGACAATAATGTACAGATTTGATAAAACTTTTAGAAATTAAAATTTATGACAGATAGACATACATACAAACAGACAGACAGACTCTTGAATTAACATGTTTCAAATTTCCTGTTGTTCTGTGTCCACAGAATGAATGATTATGAAAACCAGAGTGACATTAGCTGAAAGGCTAAGTGGCTTTTTCAGTAAATATCAATGAGAAATGCATTCCTCTAGGTCATCAGTGCAGGACAATAAAGCAAGTAATGAAATTTATGGAATGAAGTAATATTTATGAGGAGGAATATGAAGTATGAAATATGCTGATAGCTAGATACGGTTTACTTCTGAAAATGTTTTCATGCTTTGGTCTTCATTAATTGCTTTCATGGTAGCATTCATGAAAACGGACTTATTGTCTTACCTAGCAATAAAAAGCAAAGCAATTACCTTTTGTTTTTTCTATATCATATGAGTTTTAACTAAGAAAGTGTCATATACACTTTGGGTTATACCCCTGTATTACAATGTCCAAATACTGAACACTTCAAAGAGCACTATTGCGCTCTTTGGGGGGAAAAATAATAAATGACAATCATTTTATTCATCCCCCACCCCCCATTTAGTAATACTGAACTTCGAATGGAAAGTCTGTTGCAACTGCTAGAATTTAATTCACCCTCCTATATTGCAAAGTACTGTAGGCAGATGAGTGCAACTGTCCAGGAGACACAGTGGAAAATGTACTACTCTAGTATCCTGTTTTCTTCCATTATATCTTTTCACTGTTGTTGTTAGGTGTTTAGTAGTGACATAAGCAGACCACATTGTGGACAAAGGAAAGATCTGGCATTTGCCTTACCAGTATTTCATGTAACTTGGTCTGGTGGATGACTTCTGGAGTGTTTTAATTAAACTGCACCGAATCCTTTCATCTGTGAAAGTGGTTTTCAGCTTTCTGCTGAGTGGCCTTGTTCTTTGGTCTCAGGTTTTTCTTCCCTTCGCTTTAATCGTTATAACTTCCATTAGGACCCTTTGAGACTGCAGGGTCAGCAGAGTGTGGATGAAATCAGCTGGAACTCCTCTCCTCTTTTGACCAATCGTTCACTCTGTCTGTATTAAGAGTCGTCTCTCAGTCCTTCATGTTCTCTGTGGCAGTTATACAGTCTTACAGCTTAAGTTGGATAAAATACTTCACCAAAATCAGGAAGATTTATACTTGGCTTTTCACATTAATTATGCCATAAAACCTCTGGTCGATGAATACCGATTTGAACACAAATATAAAACATGTCAATATAGCACATACTGATAAAGCTTATCTGAATATCATCACTAAATAGTAGAATAATGTATCCTATTTTATTTGTTTATTTTATTAATACTTAGTCAGAAACTCAGTGCCCGTGTGATACTGTTTATGTTCTGTCATTACATTAATGGATGTAATAGTCAAAGAAAGTAGTACTGTAGTTTATTTTTGTAATACTACTTGCATTTGCTATTAATCTTTATTGTTTCTTTGTTTGAGAACTTTAACTTGTATTTTCTGCTGCTCATCAGCCACCCAATCAATTTTGTGCCCTAATAACTCCACAAGAATGCAGTATTGACTTCTTATACTGAAACCACTTAAACATTACTTGCCATCCATCATCCTCTGGCTCTTTTGTAGCCCCCATTATATGTAAATTGGGGAATAACGCCTACATTGATTGGTTGAGTTACATATTGTCAAATAATCGTGTTTATTGACATAGTGGCCCCTTTATTTTAGCTCATTTTGACAAGTGCAGCATGTCAGTGTGCAATATTTTTTAGCTTAATTGATATAATTTATGTGAAGATAGTATCTTTTATTCTCACAGTTCTTATAATCTGCCAAAATGTCAGTTGGAGTGGTATTTATATTTCTTCAACCTTTTCTGTCTCAGACAGTTTTATGAGTTTATTAAGCCACATACTGTACAATGTGATACATACTATGCTGTACTATTTGTACAAGGACAGAGAGACGTAAACATACGATATATGGTTCCATAGCCATCTTATTAAATAGACAATCACAAAGATTAATGAGCTGCAGCCACTGGGAGTTCACCCTCCATAATTCATTTTCTGAAATAGGCTGGGTCCTCTAGCCCAGAACACATTTTGAATACAAGTTGTATTATTATCTTACTTTGACCAGGAGTTCCACAGGCAGAAAAGGTAATTGGTACCAGTTAGCCAGTTTAAATGAAGTCAATGTATCTACGCTTGCCAGTGCCTCCTACGGATGTATGAAGTGTGTGAATTTTGCTGGTTGCTTACACTGAGGAGTGCTCCGCATGGCCCACAACGGAAAAGCCACTGCAGGCAGATGGAGGTCTTAATTAGAAGAGATGAGTGGAGCACACACAGGCCCTCTTTCTGCCCTCTCCAGTGAATGCTGCTGCTTTAGTTATTTGCTCTGCAACGGTATGGTAAATTAAAGATTTAGAAACTAAAAATATCATAACTATTATGGGAATAACATGAGGAAATTTTATGTATATTTTATTTATTTAACAGATGCTTATATCTAAAGCAACTTCTTTTTGAGAAAGCAAGGTGAAACAATCCCTGGAGTAACCAGAGTCTTGCCCAAGGGCTCAGCAGTAAAATCAGTATGCCGAGCCTGGGAATTGAACCAGTGACCATCTGATCACAGGCATGGAGTCCTAATATCATTATAGTAATATTATCAAGTTCTTTATAATTAATTTTCTTAATATGGCTGAAGTAACCTGAAATTTATTGCCATAAAATGCATGTGGTTCATCACTGAATATGGGGCTAACTTTTATTAGCATTATCATTCACATTATAATTCTGTATTTTATGGTGCTGAACTAAATGGTACAGTTAAGATTATAATTATAAATCTTCAATGTGTGGTAAAACTGTTAGTTTAATCACAGTGCAGGACTAATCATAGGTCATCTCTCATGCCCTGGCTCCAACGGCAGTTTTGCAGATGTCTTCTGTGGTGCTTCTCTTGTCAGGATTCTTTCGAACCATGTTTTCTCGCATAAGCGAAAGCTGAGAGAGGTGTCACCCACCACTGGACTTTTTCAGACTCTTTTCCCAACCTTTGACTCAGAGTGAAATTTTAATTTCTAGTCACATCAAACATAAAAAGTGTGCGAGATAGAAAAATGAGCAGAAAGTATTCACTCCCATTAATCAGCACTCCAGAAAGAGTGAATAAGGTTTTATGCTCCTTGTTCATGCCAGGAATGCTGCAGGCTCACACAGTTGCCTTTGTTCCATCCTACCACCGTCCCTGGTAAGGAATAAACAGCTGTCCTCGCTACAACACAAATTAACCCTCTCATTTCTCATTTATGCTCCACTTTAATAACATTTCTGTAACTTCTTATTCACTCATTTGGTATGTTGATTGTCTCTGGGAACGTCCTGATGAAAATCAATTTTATGCTGTATTTTATAACATGGTTTTGAAAATGTCGATTTTATACATATATATGCATGTATAAGCACTCTTGTGAGTGATACAGCAGTTGGCATGCAGAGAAGACTCTAGGGACAGTATGTAATTATATTGTATTGTTCTTATACATGCATAAACATGTCTTCTCATCCCACATGGTTAGTTTATGTACCACGTGACTGTAATTAGACAGTGAACCATGCAAGGTGTCTCCAGTGTCCAAGTTTTTATTCGATTCATAGCATTTCATTAAGTAGCTGATACTTTCATCTAAAACAGCTTGTAAGTAAGAAAAGCCTGGGATCAGAGTGCAGGGTCAGCCAGTATCCAGCAGCCCTGGAGCTGGGAGGGGTGTAAGGGCTTAAGCTCAGGGAGGTTTAAGCTCAAGGGTCCAATGATGATGCGATTACTCTGCCAGCAATAGCATTTGATCCCCTGGCCACATATAGGCGCTGAGCTATACACCACAACAACTGCATGTTATTGTCATTGTTATTATTTCCACTGGTTTTCTTCCTCAGTCCAAAGACATTTTTATTGAGCCCCCTACAGCAAATCAGCCTTTGTGGACACGTGAGCAAGGTGTGCTGGTCTTGTGCTTCCCTGCATAGGCAATTATAACCCTGCATTTGAAAGTAGTTATAATAAATGCATTGATTATTATTAATTTGTGGGTTTTCAGAATGGGAGTTTACAGTGATATGATTACTTATTCATATATATTTATATATAGTTGTACCTTATGTGTCTTATCAGTTGATTTGTAAAATGAATGGAAAATCTTCATAAGAGCCTGCAAGAGGAATAACCTTAGCTGAGGATATAGCTGATCTGTAACCAGCATTATGTTCTACTACATATGACATGGTCCAGAAGACAAAAGAATCTCTGGTGAGAGACTCAGCGCACCAGCAACAAAACAAGGTTTCACTCCAGAACCAAATGAAGCGTGGAAGCAGAGCCGATGAATGCGTCTGAAGTGTGATAACTTCAGTCTGCAGGCTAGGTGATAATATCAGTTTTAATCATATACTGAAGTTATTGAACTGGAGTTGCTGATAATGAGTCACACACTGGGGAACCAAATGAATCCATATGGAATGTAATAATATAAATATCAGCATGGGCTAAACTCTGTCTTGCACACAGTCCAGTAGACAGAAGTGTATGTCATACAGAAGTGCATTTCAGTAGGACTTCATGTGTAAGAGGTCAGCCAGTGGTGAGAAATTATTTTTCCTACTGCGTTACAAAAACATTTCACAAAAAAATCATACAGGAGTAAGTAAACACGGACTGATAGATGAGAAGAGAGGGTGAAATGAGTGCAGTGTATGGGTGAATATGGTCAACTAAAAGCACAACGGCATTTGAGCATCTGTGGGCCTGACCTTTCTGAGGGACTCTGGCTCCCTAAGGTCTCATTACTTTGGCTCGGTGCGTGTTTGAACGCAGTGGGTGACAGCAACCATTTTGCTTCCCAAAATAGTCATATGAAAATTGCATTTATCATTTAAGGTACCTTCACATCTGTAAGGCAAGTAGTTGAAGGTTCAATTAGGTAAAATGATTTGCATTTGCAAAAAGGCTACATTAATGTTAAATTAAAAAAATAATTTTCTTAGGAGCAGGTTCGAATTGGTAATTATTACCTGTTCTGCCAAGCACTGTTATTAGTGTAACAAAGGGTGCATAAAAATATTGGTGGCACATTATATCATTAACCAGTTGGTGCTTTGGATATATCTGATTTGTTTTCAAGCTGCTGCAACCTTCTTAAATAGCATGCTGTCTAAATCTAAACATGTGCAGTGACCAGTGGTGGGAATAGAAAATCCACTTTTACAGGGTAGGTCGAAAGTAAGTATACGTTTTTTTATTTGTTTTACTAAGTAAAGGTTCTATTTTACGAAGTAAATTTTTATTCTACAAACTCTGATGGTACTTGAGCTACCTTGACAACACTGTTGGATCGGCTGGCATGGCAGTATTACCTGGCCCCCATGTGTACCTGTCCTGACACATGGAATTTTTAGAGAAGGACATAGCAAAGGAGAAAGTTATTGAGAGGAAGCCCCACACAGTGGATCAATTGAAGGAGTTCATCTTGCAAGCATTTGTGAACATTGATGCTACCGGGGATTTGTGTGCTATGGTGTGACACAATGTCAGCAACAGGGTCCAGGAATGTACCAACGTTGACGGACACCTAAGAGACTAAACATAACCCAATTAGTACTGTAAAATAAAAACTTTATACGTACTTTTAAAAATAACTTTGTAAAATAAAAACTTTGCTTTGCAAAATAAAAATTGTATACCTACTTTTGGCCCACCCTGTTCATCACTGCAGGCACATTCTCCCTTTCATACTCTGCTTCTGTGATCCCAACAGTATAGAACATAAAAAAGAAAAAAAATAGTTGGTGAAGATCTTTCTGACACCACTGTACAAATGTTCACCCTGCTCCCTCTCTCCCCAATCCCAGTGTCCTGAAGGCTTGCGGCCTATGAAGGATGGCTCCGGTTGCTATGACTACTCAAAGGGGACGGATTGCTCCGATGGCTTTAACGGTGGCTGTGAGCAGCTGTGCCTCCAGCAGGTTCTGCCCCTGCATGATGACCCCACCTCCAGCAATGTGTACATGTTCTGTGGGTGAGTGCCGTAGGCCCGTCTTAAACTGACTTCCTGCCGAACTTTTCTCAGTACATTTTGCAAATCTGTGTAATTTATAGATATATTTTTGATACATTTGTGTAATTTATAGAGCAATTTTGCATAAATCAAAGATTCTTTGAAGGCCCAGGCAGAAGCCATTCTGAAGTAATGTTACCTGTATGGTTGTCAGTAGTTGACATTGACATGATGGGACTTAATTGTCAAACTTCAAAAGCTTCTAGGCTGTTTATGCTGGTATTATGTTTTTTATACACAGACATAATCATAGATAATCAGAAATAAATACTCCTGAAGATGCCCATTACTGAATAGGTCATATGAATCAGATAGACACTGCTGTACTTGGTGTGTCAATATTTTTATTATTATTATTAATGGGTGTCTTTTACTCCTGTTTTTTTTTTTTTACTGAGTTAATAGAGTTTGGTTTGAGACTTTAACTCAGAAATGTAGCACACATGACTCCTTATTGCTGCTGTGTAAAGCTCTCAGCCCGCACTTTTTTGCTATATTCTGCCTTTTTGTTATTCTATGATGCCTTGGCCTTCACATCCTTTTTTTGTGGAGGAGTAACGAATGGTTGAAGCTGGTTAATTACTTCCATCCTCTAATTATATAATAATGTCAGGTGTGTGGAGGAGTACCGGCTGGCCCCAGACGGCCGCTCCTGCATGATGCAGACAGAGATGTGTGACAGGCCCTCCTGCCATCGACAAAACACCATTGTGAACAGCACCCTCTTTGGGGAAATGCTGCATGGGTACAACAATAAGAGCCAGCAGGTCAACCTGGGCCAGATCTTCCAGATGAGCTTCAGGTAAGGCCCATGTCCACTGTTTTACTGCAGGTGATTCCAATGTCCAGTGTCAGCTATTATTGACAAATTTAAATTTAAACGCTAATTTCTGCGTGTTCTTCAATTAGGCTTGTTAATGCACATAAATAGCACTGATTCCTGCATCATCATAACAATTTTTACATTTGCTGATGACAAAGAAGGTATAAAAATATCTCTGTAATTATTTGATATAATTATTTCAACTGGGTAGACACTTAGATATAAGGTATCCACAATACTAAATATGAAATAATCTTGGGCATAGAAAAATACACTGCTGATGATTTAGATGAAACACAGAGAACCATTAGACATTTTTAAGAAATATTGAGAAAAGATGGAGAAAAATAGATCTGAATTTCATTCGCCTCAAGCTAATTTGAACATTGTATTGTCAGTTGCCCAAATATTGAAAACCTTGAAGGGAAATAGACAAGGTGAACCCTAATGGTGGCAACATACAGTAATCAGCACTGAGTCCACAAAGGAAAACTAACTAGGGCTGAGTTTAGATTAAAGCAAGACAAAGAAGACACACAATTTGCACACAATGTGCAGGTTTGGCATTAATGTCCTAGCAGAGTAGTTAAGGCATGGATCTTAGATTTATTTAAGTCAGCACAAAATAAAATTTTATCATCACTTAGATATTAAATATCCTAATGGGAAGTAGAACTCCTTCTCATTTGCAAGAACTCTCTAATGATCTTGTGTTCTTACCTCTGAGGCCATATGAAAGAGATGCAAGGTGAGCTTCAGAATTAGATTATGCTCACTTTGCAAATGATCAAAGTAACAAGGAAAAATACTCCATTGGTTAGTAATTAAAGAAGACAATAACTACCTAAATATACAGTACGATTTCTATCGTGAACCTGGAGTCTTCCATCACCCTACGGCAAAATCACAGGAAAATTTTAATCACAATAATCTTTTCGTTTTTAAAAGTTGATTTTATAAGTTATTCAAGTTGTGTAATTCATGTAATGAAGTTAGTAAGTGATAAATTGCCTATGGATAAAATGTTGAAACTTAGCTATAACACTTGAGAAGAATTGGTTAACAAGGTAGATTTAAATTTGATTATTGTATTTTTTATTTTCCAGATTGGTTTGATTTACAGACTGTTTCATCTGTATGTTAATGAGGTGGGCAGCCCCAACATTTTTCTAAAGCATTGTTGGTCAGGTGACTGTGCTGGTCTGCACTCCATTACCTTGGCTTTGCTTGCATGAGAAGAAATGCTAACTGACATTATTGTTGGCTAATGACAACTAGCAAAAAAACTGAATCAACGTATGGCCTTGTCAAAAACACCGATGTGTGCTGTTAGGTAAAAATGAACAATGTGTGACATATGGCCATCTGTAAAACTGCTATTTGAGCGCACCAGTTACTGTATATTATTTAGGCTCTCATTCTACCTAACCAATAACACACAAGGAAGAAATAGTGGCTGGATATTTCAACCGACATCCGGAGAAAACGAAATTGAACACTTCAGCGAGAACAATTTGCTGTGTTCGTTCTAATTCATGAAAAATGTTTTTGCCGCTGCAGACTCGCATACTGAGTGCAAATACTGTTGCGGCGAGGGCATGAGTCATTTTAATATAGACAATGACAGAAAGTTAATCTCTTTATTGACAGCCACTACTGATCAATACTAGCAGTGACACAGACAAGGAAGCCAACAATTTACGCGACACTTACACACTAATGTATCACACGCATTCCACGATAAACATTACATGGTTGTGACATTTTCTACTTACAATATAATTACACATACTAATTTACACTATTTACAGATATGCCCAGTGTGGTATGAAGTATGCTGGTATCTGCATAAGTGTGCTGTCCACCCCCGTCGCGTCACATAATGTCAGCCAACTGTGGACAGCGGGTGGCATGAGAACAAAAGTTTGCCTCAGGGACCCTGTACAAAGTGCTCTGAAACGGTGATCATCTCTCATACGGCGCCGTATTCCTAAAACAACGTCAATTACTTCGATTTCCTATAAAGGATGTGGGCGTCTAGTGTTCAAGTACTCAGCCACTTCCCTTAGCACCACACATGCTGGATTCCTTTTGGAAGCCATTCTTTGATTGGGGACAAGTTTAAACAGTCGATCAGGTCTGTTGCTTTTGCCTGGTTTGCTAGCCTGGCCAATAGTGCTTTAGGAAAAGGTTAGGACTGCCTGCCTCATTAGCATACACGTGAATAAATAAGTAATTAATAAGTAAGTAATTCTTATTTATTCATTTATTCTACAGATTTATTCATTTATTTATTTAATGTATGGCAATTATCGATCTTTCTATCTATCTATCTATCTATCTATCTATCTGTCTGTCTGTCTGTCTGTCTGTCTGTCTGTCTGTCTGTCTGTCTATGCAAAAGATTATTTTATGAATTGATTAATTTATTTTTAAGTCTCTTTTCATCCTCCATAGTTGTATAGTGGATTTAAATTAGATTAGCACTTATTGGAATTTTTTATTTTGCGGATCCTTGCAAAAAGAAAAAAAAAGATTCTGAAGACAATCAGTCTGTCTAGTGCACAGATGTGTCATCCTCTGAAGAACTACATCCCCTAGAGGAATGTCAGTTGTGCTTCGTGAGCACAGCCATATTCCAAGGGCTGTATCATATCGACAGTTTTGTGACAAATGTCAGGGTAGGATGCTCTAGTGATTTCCAAATTTTATATAGTAATTAGAGGGTAGAATTACCTTTCATGTAGGTCATATATATGTTTGGGCATGCTTGTATGTGTATGTATATTCTGTGCACCATTCTATATGCTTGCTACTATGTGAAATTGAATAAAAGACTATATATAAATTATGTATAGTGTATCTATATGGAAAATTGTTAAATACAATATGAAAAAAGGTGTCATTTAAAAGGTTTATGATTGTTTTCTCAGTGCCGCTTAAATGTTTAAAATATAATCTTTAAATAATAATCTTTTCTGGAGAATAACATAAAAACATAGAGCCATGCAGAGGGAGCTTTTGATGCAATAAGCCCATGTGATAAAACTACGAAAGGAGGTACGAAAGATTTATCGGTGCTGCTTTGTAACAAGAGCAGCTTATCACCTTCCCCCCATATATTCAGCAGGATATTCCATTGGAACAGTTGAGGTTAAGTACCTTTCTCAAGGGTACAGCAGATAGGCCCCACCAGGGACCTGCACTGACAGCATTTACGTAATGTGTCTTTGTCCTTAAGCGCCATCTTTCTCTCTGCTGGCTGGTTATAGGTTCAGGCCCTTGAAGGAGCTCTGCTGTTGTACTAATTCAGAATCATTTTGGCAAATTTTCTCACTGTATAGCTCAGTGCGGCATACTGTACCTGTGCTCAGAAGGTCGCTAGTTCAAATCCCAGTGTGATTTCTCTGTTGGTCCCTTGAGCAATGCTCTTGACTTACAGTTGCATCTACTGTATAAATGTAAAAAATATTATTTTAAATATAAATTGCAAAAGTTATTCTTCTCGGATTTTAACACCAATTAAAATACTTCTGTACTGTAACATTTGCACTGAACTTCATAGCTAAGAATATCTGCTTAGGCATGAAGAACATTCCCCCAATGCAAAGACAAAAAAAGCTTCTGATTGGATTTACAAAAAATAAAAGTCACATAAAATAAGATAATCCAAGAGACCTCATAAACCACTGTTTGAATGTTTGGAATGTTGTGTCAGACACTTTCTTTGATTTTTATCCTTTTTCTTTTTTTTCTTGTCACTTTCCTGTTTCATGTGTAAACAGAATAATTATTAAGTTACATTCCTCTTAGACACATTTACCTTACATGCAACTATTTTGCAGTGACAGTTTTATTATGCTTTTTGTCATCACTCATTTTCAGAGAGAGATGCAAAAATTTGCAGCGTTTAGTATAAAATTTGCCATTTGTGTTCGATAGTTGGCTTCACTAACGCAAAAGTTCTCTGTTGTCTTTCTGAAACTATTTCAGTGGTTTATAGACGATGGTGATAAACAGTAATTAAGTTTTTTTGCAAATTTTGATGCCCCTACTTTACAGTTGTAATGCATTCATGAAGTGAAAGTGTTTATCATTGTTGACACACAACAAAAAATGTGTCCTCTTTGTTTAACCCTTTTGTAACACAGCAGTGGGCAGTAATTATTTAGCACTTGGGGAGCATTGCATGGAGGTGGTGCCTTGATGGACAGGAATTTGAACCAGCAACCTTCTGATCATAATCATGCTTTCCTAACCATTAGGGCACCACTGCCCCCATACTGATTTAATTCTAGATTTAGTGTACTAGTGACAGCAATCTCTTATATGACCGTTATGCCCTAACTCTCCACAGAAACCAACCAGTAGCAACCAGACTCAGAGACTTTCTCGAGCCTAAAAATAGACACATAAAGCAATTTAAAAATCTGAAATTGTTTCTTGTAAAAATACAGTTTCAAGCAGGATTCTTAAACAAGATGCTAAAATAGGCATTGCCCTCAAGTCTCTTATTCTCTGGTTACACAGTGGTTTGGTGTTCTGATGATCCCAGGCCTGAGTGAATAAGCCAGGATCACGATGCAGTACCTGTGCATGACCTGTCAGATATGTTGAGCGAACCTGGGCTGTTTCCTCAGCCATTCCTGAGTGCTGGATTGACCATCTGGCATGCTGGGCATTTTCGGAGTGGGCCGGCAAAATTTTTCGTGCTGGACCCAAAAGTCCAGCCTTGCTTGAGTGTGGTATGACAAACCTGCTCGTTAAGTACCCTCTGCTGAGGACTGTCTGCCCAGGTCTAGCATTGCCTGAAATGGAAAATGGTATTGCCAGGTCCTGCTTCAATAGCAAGCCCAAACACCAGATGCACCTCCCATTCTGTTAATACAGTCCATCTTACAGTATATTTCTTCCGAGGCTTAACCAAAATTTCTCTTTATAGATTTTCAATTATCAAAGCAAAAGTGTGGCACAGCAGGGCAGTGTATCCATTCAAGCTGTATTTTGCTAGGCTGACGATATATTGAAGTATAATGAGATCTTAAGATGAGACTGGGAATTTTTATAAAGCTTCTGATTGATCTGTTCTACCCTTTTGGGGGAAAAGTGGCAAACATTAAGAGGGGGAGTAAATGAGATTCACTCCAGGGCCTTCGAAAGAAAAATGCACTGATGGTTTTCCTCATACTGGTGAGTCTGGGAAGAAAGAAGCTAGTGTAAGCACTGCAGGACTGTGGATCACGTAGGAGGTGGTGTGGCCTTTGGGCCATTCTGCCTGCTCAGTTCCAGTTTCCACTCACTGTCCTGCTTTAATCCTCAGAGTATGTTGAAATCAATTCTCTGCTTACCGACCCATGGGGGGGGGGGGGGGGGGGGGGGGGGGGGGGGGGGGGGGGGGGGGGGGGGGGGGGGGGGGGGGGGGGGGGG
>JAODJX010000042.1:17367443-17379397 GCA_026776945.1 Isichthys henryi | reverse complement strand
CGTGCCCATTGCTTCCGGGATAGGCTCCGGACCCCCCGCGACCCAGTAAGGATAAGCGGTTTGGAAGATGGATGGATACCACAGATTTGGAGTAAAGGTTGTCTGCAAAATACAAGAGTGGCAGGAGAAAATGCACCCGAAGGCATTTTAATCACCTTATTTGTTTTCATGCATAGAAGTTAAGTACTAATGTACTATCTTTTCTGAATGTGATTATGTAAATCCAAGAGCTGTCAGGTGAAACAATTATTAACTTCTGCCTATTTGTTCAACACCACTAAGTTTTCGTCCTAATTAGAGTGAGTGTCTGTCTTTAACCACACACACACACAGATCAAAGGCATTTTTCCCAGCGATCACATGTCATCATTATCTGTCAGCTAAAGTTTGGGTGCTAATAGGGACATCTTGAGGAAAAGAATGGAAATGCAGTTTCTAAACCTCAGTTATGTGGTTAAGCAATGTTGTTGTTTTTTTTTTTTTTTACCATTTTTTATTTACATGACTCTTTATAAATGAGAAACAATTTTAAAAAAATGGAAAGGAGGAAGAGAGACATAAGCAAAGCAGACTTAACATGATAGCTGGTTTGTTTTGAATGAATAGTAGTTTGGGAGATATTTTTGGTGCATTTGAGGTCAGCACCACTGACAAAGAATTCTCTAGTTGTAAAAACACATTGATCAGTGCAGCCATGAGATGAAACCATTATATTTACAGTATAATGTGTGTTTTATGGATGATTGTAATTTCTACTGATAACTATTAAGAAATCTCTTAAGCTAATTATTTTTATTCTCAAAGTGGAATTTTTTGCCAATGTCTCTTGCTGGTTTATGGTATTTTTGGTCTATGGTTTCATTTTGGTTGATGTTCTTCATAGCCCATAAAATCCTTGTTTTAATCCTTGTTTTGTGCTTTCTAAAAGCATATGAAGACATATGTCTGTCAACGTGTTACCCTAAAATACTGCACCTTACTCATTTCTCATTACCAGGTGAGGTACGCCTGTGTTAATAAGAGATACTGAATAACTTACCAGATGTGGGTGTGATGAGTTATGAAATATTCTCTGCACATGATTATTTTGTATATCTTACTAGTACTATTATGTGCTTCGGACAAATTCTCTGACTGGGTATTCCCGCTGTTTCTGTTCCATATAATATCACATGCTGTCATAAAAGGTTCCTGTTTAGATTTTAATTTCATTCTCATTCATAGCCACTAATTAGTGGAGTAAAGTCTGGTGTGCATAGAAAATGGAATGCTGAATTTGTCAGTAACTACCGTTATATTGCCAATTGCTTTAACACAGGCAGCTAGAGGCATCCCAGTTATTGTTGTTGCTGCTGTTATTGTTGTTGTTGATCGTCTCATTTCCAAACAGTATGAGAGAGGAGGGTGTGAGGAGCAGGAGAGCTCAGAAATCAGATGCTAATGACTAAGTAATAACCCTTAACCTTTATTGTTTTACTTCAGCTGTATTTTTCTGCTGATGGAAAAAATTAAGATATCACTCTATATATTTTAAACAAATCTGCATTTTTAAATCGTGGTTTAATTGCGGTTCTGCTGGCAGAAGGATACGCTGAGCAGCAAGATGCTTTCAGGTTCAAAATTTCTAAGGCAGCAGCACACAGGAATAAGGTGAAGCAGGAGACACTTCCTGGGGAACGACCAGGAATCAGCTAGATAAAGGGCGGAAGCGACATTCTAATGCCAGAGATGACTGTTAACTTATACGACAGTTTCTCATGTATTGGAGAATGACATCAAGTGACCTTCAAGAGGAATGGGAAACATTAAGTGCAGGTGTGAGGTGCACTGCTAGGATAGCTTCTAGAAGGCTCCTAGAAACAGGGCTGAAGTACCATAAAGCAAGGAAGAAACCCTTCATTAGTGAGAAACAGGGAACAACCAGGCTGCAGTTGGGAGAAAAATATATATTTTCACAGACGCATAACCATAAATTGAGAAATGAATGAAACAAAAAATTGTGCTGTGGTCTCAGTTTTTTCCGCTGCCGTATGTATGTATGCATGTATGTGTGTGTGTGTGTGTGTGTGTGTGTGTGTGTGTGTGTGTGTACACAATTCTCAATTTGACTTTTTAAAAATGATGGCAAACACAGAGGATATTGCTTGGTTTTGAATCTCCTCCAGCTTAAAGCCTCCTCTACGCATCTCTAACGAGGTCATTCGCCATTGTGTTTCTCCATGCTTCCATCCATGTATGTCTCACTTTTTAAAAAAAAAAAATTGTAATCACTTTTCTAGAGGTATTACGATTAAGCAAACTCAAAAAAGCATTAATTAAAATTGTTCTTTATCTTACATAATACGGTACGTTACCGTATAACATTATCTATGAATGTATTGTGTGTTCTGAGTAATTGCTTCTGCTCATACCCTCTCTGTGGAATACAAAATACGAGTATTTTCATGCAGAAAGACGAAAGTCTTTTCGTGAGCAGTTCCTGTCCGCGTTGAGGGGGGGACATTAGCGCAGTGGGTGGTGCTGCTTTCTCTGTGTGCAGTTTGCATGTTCACCCTGTGAGTTCAGGGATTTTCCGATGGATTCGCTGGTTACCTTCCACTGTTCAGAAACATGAAAATTACATTCATTGGAGTGTCTAAATTGGCCGTATGTGTGACTGAGTGTGCAATGCCTGTTTGGTCCCTTCCTGGCGCCTAGTGCCATTATATTATACCGCTTATCCTACTGGGTCGTGGGGGGTCCGGAGCCTATCCCGGAAGGCAGGGAACAACCCAGGATGGGGGGCCAGCCCATCGCAGGGCACACTCACAAATTATATAAACGATTACTCGATGAATCATCCGATTAATCGGTAGATTTATCTATTATTAATATAATTGATAGTGACAGCCGTAAATTTTTCCTTTATTATTCTCGAAGACCTAGAGATGCATCTGTTAATTGAAATGAAGGTAAGAATCGAATGCGGTAATCTGCCTAGATATGCTTACTGACATGCAACTTTTTTATTTCCTCTGCAGAGAGACTTGCATCGTAACAATATAATGTTTTGTTGCTCCCGCTCCATCCCAGAGAGGACGGACGCTGGAAGCCGACGGGAGCTGAAGTCCATGCCTTTCATCACTTACCTGACTGGTCTCCTGGCGGCCCAGCAGCTGTCTGAGGACCACCTGGTGTCGGGGGTGGAGATACGCTGCGAGGAGAAAGGACAGTGCCCGGTAACCTGTCACCTGTGTCGCCATTCCGGGCGAGAGCAAACTGGACCCATCCCCGTACTGCTGGAGGTGACCCGCATTGTGCCCCTCTACAGCCTGGTGCAGGACAACATCACCAAAGAGGTGAGATGGCTGAAGGGAGAAGGACAGTGTGTGGCAGAATGAGATGGATGCGTCCTGCTTTTCCTGTTTGAAATGGTATGGAGTTAGCTTATGCCTCTGCTTCACCCTACATACGTGCAGAGGTCCTCAAAGTGATCATGACTGGCTTTAGCGCCAGTTCTACAGTTAGCGAAAGTAATATATGCTGGAGCGATGTGTTAGCCACAATTAAGCAATAAACGACAGAATTCAATCGCATGTCAACTCCATATGCACAAGGCAGTAATGGGAGTCAAACCCACAGCCCCAACCTACGACACAGTAGTAGTATCCATTGAGTCACCATGCTATTTTAAGGCGGAGACAAATTAATTTGCCGACGTATTTATAGGCAGTAAATAATTAGTAAAGGCATGGTAAAATAAAGCAGATTTCTATAATATAGCTTAGTTACAATTGTAACAATTTTTGGTGCTTTGGAAAAATTCCTGAGCCCATTTACGTAATTTGTACATTTAGGAAAACTTTAATCCAACTAATAATCTTCATAATATATCTGAAGTTTTTCCTTCCTTCGCGGCTAGAATTTCTATTGATGTTGCTACCATGCAGTGATTAAATTCACCTATAGATGGCAGAAGTGGTTTAGTTTGGATAGTGGCAGAGGTGGCCAGAGTGCTATAACCCAGAATTTCAGATGAAGTAATGCTACCAATACCGATCTGTTATCAGCACAAAATGGGTTATGTGCTCTTCTGTTGACCTTGTTTTCTGACAGTGAGCATTTTTCTCTCTGTGCCTTTTTTTGTGCAGAATGACATCATTTTCTAAATATCCATTTATAAGTTTTAAACATTATATTTCATAGCATTAAAATATTTAAGTAAACTACTACTGCTGCTGCTGCTGAAAAATAAACAAATAATAATAGTAATAGCTTTTCCACATTATTTAATTCATGCTTCTTTAAATTCTGTGTGTTTTCTGTGTTTATTCACCTGAAGCCCTGGCATGCAGCTTCCTGCGATCATTTTGCATGTAATTGAATAGTTCTGCAGAAGTATAAGAAAAATACTTCTTAATTGGGATGGTGATTAAACAGATATAATGTTGCCTTTCCATCTCCAGCATGCATCATTGGGCTGCCTGATGCACTTAGAGAGTCACCCCATCTGGAATCCAATGTCAAAATAAGTAATGGGTCTTTGCTGAGAATCCATGCTGAATATTAGCCATAAAGTCAACATATATCTGGCTTGGATTTTCTCTAAAACACACATCTGCAACACAAAAATACGCATGCAGACATGTACAATGAATCCTTAAGCATGTACACATGTACAATGAATACTTAAGCATGCGCACATGTACAATGAATACTTAAGCATGCGCACATGTGCAATGAATACTTAAGCATGCGCACATGTGCAATGAATACTTAAGCATGCGCACATGTGCAATGAACACTTAAGCATGCGCACATGTGCAATGAATACTTAAGCATGCGCACATGTACAATGAATACTTAAGCATGCACACATGTGCAATGAATACTTAAGCATGCAGACATGTGCAATGAATACTTAAGCATGCACACATTTGCAATGAATACTTAAGCATGCAGACATGTGCAATGAATACTTAAGCATGCACACATGTGCAATGAATACTTAAGCATGCACACGTGCAATGAATACTTAAGCATGCACACATGTACAATGAATACTTAAGCATGCACACATGTGCAATGAATACTTAAGCATGCACACATGTACAATGAATACTTAAGCATGCACACATGTTCAATGAATACTTAAGCATGCACACATGTGCAATGAATACTTAAGCATGCACACATGTGCAATGAATACTTAAGCATGCACACATGTACAATGAATACTTAAGCGGACACACGCACACACCTACATAAAAACACATCTGTTTTTAATTCAAACAGCCTCTATTAAATTTGTATTTTACCACTTAATTGGCTACCCACTGCAATTCAGTGACAAAGTGCATACAGGAGGCAAAACAGCTTACAATCACATAATAATGAGGAAATCCTATTTTCAATGAATTTCTCAACATAAACGAAAGGGTATGATCAATAGTAGTGGCTCACAAGTGGGTCTGTCACTAAATAGAAGGGGAGAGAAATACCCCTTTCTTCTTGCCATTGTCTAGGCACAAAGGCGACCAGTGGATTGTTTGCTATGGCTGCCTCAAAGGTACCAGGGGTTATTAGTTATTAACGCTACAGTAGTTTCTTTTGGAAGAAACTATTGGCCTTTTGGCTGCAGATCTGGAAAAAGGTGAAGCCAGTTAGCATAACAGAAACAAAGAGCTTAGTAATGTTATAAGTTTCAGCCTAAATTCAAGGTTTATTTGAACCAACTGCTTAGTTTGTTCACTAACTTTGCTTGCCATGTTAATGATGCAATAAGGTATTACGTCATGCCATCACCCAGGGTTCACGTGATATCTGATGTGGCTGATGTAGGATTCTACTTAATGTAGACATTCTAGGGAATATTTCCATTATATTCTGATTATTCTCTAACATGTCGTCTAGGAATATACATTGTTACATTGTAATTATATCTTCTTCCATCACATAATCAGTGTATATAGTACATGTAATAGATCTAGTGTATTTAAACATTGCACAGATTGGAGATTGCGTGATCTTTCCATGTTTCATTCTCACCGTGTTCTGTGTATGTGGAGTGGTTCCTGTTGCATGCCATGTAAAGGACTGGAATCCCTTCCTGGGTGTCCACTGGCCATGTGGCCTGAGCTTCCAGGATCGGCTCCAGGTTCCCCCCGACCCTGCATTGGATTTGTGGTTATGGAACATAAATTTTTTAAAAAGGCAGTCAAACCAACTGAATCATGCAAAGACAAGAAGGTTGCGGCATATAACAGCATATTGCCACAAAGAGTGTGAATCTTTTGCATATTTCTTATGAGAATACAGTATAGTATCAATACTTTTAGTCTTTTCTTTATGCACTTTAGGAACATAATTTCACAAATGTGAGGCAGACAAAAAATTGGGTCTGAAGAGCACCATGGCAGTTTTGTGAAGTAAAAATAAGTATGATAGGTTAATTATTTCAGAAACAAGCATCTGCCTAGCTAATGTCAGAATGATAAAGTTTGTTTTGGATAAAATTGAGCATAAGATTATTAAATATTAAAATGCTTTACCAATAGCAAAGCTAGACTCTATGGGTGCTTTCATTTTCAACAAAATTTAATTTAAATCAAAACCATTTAAACATGAGTCAAACTGCATCAAAGTATGAAATAAGTTGCAATAATTAGAGGAAATAATGCAGTCAAAAGACATATGCCTTATATATTCTAAAAGTGTTACATATCAGGCAACATTCTGGACATAATGGGAGACCTAGAAAGCACAACCCTCCAGTAGTGGTCGTGAGAGAACCATGCTGACAAATAAAAATGTCTGTACGGTGTGTTTATGACCTTCACATCGACAGTGCACCTAACGACTAGCAATTCATAAAGAAAGAATAAATCAATGAATCAAAAAGCACAAAATGACCTGGCTACCCAGGATGCCGAGCTGCCGGTCGTTTGGTTTCATGTACAGAAAGTGTTGTGGTTTGATTTGTATGGGAAGTTGGTGGAATCAGCAGGGATGCCGACCATTTGTAAATTTACAGATAGTCCTTATTAAATTCATCCTTTCGTAAACCCTTAAATAAATTCCACTGTCTGTAAAACCTAAAAATTAAAAAATAAATAAATTAAATAAATAGGGTGTCAGTAAAAAAAAAATATGGCATTTCGGTAAAACAGTCTTGTCATTAAAATCAGAGATTTAAGGTAAGGTTGGCAACCCTGGACAGCAGTCATATTTAACAAAGGACTTCATCAAGGAAAAAGAGTTAAGTAAGCAGGAAATCATCCCACGTATGAATTATGCAAATCAATCTGGAGTAGGGATGTGCATCTCCGTCACTGAGGAGATGTCATACACATCTCCATGCATTGCCACAGGTCCGATACATTAAAGATAAATATGAAGCAACTGCTATTGCGAGATGATACGATTCACCCCTTTTGCGCGGCAATGCGATTCAACATGATATAATGCGATGTATGATCCAGTGCGATATGTTTCGGCGTATAAAGCTCCTTGATGCACAGTATCTGAAAAAACATTGTCACATCAACATCGTCATCCAGTATCAGCTTTTCGTTGAATGAGCCCTAAGTCTCCAACACATAGAACTTGATTTTTAATATCATCTCATATATCATTAAACACAGCCTTTTTTTATTTATGAAAATGTTTTACTATCACCAACAGAGATCTGCCTCACTGTATATAATGTCATCATGTATGATATCATGCTGATATCAGACGGAAAAAAGAATTTCTCCACAGGGGTTAAGAAAGCATTAGTACCATTGTCTGAAGTAAAACATAAAGCCTTAAGAACCCACAAGAGAATAGGTACTTTACGTGACATGGGGCTTTAGCGTTGATTTGTTCTGTTTGGCAGTATTGACTGATACTGTAGTGGAACAGTCAGCATTATCATTGACTTTTTAGGTGGTTTTTATTGTGGGGTGGGGTGGTGGTTCATTGTATAAAAGTGTTACTTCACACTTTCAGGTTTTCTGGTTTGAATCCTGGCACGTTTATCTTAACTCCATGCTTTGGATGACATGAGGAAACCTGTGCAACACAGGGAGAAAATGCAAATGCCACACACACTGAGGAGATCTTGGGGGTTTTCACCCTCAACCCTGGAGTTGTGAGGCTGCAGTACCACTCTGCCCCTTAAATGATTATTGGAAATGGTAATATTTTGCTTGTAAGGCGTCCTCTGCGACATAAAAAGTTTGATTATATCATCTCACAGCAAACTCACTATATCAGCTTAGCATTTGTTTTCACTCGCTTTCCGCATATTAAAACATAGGTTTTTGGTGGCATTACTCAACAGCTTACAAAGACATTTCTTATCAAGTTTTGTCACTTTTGTGGCATTACAAACAACCCTTTTTAGATATTGTGCATGTGTGTGTAGCCTTGACTGGAACGGTGTCCTGTTCAGGGTGTCCAAGTACCTGTTACCCTGTGCTTCATGGATAATCTCTAGGTTAATGCTGTGACCCAGTGCCGGAAGACTATGGAAGATGGATAGATGGATGAACTATGAATAAATAAGGCAGCTGGAAGTCAAAGTGATCCTGCATATTTTATTTTTACACTTCTTCAATACATTCACAATGAAAGTCATTAAAAAGACTGGGAGGCAGCAGAATGATGAATTAAAGGTCATTCATCAGCATGCACTTGTTCTCCATTAAACATGATATACGCCAGCTAGGTAACTATTCTGTAGTTTTTTTATTTGTTTTTCTGTATTTATTTTTCTGTATAGTGTCATAGTTTGGCACCCCATCCTTGGTTATTCCCTATCCCATAGCAGCTGGGATAGGCTCTGAACTGCAGCCCTGCATCGGATGAGTGGGTATACTGTAGAAAATGGATGGATGGATATTTAGCTGTTTATTAGTTTACTTCTGATCGTCTAGCTATCTGCTTATGCTCAAAAATAAGGGACATGCGTTTTGTACATTTAGATCCTCATCTCCCAAGTGTTTGTAAATTCTCCTAGGAATGGTCTGATTTATAAGTACTTTGTAGCTACTGCTCACATGCTTCTCTTCTTACCGCTTGGGCTGCCAGTTTTACCTGTGATAACCACAGGTAAGGCTGATAGTACATTACTTCTAAATTCATTGTAGTGGCGTATAATTTGTCAGTCAATGAATAATTTTACATAGAACTATATAGCCTGTTGTTTAGATATCCCAGAATTCCATGTTCTGGTTTCTACCATGGCAAGCTTATGGTGACAGTATTCGAAAATCGAACCCAAAATGTACAAAGATGGACTTCCGTGTCATAATCATATATGTTTCTTATAAGAGATCAGTCTTGTGTTCCATTTCCTTATCTTTGTCTTAACACCAAATTCAAACCCAACCTCTTTCTCCAGAGCTAAAGACAGTAGCTTGTTCTATGGGAGTCCCAAATATTCCCAAGCCAACTGCGAAATATAATCCCACCAGAATGTCCTGGATCTGCCCCATGGCTTCCATCCAGTGGGACATGTCCGAAACAGCCCCCTTTGGAGCTGCCCAATAGCATCCTTACAAGATGTCTAAACCACCTCACCTTTCTCATCTTGATTTGACGGAGTGATGACTCCCATTCAAGGTGAATCCTGATCTGCAAACTTCTCTCCTTTTCTCTGAGAGTGAGTCTGGCAAACTGCAGCTAATCTGCTTGTCAATCTCATGTTCACTCTTGCCATCTCTCATGATTATGATCCCGAGGCACTTAAACTCCTTTACTCTGGGCAGATTCTGCCCCTTCACCTCAAAGGAGCAATTCATTTGTTCTGAAAGAGTATTCTGGCCTCAGATTTGAAGACACTGATTCTCAACCCTGTCATTTCAAGGCCATTACTCAAGGACCCGTACATGCTGACTGCCCTTGTCTGATGAGGCCATAAGAACATGTATAATCTGCCAAGCACATACTGTAGGCACTATACATGTTTGTTTCATAGCCTTCTTGCTACTTGACTTGTTGAAGTACAATAACAATAGTAATTTTAAATGAATCCTATAACTTTTCAGTCACATACTACAACTGTAGCTAAAAGTTTTGAGAATGACACAAATATAAATTTTCTGTCTGTTGTCTCAGTTTTTATTATGGCAATTTGCATAAACTCCAGAATGTTATGAAGAGTGATCAGACGAATTGCAATTAATTGCAGAAGTCTCTGTTTGCTAAGAAGATTAACTTAATCTCAAAATGCCCATTTCCACTGCATTTCAGCCCTGCTGACATTATTTCAATGATTCTCCCATTAACACAGGTGAGAGTGTTGATGAGAACAAGGCTGGAGGTCAGTCTGTCATGCTAACTGAGCTAGAATAGCAGACTGGGTGCTTTAGAAGGACAGTGGTGCTTGGAATCATTGTTCTTCCTCTATTAACCACGGTTACCTGCAAGGAAACACGTGTAGTCACCTCTGCTTTGGACAAAAAGGGCTTCACAGGCAAGAATATTGCTGCTAGTAAGACGGTACCTAAATCAACCATTTATCGGATCATCAAGAACTTCAAGGAGAGACGTTCAGCTGTTGTGAAGAAAGCTTCAGATTGTCAGAGAAAGTCCAGCAAGTGCCAGGACCGTCTCCTGAAGTTGATTCAGCTGCGGGATCAGGGCACCAGAAGCACAGAGCTTGTTCAGGAATGGCAGCAGGCAGGTGTGAGTGCATCTGCATGCACAGTGAGGTGAAGAATTTTGGGAGATGGCCTCGTGTCAAAAACGGCAGCAAAGAAGCCACTGCTCTCCAAGAAAAACATCAGGGACAAACTGATATTCTGCAAAAGCTACAGGGATTGGACTGCTGAGGACTGGGGTAAAGTAATTTTCTCTGATGAATCCCCTTTCCAATTGTTTGAGGCACCTGGAAAAAAGACTGTGAGATTGTGAGGAAAAAAAAGGTGAGCGTTACCATCAGTCCTGTGTCATGCCAACAGTAAAGCACCCTGAGACCATTCATGTGTGGGGTTGCTTCTCAGCCAAGGGAGTGGGCTCACTCACAATTTTGCCTAAGAACGCAGCCATGAATAAAGAATGGTACCAAAACATCCTGCAAGACCAGCTTCTCCCAACCATCCAAGAACAGTTTGGTGATGAACAATGCCTTTTCCAGCATGATGGAGCACCGTGCCATAAAGCCAAAGTGATAATTAAGTGGCTCGGGGAACAAAACATCAACATTTTGGGTCCATGGCCAGGAAACTCCCCAGACCTTAATTCCATTGAGAAAATGTGGTCAATCCTCAAGAGGCGGGTAGACAAACAAAAACCCACAAATTCTGACAAACTCCAGGCATTAATTATGCAGGAATGGGCTGCCATAAGTCAGAATTTGGCCCAGAAATTGACTGACAGCATGCCAGGGCAAATTGCAGAGGTCTTGAAAAAGTAGGGTTAACACTGCAAATATTGACTCTTTGCATAAACTTAATGTAATTGTGAATAAATGCCTTTGACACTTATGAAATGCTTGTAATTATACTTCAGAATATCATAGAAGCATCTGCCAAATAGGTCTATAAACACTGAAACACCAAACTCTGTGAAAACCAATACTTGTGTTATTCTCAAAACTTTTCGCCACAATTATATTTTGTGAGGACATTCTTCTGCATGTTTTTTTCCAAGGAATTTTATATTAAGCATAATCCTTTATTGGCCATGATACAAGTGCAAGTATAAGTACGTAGGAATTTATCACTTCACCTACCTCAACTTTGGAAGTAGGCCTGAAAGCGTCTGTGATCTGTGATGACAATTTCTTTGTCTATGCATTTGTAACTTAAGGTTTTGTCTTGATTGCTTTTGCCTAGTTACTGGAGGATTACTGTAAACAGTTAATGGAAATTATATTGAGTTGGAAATAATGACAATTTCCCCACGGGGATCATCCATCCATCCATCCATTTTCCAAACCGCTTATCCTACTGGGTCGCGGGGGGTCCGGAGCCTATCCCGGAAGC
>JAODJX010000042.1:17334798-17355657 GCA_026776945.1 Isichthys henryi | reverse complement strand
TGCTTCCGGGATAGGCTCCGGACCCCCGCGACCCAGTAGGATAAGCGGTTTGGAAAATGGATGGATGGATGGATGGATGGATAATAAAATTAATTGGTACTGTACTGTACCTCGAACTAAGGAACTGCTAATGCCATGCAATGTTTTCAGTAGTGTCAGAAGTAGAACATGCATTCTTTATCACGAACCATTGTATTTAACCCAAATTTTTTATATAATAGGCTTTATGGTCCGTTAGTAAGTACAAGTTGTCCGTCAGTTGGACGTTCTTAACCCAGAGACTACCTGCATTTGGAAGCTCTGTCTATATACAGTAGTTTAATTTCTACATCTACAGACACACACACGTTTGTTTTCATATCTCTGTGGGGACCGTCCATTCATTTTTATGGGCAAAATTCTAATCCCTATGACAACCTTAAACCCTGCTCAGCCTTAACCTTAACCATAAGTAACCAAAGTACAAGACTTTTGGTATTTTTAGCTTTTTTGTTGCAGTCACAGATTTTTATTAAACTGAGTTTCCCCATGTGGGAACCGTGAAAATGATTTGCACAATATCAAAATTACAGGCTTTTTGTCCCCACAATGAAATCTACATACGCCGATGTGCAACTGCAGCACCTATATGTTTAAATTCAACATTTAGAAAAAAATAACACAAGACATCCCATTGTGTTTTTTCTCTTTTCTATACAAAGCCATGGTTGGAACCATAATGACAGTTGTGCCCAGCAATAAAATGAAATGGATGCTATGATGTCAGATTAGCAAGTGTGTCATTTGGATTCAGAACAACAGAGTGCAGATCATCTAGCTTGAAGCAATGTTCTCTGACCCCAAAGGGACGTCACACACTCTGAAGCAAGTTTGTTTTGCCGTTTCACTATCCGTTTAATAACCAGACAGAAAGAGAGAAGTAATTATATTACAGCGCACTTTATGTATTATGTTGCTTCATGTTATTACGTCTATTCTAAAATACAAACAAATATTGAAAAAAAGGTTTTCTTTGTGTTCAGGCTTGTAGAGTACAGAGTTGCTGCTTCTCGGACTTTGGAAAGGATGCCAGGGCACATTTAGGAAGTCGTTCCTACTGACCTGGACCACAGGCTGATGTTCCACAGCCTTACTGTTGGAGTTCGTCGTAGTATTTTGGGTTCTGTCACAAATGCACGCACGAACATTTATGCTGTTTCTTTAGCAATTATAAAACCATTTTTTCCCTGGGATACTTGGAGATTTTCTTCTTGAAATAATGCTATCTGCCTGCTGTCCCTAAGGGACGTTGCTGTGAATGTATGCGCATGTACTACACCTTTTTTGTTTCGTATTATTCCAGACTAACCACTTGTTTTGTGTTTGTGTATCCACTTCCAAAGCATTGCAGATGTTTTCTATTACAAACCCTTTCTTTTCCAACTGTAAATACTGCTCTGTTTGTTCCCGGTGCCAATGCATCCACTATGCTTAAAAGCCTCAAAGTTTTCATTTTGCGTCATTCACCTCAAAAGCACGCTATAGTAGTCTGTCTCCCTTAAACAGAGCCATGGTCTGATTAGAAAAATATGGACAATTATGTAGAACTTAACATTTTTTGAGGGCTTTGCAAGTACCAGAGGCTGGTTTGCATTTCCTTAGTTCACCGGAGTTTCTACCTCAGGGACTGAGGAAGTCCAAGAAAAATAGATGTTAATGAGGTATTTCTACTGTATGTGTGGGTTTGAAATTATTAACAGCAAAGTAAAGGTAGCTCTAGAAACACAAAACATACACACACGTATACAGGCATAAACTCTCCGTTCAGCTGAAAACACTGGCACGTTGAGCAGATCTCAGAAGCGAAGTAATTTTAACTGACTTGGACGAATAAGAAGGAGACTGAGGGAGGCACCAGTCCAAATATTTGAAAGTGCAGCGGTGTGGTAGGAAATGTGGACTCCGAAAATCTGCTCACTATTGCCTGCAGCTTTGCATGGGTTATATTACAGAGAATTCTCAGGCACACATAGTAAACAAAATCCACACATAAACAGTGAAAATAACATTTTAAGGAGAAAATAGCCCATCACATTAAATACAAGTTGGTTGACTGAATTCATGCTGTTTTTGCCTTCCATGTTTATCATATATATATGCATTCTGCATAGACTTCATTGCACAGAACAACAGTAGTTGGTAGACATTTAAAAAAAAAAATAGTAAAACAAGCACTTAATAAGGGCACTGTTTGAGTGTTGCGGCTCAGCTGAACTTCACAAATTGTGTGGCTCTACCAGAAGAACATATGGTGCCGTAAAAGACCTTCCCACAGAGAAATTTGCCACTGTGAGGGCATTTTGGTGTGATACCTGCAAGCCTTTAAAATGTTTAGGGCATGGATCCAAAAGCCTGAATGTTTTATTGTTATTGAAAACAAAACCAGGTTTACAACATTACCGCATCTGGGACTGATGAGTAAACACAGAGGACAGTTCCAGATCTATTTGCCCTGCATGTCTGAATACCTTATAAGTCACTAGGTTTAGATTTTATGAAAGCTATAATACATTTAGCAGGCCAAGACTGTAAGATCCTGCTGTTAAGGAAGAATTTTTGGGCTTTGATTTCATATCAGTGAGCCATCAAAGAGTAACCCTGTGATTTGATTTCTTTTCTCTAGCTATTAATTCTGTTGAGGAGTTGTTTCGAGACACAACCCAGCATATACAGAATCCTGTAGAGTTCTTCTTGAGTTATATGAATGTTGAAATTTGGCTAAAATTGAATTAAATGATGAGCAATTTTAAGTGTTATGAATTTATTCTATTTGCAAGTTTACCTGAAACATCGCTGCAGGAACATGATTAATGTGCATTATAAACTGCTGTTGAAGTATTCATGCATTTATATTGTGTGAATATGTAGATAGTTAAACATTTTCTTGTTGCCAGCACTGTCTGACTCACCTATAAATACACTCTCAAGTAAAATGTTTATGCGACTTAAGCCCACCTATTCATTCAACCATTATTTTCATGAAAGTACTCTTATTTTCTCTGCATTTTGAAACTGTTTAAATAGCCTTGGTTTGCCCACCTTATTATTTGGCTATTATAAACCCATTGTAGCATCTTCTGTTTGGACAGTAGTATTTGTCACTGTCCTTGTGACTGTAGCTAACGCTGCTTGGACACCTAAGAAAGCGCAGTTGGAGTATCAAAGCACTGCTCAATGAAATTGAAATTTATCTCTGATCTAGGTTGATCAAAGTAGCGACCTATTGCTTTGATAGTAGTTTCACACACGGCATTTGGTTAACAGATTTGTCTTCCCAGCTCTTCTGCAGCAGTTCCCAGAGAAGTAGATACTTGTGGTAGATACTACTTTGCCGAAGTATTGTATGAAGAACTGCCCAGTCTGCGGTAATCCTTCTAGAACCTGTGCCTTTCAACTAAACCTTGATAGCTTTTCTGCTCCAGACTACCATGTGTTTAATAAATATGACCAATTATCACCAAGAAAACCACCCCAGACCATGGCCCTGTTCCCTCCATGTAAGGCAGTGGGAACCAGAACTGTAGAACTCATGGCCTTTCTATGTCTTAGAAAAACAAGTTGACTGGACCCAAATATTTTGACTCGTTGGTCCATAGGACTCAATTCCACTTTGTTTAATTGACAAGTGTGTATAGTATAAAATATAAATATTTCTGGTGATGTATGTTTGTATGTATGTATGTATGTATGTATGTAGGTATGCATGATTCTGAAATAAGAAAAGTTATACCTTACATAACTTTGTAGGACGACTAAAGAAAGTTCAGCAAAATTCTTCCTACTGTAAATGTTACCAACAGTCAGAAAGATTTCATGACAGCAGATATGTGTGTTATCAGTAGTGATAATCCAGTGTGTCAGGAGACTGGACAACCTAAAATTTAACACAGTAATTCAGAACCCCTCATGTAAGGCACTATTGTGAAAGGATTTGCACTTGCCCATTTTGATAGTGAATCCCTAGTGATATATTCCTGTTCCACCCTGCAGCATATTAAAAGTGCACATTCTTACAATGTAAGACCAGCTACATAAGCATAAAATGTCAGCTATTGTAAAAGAATACTGTGGTACCTCAAAAGGTACGTATACTGAAGATGCTACAAAAATAACCTTTAAAAGCTTATTAAAACTACCTTATGTAGAGCTCAAATATGGGACCAGTTGTGTTTAGGGATTAGGCAAGTGAACCAAACTTTGTTTAGGCTGTACATGCAATGTTTTTTGTTTATGTGTTGGTTTTCAACAAAAACTTTCAGGAAGGTTTTTCAACTAGTACCATATGTGACAGGAAGCTGAGGTAAACATACCAAACAAACTAACGCCCCACCGACTCCTTCACCTCATCTTGAGAAATCACCTGATGTTTGACATCAGGTTTTAATCGACAACTAAAACACTGGTTTCCACAACACATTTCTCCAACAACAGAATTCCTCCATAATCCCAACCAGATCTGCCCTATTTTCCCTAAATTGACAGCACATCTGAGGAAAGATGCAGAACAACCTGGATTTGGTAATGTTCCTACCTGTGATCTTGGTTGACATTTGCTCCCATCTACCACTGAGCTAAATCAGTCCCTCAGACCCCCCACCTCCCATTAAGACCTGGGTGGGCTAATTACACCTCATTGTGAATTCCACTCTTACTTTATTCATTTATCACAGGCCTTACTCATACAGATCAACATCCAACCTTTAAAACGTTAGCCAAGTAACAAACAGGTATTACCATAAGAAGGTGAACAGCCACACTGATCTCATTCAGCTCTTGACCAACATATTGTGAAATTCTGACATATGATATTTTAGGTATGTGTGGAATGTGGGTATGTGAGATCTGAGGACAAGCCTCTCTATTCACCTGTTATTCATTATTTGCAAAACAAGGTTGCCATGTGTTAAGATAGGGACCGATCACATGACTGTGTCAGTTTGCTTCTGTAAATTAGAGATCAAACTGTTCAATAACGTCAATAGTAATAGGTAATAAAAATAGGTACCATCGAATTTGGTCATTTTTGTGGTACAATAACATCATCGCTAACAATGTCCAATGCCAGCAAAATACCGTAGACGGTTGTATAAAGTAAAATTGTTATGAGGGAACCTCCCCCGAAATATGGCGGAGGCAGTGATCTTTGTTTCCATGCCACCTTGCCTTTAAATATATATTTAAATAGAGATTCTGACACTAAAGTTTTTTTTTTAACTGTCACTTAAAATATCACTGAATGTTTTTCTAATCAATTAGTTGATCACATGATCAATTATCAGAATAATCATTATTTGCAGCCATACTGTATATCAATCGTTCTGTCACATTCTCTTCACCTACATATCAAACTGCGGTTATACGCAAATGAATCTTTCCTGTTGCTTCCACCAAAAATCTCGGTGTTCCACGGTTCACTGAGAGACCCAAGTTTTGTACAATGTTGCATTTTTTTTTATTACTAGTTTACCAAATGTTAAACCTTAATATTACACTCTTATGACTGTATGTAATATATTTTTCATCTGCAATTATTGATTAAACAGTTAAAAGAATCTCATTAATGGAAAAGATCAGAAGTGTGCTGTCAAGAATTGTTAGAAGGGGCTGTGTAGTGTCAGAGAATGACAGCTTAATGTTTTATTTTGGCCTTGCGTTCAAGAGGTGAAGCACCATCAAAAGTGCTAGAAATGGTCATGCTCATCTCCCAGTACTGTATACTTTTTTCTAAAAGTGTATAACAGTGTTTGTGATGGGCATGAGGATGAAAAAAATCGGAGGATAAATATGTGTGGTATCCTAGACATTTAACTGCATCCAGAATTGTTTGTGGGGTCTGTTTCCTGACTTATCTCTTTGATCGATTACAGCTTTAGATTACGCCGTAGCAGTGACAAATTTCCCTGTGTGAATTCATTTTGAAGAGCTCAGCTTGAATGAAATGCACTGTCAGTGTCTGTATGCATTAGAAGTGTTCTCCAGCATTGCAGAGACCTGTAAGTTTAAAGGGAAGCCTGTAAACATTAACATGGAAAGGCTGAAACAATGATCAGAAGGAAAAAGTCTGAAAAGATTTAAATAGTAAGAAAATGATGTCAGTCATAAGACCAAAGCAAGTTAGAATTGGCTTAAGAAGAAGAGAATGAGTTTTGACGATACCCTGCTGCTGTTTTTTTTTTTTGTGCGGTTATGAGTGGCCTTGAAAGGTATTTTGAGGTGAACATGTCTAGATCCAGCTGCTTCTACTTCTGGGAAGAGAAGATTAGGCATGCAACGGGAAGGTGTACAAATAGCTGGTCACATCCTAAAAAAATTGTACTTCAGAACTTGTCTTTTGCATGTTGTCAAAGTTTAATTTGCATTGACATACTAATCAGAATTGAAAATTATGAAAATAACACAGAAAATGCAGTAGCTAGATCTAAATGTACAATGATTAACTTTAAAATGAGACAAACTGGAAGTGTTTCACTAATGAAAGATATGAGCAGAGGAAGATGTTTCAGAAATATTGCGAAATTTAATGGTGGCAACCCAAGAAAGCAAGTGAAGGGGAAGTACTTGAGATTACATGCTGGCAGGTCTGGGGACACTCAGTAGATTCATCAGTCTGCCTAGTCAGAGTGGCCTGACATGGGCAACAGCGCAGAACATGAAGCTACAGTACACTGTGGATGGGATGCCAGTTCATCACAGGGCACATGTTTTCATAAATTCACAGTCATACACTGCGAGATGCCAATTAACCTCCTGGAGGAAACATGGAGTGAACATGTAAACTCCAGAGTCAGAGGAGAGGTAAGATACCCCCGACCTGGGAGATGCGAAGAACAGTGCTACCCATTGAGCTGTCATGCCTAATAAACCAATATGCTATACAGGATGGGAAAAAAAGCAATGCCCTGTTTTTATGTGTTCATTTTACTGCACCATTTAGCTTGAACGAGGAAAAAAAAAGTGATGGCAAAGTCATTTAAATTAGAAGCATTTTAAAAAAGAGTGACTCTAAACCCTAAAAACGCGAGGTGCTTATGGACACTGGGATTCATTATTTCTTCTGTGCTGATAACTTGCAAACACTTGTACGTGTCTGAATACAGAAAGTCCGCGGTGAGCTTTTTACCTATGTGGCTATCGGCATGACCACAGTGTGCCAGGTCCCTGCAGAAAGCTGCAGAGTAATTTGTCATCTGCAGACCACGCAGCCACATGCTTCTCACTGGACGGAGTCGCCAAACAACACCTCTCACATCACCTCTGCTGGGCAAAGGAGCACGATGAATTCAACTCACTCTAAGAGGACTGGCTGTTACGGTGGCCCGGAAGTTTGCACCTATTGTTTGGCAACAGAACTCAAATACAATTCTGTTTTATTATTTTTTTGTCTTACTGTATCTCAAGAAAGCATTTTAAGCTATTTGCTAGGTGGAAGATTCACTTTAACTGTTTTGTTCAAATTGTAGATATTATTAGGGGTCCAAGCACACAGTGTTGAAACCCTATTGTATTTGCTAGGATTTTTCGTCTTGTTGTTATTCTTGTTCAGAACATCCAATTCTCACCAAACTTTCTCTGTCTAGTTACTGTAGTATGACATTCTTAGAGGAATCTCCAAAGTTCATGAAAATCGCCCAATAGGGGGCGCTGTAATCCAGAATAGTTTATAACTCAGAAAACATTGGACGAAAATCTTTTTAATTTTGTATGCGAGTTCATGGCCAGATGTCCCAACAAATCATGTAATAAAAGTTTATCTGCTCATCAAGCATGGCTGACAACAGCCCATGAGATTTCCGCAGGCTATAATTACCTTTGTATATAACTGAGAATAATGAAATTTGGTGTAATCGAACCGTATTCCTTCCGCTACTCAAGCCAGAAAACAGAACCAGGTTGGGCTTGTGGTGGTGCTATGGCGTCCATAGTCCATATGTCCTTATACAGTAATGTTGATATTATAAAGCCATTCATACTGTACATTTAGTGCTCCCACACTTATCCGCCATTCATTTTCAGACATTGTAGAGGAATATTTGATGTTAAATGTGGCCAAAGTGTCTATTCAGGCCATACTGCTTGGACTCTGATAATCACTACTTGTGGTTGTGTTTATTATTATTATTATTGCTATTATTTTTTTATTATACAAGGGAACAAGTAAAATAGTACAACCGCATTGCAAATATAGACATAAGTAACTGTAAATTGTATATAAATGAAAGAAAAATTGTAACATATCATATTAACTTTAAGCTAATCTGTTTTTTTTATTCTTATATTCATTGAATAGGAAATCAATTTTAATAGACGAGTTTTACGATAACATAACAATCCCTTACAAATTCAGCGTTAAAAACATTTATGACCATAAAAGCCATAACTATAAAACATTGTCACTCTGTATAGTTGCCCTCCCTTCTGCCTGAATAAATGATCCATGGTGATCTGATGTGTAAAGAGGAAATGTTTGAGTTGCTTTGCTTATGACGTGTGTAGGTGTGTGTTTTTGCAGCAGGGCTGGGGCGGAAGATGTGGAGTGTTTATATGTCTGACAGATTTCCCTTCGTCGCTCGCTACTGGTGAACTTGGTGACTGGGACGAGGCAGACAGTTGCCCTCCTCCTGTGCGTCATTCCAGTCTGTGCAGCAGCACAGTAAATCACGGCCCTGGTCACTTCTCTCCAGGGGGGCTGAATCTCGAGCCAGTCTCATGTTGTTTCTGGGCTGAAGAGGTCTCCTGCCCTTCACGGACGACATTAACACCCCACGAGTTAATTTTTTTTTTCTGACACCATTCACCCTGATGTCCATAAGCTGTTTATATAGCCGACGCTGCATTTCATCTATCATCAGGATACAACGGCTATAGAGTTGCTCCAAATTTCAATCCTCAGTATTATTTTTATTTCTCAAACTTGGTTTGCTGCAGTGTTTTATTGTCCTCTATTCAGTTAACTTTCTGCACGGCATGTTTTTTCAAGACAATAATGACATAAAGGTTTTCAGCTGCAGCAGATTGTTGAGGAGACTGTGATGAGTGATTTGCTGTATTTGACATTGTTAACCCTAGATCACCATCTGTTCTGTCCTTCCTGAAGTACGTGTGTGTATGTGTGTGTATATATATATATATTCATACACATATATATGTGATACATGTAGAATAAATCTGTCTGCGGCAGTTTATTCTTGTTTTCAATATAAGTTGCCTCAGTATTATTTATGGGAATCATTTTTACAGTCATTTCCAGCTCATGATTGCGAAAACTGCATTTTATATTTATGGATGAAAAAAATATGTAAATATTTGGTTTCTTAAGTGAACATCTGAAGTTTTAAAAAGTAAAATGCATGAAGTAATATCGGAAGTATTCAAAGCTGATTATTAGTTTCCTGAACATTTCAATATCAGTATTGCTGCCAAATGAATAAAAACTATTTGTAATTTTGATGTGAATTCAGTAGTTTAGATCTAGCAGTTTTATGGGATAAGACTGCAAAATGCAACCTGTTTTAATAGAATCGTCCTTAAACTCCTCTTCCAGAAAGCAATTCGAAGTCAAAGTTGAATTAAAGTAAATATTTTTTTGTACTGGATTTGGTCAACATTTTCCTTTACAGCACCATTAAATTTTGGCTTGGCACAGTGAGTGTGTGAAACTTTGTATGACAGGGAAGGGTGTATCATGGAAATAGATCCTATGGCTATAAAAGCACACAGAAATAGAGGAATATTTTGATTTTATCAGAAACTAAATTATCATTATAAGAGTTTTAAGCAAATGTTGAAGAAAGTCCAGTAATGGTGGGTGCGTGTCTGTGTTTGTGTGCATGTGTCTGTGTGTTCGTGTGTGTGTGTGCGCTTGTGTGTTTGCGCGTGTGTGTGTGTGCGCGCATGCATGCTGCTCTCTTTCTCTGCACAGGGGAGGTGCTGAGCTTTGCAGAGGACCTTTTGGCCGGCTTGGGATCCTCCTGCGTAGTGGCTGGAAAACGCTACAGTGATCATCCCGCCTCCATTCTCTACTCTCTGATTTTCAAATGCCTGGAACCTGACAGCCTCTACAAGTGAGATGTTACACCTTATTTAACATACAGTAAAACCCACACACCGAGTATTCCTTCGAGCTATTTCCAGTAAATAATAGTGTTCTTTCCCATGGTAATTATAAACAATATCAGATTACTACTATAGAAGACATGTACTTTTAAAATATTTGTTCAGTTTTCAATGTTTAATATTTCAAATGAGCTTAATCAATAATAGTAGTTTTGCATGTTAATTCCTTCAACAGAAACATAACTTATAATTTTGTCACTAGTACAGGCTTGTGTTATATGGTATGAGGAAATGATTGCTTTTAATGATCCTTATGTTGCTATTATTCTTTGTGCTAGAGCATGTCAGTTGCTCATAACAGCTTCTCAAAATCAAGAGACTTTGTTGTTGTCATGTAATTGATACAATAACTGTGCATCTGCCTTTCTAATATGATGGCGTAATTCTTGAAGATCTCTAGAATTTTTTTCAGAGTATGAGTCATACTAAGATGTAGATTTCCAAATATGCTTTGTAAATTATCATTGGAAAAAGTACAGAATCCACTTCCCTGATGGATTTGAGAACATTCCTTTATGCATCTTCACTTCCATTAAATCTATCTATCTATCTATCTATCTATCTATCTATCTATCTATCTATCTATCTATCTATCTATCTATCTATCTATCTATCTTCTTCCAGAGCAAAACCAAAATCATGGAATTGTTTAAAGAAGTGGATTGTTTAAAGAAAAGCTAACTGGTCAGATTAAAGTTCTATTTGTTTGATTCCTATCAAGTTGGATTTCCAAATAACAGGAATTGTTTTATAGCTTTTGTAGCTAGCAAGCCACCGGATGGCGTTATTTTAAATTAGTATGAACTGCTTACCAGCACTCTGGCTAGACATTTATTTAGTGAGTTAGCTTATCAGAATATATGTAGAATGTTTTCAATTTGGAAATTTCTGTTATTAATTGTATGTCATGCATAAATCAATAATTTTAATTACATTATCACTTAAAATGACTGAAAGTGACTATGAAAGCAATTAATTGTCATTGTTGACACACCGCAGCAAAACGTGTCTGCTGCATTTAACCCATCTGCAACGTAGCAGTGGGTAGCTAATTCAGAACCTGGAATGCAGCACGTTAGTGGCACCTTGCTGGTCAGGAATTCAGTAGCCGTTCAATCCCAAGCAAGCATCCCTAACCATTAGGCCACCACTGCTGATGTACTTTAAGGTATTTTCATAAATTTTAATAAAACTACAGTAATGTGTATTTATTGCATGCTGCAAACTTGTGCCCTTGATTATTACTACTATTATTTTATTCTGATTTAATTTTGTTTGTTTTTTATGTGCTGGAGCATTTTTGTGTTTTTGTTTGCTTTTTTCCAGGTGGTCCACTAGAGGGAGCTATTAGTTGATATGACAAAGTGGATGCTGTTTATCTTATGAGTACCTTTCATGGTGGGTGTGATTATTTATGGTGTTGAAATAGAGTGGGAATGTCCTGTACATTTTTATTTACCAAACCAAGATAGAACGAGTTTCCGTTTGTATTAGAGGTTTACATTTCCCAGACCATTACATTAACTGGATTTTTCACTACCCAGCAATTAAATTTTTCACATGTAACTTCCACTACCTTTGGTTCCTTGGACAGTAGCATGTATATGATCAGCATCTCCTAGGACACATACTTCCATTTACTGTATTGGATGTTTGCTTTACGTGACTTTTTTATTGATAAAGGGTGCATTTCATAAATTTTATTTGGAAAGCAGATGGTTTTTATTCTGAGGAATTGCTTGGTATGCCAGCGTGGAAGTGGTGAATAGTTGCTTTATTGTTGGTCATAGAATTCTGCAATGGAATACGAAGTGGTTACAGTCAGTGTGGAAGATGACTACAAAACACTGTATTTGTTGGTACTGCTGGAGCCAGTGGAGAATCTGAAACTTTCCGTGGGTTTTTCTATTTCCTATAAAAAAAATAACAGAAGAATGATGCTTCTCACACTTTTCTGTTTCCTAAGAAAACTGCTCTAACATTGACACAAGCTCCTATTGGAAATTGATAAATGTTTGTCTCCAGGACCATTTATGTTATGAAATTGCTCACTGTATCATTTGCATGTTTGCTGAGAAATACATCCTGAAAAATAATTCCATTATTTGCCACTCCTTTTGTTCTAAGCTTTTACCGTACGATAGCTTTCTTGGGTCTTCATCAGTGTAAATAATTCCTGAGAATTATAGACGTGGACCTCTGAGAAAATTAGTGGTGGAGTTTTATTTTGGTATTTACAATGAAATGCATGTTGTAAACCGCTATTTCTGGTGGATCGTGTGATGTAGTAAGACTGGTACACCGCAGTGGGAGATTCATGTAGTGTCTCGTGGGGGTAACCAGGCTGTTGGGGTCTGGTTTCTTTGGCATGTCCCCTTGAGAAAAAGTTAAAATAATCTTGTACTATACATCCTTCTGTTTGTGTTGACTTCAGATTCTTATCATTCTCAACTGAAAGCTTGTGGAACAAAGAGTGATGCTCACTGGGATCGACTGGAAAGTTTTGTTCTGAACTGTTACCCAGCAGCTCAATGTTTAAAGTGTGTTTTATTTATGGAAATTATTATTCATTAGCCAAGAAGTTGGTTTAGGTTCACATATTGTTTCGTTAAGCTAAGGGATAAGGAATATATGCTGTACTTATAAATGGTTTTTCATATAAAAAAATTTATAAAATTTTACCTATTGCCTCCTTTAGCTGACATACATTTATTGCTAACGTGTAAAAACATGTAATGAAGAATAGACACAATCACTTCTATTTTGAAAATAAGGATTATTATTATAATTATTATTATAATAATAATTATTATTATTATTACTATTATCTGTAATTCAGAATTTTATATTCGGGAAAGCATTCTTGGAAGTAGTTATCATCACAGTGGCTTTTGGTCTGGCTGTGGTGCACTTTTCCTTTTATAATGTTCGCCTGCCCACTCTAAGGCTTTAACATTTTAAATGTTAAGTGAGTTCACTGTAGCTTTGGTGTTATGCGTAGGACCTTCTTGGCTCTTGTCTCTCTATTTTATTTTCAAAAATACTTCCAGTTGTTTCTTATTGTAGAGCTCAACTGGACCAAAAACCAGCAAACAATGGGTCATGAGGAGCACGACTGAGAAATATTCGTATATCACAACTGAGAAATGTTTATATATCACGACTGAGAAATACTTTATTTGACAGTCACTCCTGCCTCCTGGTATGTTCTATGTAGCTTATTTATCGTAATGGCTTTCATTTTGACACCCTCTTATTCTAGTTTTCTGAAGTTTTCTTCGTATTGTTGTCAGACTTCCACCATTGGACTGTGTTGAGCTTTTTAGATTGTAGAAGATAGCTTTAATGGTGGCAGTCCTCACCAGTTTCCTTTCGGTCGGTTCCATTGGCTACTAAGTGAACATAGCAGTGGCGTCCACACGGTTCATGGTGCCATTTTTTCAATATAGAATAGTTAAGGCTCGTCAAGATAATTCAAAATAAATTTTACGTTTCTATAATCAATCATATTATAGAAAATAGAAATTGCTGAATTTATTATTTATGTATCATATATTTTGGTGTTTACATGTCACACATTTACTTTTTTTAAACAAAAAAAGACAAGAACAGGATGAAAGCTTAAAATGCTCAAAAACATTTACAGTAAAGCCTAAAGAATATAAAAAACTAGACCCATGGAAAAAAAGTCAAATTTCATGCAGCTGTGATTATTTACTTGGTTTAAAATAAATTGATCACATTAATGCATACACTTTACCACAGTAAACATTCTTGGTCTACATGTCCATTCTAGTTTAACAGTTTACGATAAAAAAGTATGCCCTCTAGTGGTTTCATAAACATACAGTCAAAATAAGGTTTTCTAGAACAGGTTGGGAAAGTAGGCTTTAACATATTTTTTTCTCTTCATATTGTGTTAATTTCATTGTAATTTTTAATTGTAATTGCTGACTGCCGAATGTTTTTGTTAGTATGTAGAATATGGCAATGATGCCATTTTTTATTTGTAATAGCTGAGAAGGTACCATTAACGACATCATTATGTTAAGACAGCAACAGCCAGAAAAAAATATTCTTGGTATCAAAACTTTGTGAGAGTGTCATTATTATTTACCTGTGGTAAAAAGTGTATTATAAAAAAAATAATGGAGCTACACCTGTTGCATCACTTTATCATTTTTATGTTTTTTTTATATGATGCCCTGATCTAGCTCTGGGGTACGATAGAAATAATTCAGTGACCACTAATGAAGAACTCAGAATGAACGCTAGAGAACCATGAGAAAAGAAAGCAGAAAAGACAGTTGTCTCTTGCCAACATTATTCTTCAGCATTTTTATTGGCAGTCTGTGTCTGTCCTCTAATGTTATGTACGACAATAGCAATAAATAGTACAGACAGCTGATTGACAGTGCATTTACGGTTGATTGTTTGGGACTGCTATACATCAGGACAGTCTGTCTTTTTAAAACATTACCTTTTTATTGTTTTATGTATGAAATTGGTTTGATCTACTACTACTACTGCTAGTAATAATATCAATTACAATAATAATCAGAGGTGGAAATTTCAGATCCAGGGAGTAAAAGTCCAGACCAAGATTTTGTTTCAACCAACCAGTTGAGTCCTCTGTGACTGTGACTCCTTATACTCAACTGGTTGAAACAAAATCTTGGTCTGGATTCGTACTCTCTGGACTGGAAATTATCACATTATCACCTCTGATAATGATAATAATAATAGTAATAATTAATGACCCCTGCAGACTCATATCTCATATACGGTGCTTTGACCATGGTTCTGTATGAGAAAACTCATCAGTGGCACTATTGATATTATTAAAACAAGTTCTTACTATAAAGGCATGGAAATATCGATTTTCCCCTCAACAGAATTGCAATTTCTGAGAATTTATTTGTGCTGGCAACAAGTTTGTAATTCCTGGATATTTTAACGATTTGGGTCATGAATAATTTTTGAAAAGTTGAACAGAAGTTTCTGGCATATACTGCATAATATGCCTATTGAACGATTAGCAGTTCCAGCTACAATCTTTTTTTCTGTGTTTGATAATGGAGGAATGATTATTTGACCAGTTATAAGTAATATCTTTATTTGATTTGTTAGGTGTACAGATTATATTAGGCTTGCTGTGGTCTGGCAACATCACAAAATGAGATGCAGGGTAGCCAACTTGCCAGGAGGGCTGGCTGAGCCTAGACACATTGAGAAGAGAACGACGGCAAAGGTATTGGCGATCATGACCAAATGTTTGCTTTAAATGAATGGGTGACACTTTACTTGACAGAGCACAAATACTTAGTAATAACTCAGTTACTACTGAAATACAAATCATGAACAAATGTAGTTGCTACTTGAGAAACGATGCGACAAACATGAGATCAGTATTTCACTTGTGTTATTCCTTACTTATTCCTTTATTAGTTCCTTTGTACTGTAGTTCTTTCAGTAGTTCACAAAGGTTTACAGAATTGACAGGTATAGTAAAGTATACAATAACTGCTTGGGATGAAATATGCACCATAATTCATTAATGATGAACAAATATGAGATCAGTATTAAACTTGTGTTATTTATGACTTGTTCCTTCAGTAGTTCATGAAGTTTTAAAGAATTAACAGATATAGTAACAAATAAATTAACTGCCTGAGATAAAATATGCATCATTATTCATTACTTATAAATTAACATAAGATCAGTAAGTAACTAAGATGTAGTTTGCGGTTAATACATAAGTAATAGCATAATACTGTATTATTTGTACCCATTCAAGTAAAGTGTTACCAATTAACGTACATAAAGCTATGCATTACTAAGATACAGTGAGGAGAGAAATTTTATGGAGCTTTATAACTATATCTGTGAAGGGTTTCTAACTGCATCATCTTCATCCTACAGTAAGTCTTAACAATAATCAAAGAGCATTTGACTAAAGCAAGTCACACAATAATCCATTATACCATTTCTTGGCTTTTTTGAATACAGTAAGTGAATCATTCACTACTGGAAAAAGTTTTTAGTCCTTTTAATGTAATAGTAATTGATGACACTACCTCTAACTTCAACACATTTGGACCTATTCCACTGCAGAAATTTGTCTAAAATGTATATTTTTCTGCTGTTTTGCCTGGAGTACTCGATTCAGGTCATACTGCAGCATTTCAGTTGGATGGAGATTGGGGGTTTTTGACTCCAAGATCTGATTTTTTTTTCCACTTTAGCCATCCTGCTGTAGAGTGTGTAGCATTGTTGCTGTACTGCGACTTTTCTTTTTCACTTCAGCTCATGTATGGATAAACACTCTTTTCTGTGACGTTTGCATACTTTAACAGAAGTTTTCCCCTCAATGACTGCAAACCGCTGAGGTCTCAAGGTCGCAAAGCAGCCACAAACCATGATATTCCTATTGCCATGATTCACGGTTGTGATTAAGTTTTTCTGCTGGAATGCATTTTATTTTTATCTGTGTCAAAACGTTCTACGTTTGGATAATCGCAGAACATTCTTCCAATAGTCCTTTTGATCATTCAAGTGGAATTTGGCAGACTTGAGATAGGCAGCAATATTCTTTTTGGAGAACAGTTTAGTTTTATCCTTTATATTGGGCTTATGAACACTGACATTTGTTTATATGAATATGCCAGACAAGCAAACCCATCCATCCATTTACCAAACCGCTTATCCTTACTGGGTCACAGGGGGTCCGGAGCCTATCCCGGAAGCAATGGGTACGAGGCAGGGAACAACCCTGGATGGGGGGCCTGCCCATCACAGGGCACACTCACACACCATACACTCACACACCATTCACACACGCATGCACACCTACAGGCACTGTGGGGGGAAACCGGAGTACCCGGAGGAAACCCCACGACGACATGGGGAGAACATGCAAACTCTGCACACATGTGACCCAGGCGGGGATTCGAACCCGGGTCCCAGAGGTGTGAGGCGACAGTGCTAACCACTGCACTACCATGCCGCCCGACAAGCAAACCCATACCTATTATCCTGAACGTCTGTGAAGTGCTAGAGTACTGCAGTACACCTTTCTAGGGTTATTTTTGTTGTCCGGTCTTCACCATTTTTTAATATATGCTGCATATTGTTTGGTGATCCCATGTAAACCCATGTGACAAGCAGATACAAAGTATAGAGAGCTGCACAAGCATGATATCTATCCCAATCCATCCCCATCAACATCTGAACTGCCCCCAGCCCAACCCCACGTGCCTGAAAACTGCCCCCAGCCCATCCCAACATGCCTGAAAACTGCCCCCACTCCATCCCAACGTGCCTGAAAACTGCCCCACCACATCCCAACGTGCCTGAAAACCGTCCCACCCCATCCCAACGTGCCTGTTAACTGCCCCACCACATCCCAACGTACCTGAAAACTGCCCCACCACATCCCAACGTGCCTGATAACTGCCCCCACCACATCCCAACATGCCTGAATACTGCCCCCAGCCCATCCCCATGTACACAAAAACTGCCCCCCATCCTCATGTGCCCAGAAACTGCCCCCACCCTATCCCCATGTGCACTACAACTATCCCCACCCCATCCCAGCGTGCCCGAAAACCGTCACCACCCCCTCCCCGTGTTCACCAAGACACCAGCAGTACAGGGTCAAATTAAACATGCCCATATTTGCCTTTAAATATTTGAATAAGTAAATTACTCACTTGATACTTTCACCAGGTGAACAAATAATAAGAAAACAAATAATTTAACGGAGCAAAAGGACTTATAATTAATATGGCAAATATAAGAATATGTATATATGCAATTTCTGTTACTGTACATTTTATTAGCATTCCCATGGGAATACCCTAAAGATCATCTCTATTTCCGCTGTTACCGCTGGATTTCTCCATTCTTAGAGATTACCACGGTATTACCCCCTTCTCCATTTCTATGCAGCCCTCTAACAAAGAAGTCATTTTGTTTGACATGGGAATGGAATGAGGTGCAGCAAAATCAGAGGGGCATTCATTGTTGATTTTCCTCCTTATTCTGTATCTAAATTATAACTGGGCCCATTTTGTGGACTCACAGATTGCAGAATAGTCACCCTGACTGTGCATTTCTTCAATGTCCATCTTTGTATGATGGATTCACATGGGTAGCATAACACTAAACCAAGCATGGACAATTTGAATCACTGTTACATTCCACAATCCCTGAGCAAAGATGTGGTGAGTGGAGGTGATCCCAGAAGCACAAAGTGCAGAGCCAAGGCCCCTGGTGCTGCTATGACTGTTTCAAAAAATGCTGATCTACTCAGATATTCATGCGCAAATATCTCTAGGTTTTACAGTGAATGGGCCGAATAGGGAACAAAGAAAAAAGCATTCGATACATGGCGGCTCTCTGGGCGAAAATGCCTTGTAGATGGCAGAAGTCAGAGAAGAATGGCCAGACTGGTTCAATCTGGTAGAAAAACATCAGTAAATCAAATGCCCACTTGTTACAACCAAGCCATGCAGAACAGCATTTCTGAAGGCGTGACATGTTGAACCTTGTAGCAGATGGGCTACGGCGGCAGACGACCGCACTGGGTGCCACTCCTGTCAGCTATGAAAAGGAAACTGAGGCTACAGTGGGCACAGGCTCACCAAAGTAGTACAGTGAAGACTGGAAAAAATGTTGTCTGCTCAAATGAGTCTCGATTTCTGCAGTGACATTCCGATGGTAGGGTCAGAATTTGGCATAAACAGTATGACAGCCGGGATCAATTCTGCCCAACAATTCAGGCTGCTGGTGGTGTAATAGTGTGAGGGATATTTCCTTGGCAGGCTGTGGGTCCCTTAGTGCCAATTAAGTATCGCTTAAATGTCACAGCCTACCTGAGTATTGTTGTTGATCTTGTCCGTCTCTTCATGACCACATTGTACCCAGCTTCTATTGGCTACTTCCAGCAGGATAATACACTATGTGAAAAAGGTCATATCATCTCAGAGTTCACTGTACTCAAACGGCTTCCACACTTACCAGTCTGGTAGAGCATCCACGGAATGTGGTGGAATGGGAGATTTGCATCATGAAGGTGCAACTGACAAATCTGCAGGTAGTGCATGATCTTATCATGTGAACATGCACCAAAGTCTCCGAGGACAGTTTCAAGAACTTTGTTGAATTGATGCCACAAAGAATTAAGGCAGTTTTGAAGGCAAAAGAGGGTCCATCCCAGTGCTAGTGAGCTGTACCTGTGGCCAGTGAGTGTACAGTGTATATAGAAAAGAATCAACCCCCATCAAAGAAAATTATGTTTTGTCATTTTACAGACTAAAGTGAAAGCACAACAGAACTGATTTTGTCCAGCTTAATTTACTCAATGCGGCTGATAATATCCAAATGAAAGATAAAATAGCAACAGTCCTGAAAACTAATTAAAAACAAAAAATAAGAATAACTGGAGACTGATAAAGGATTTTTTGACAGGGAGTGATCACTGTGTATGTATGTATATATATATACATATATAAACATGTGATAGCAGGTGTTTCAAGTATCTTGTATTAGTTTATAACATCACAGGACATTATGTAGAGGCAGTGGCAGCATATCAGGCAAATAAAATTTGTAAAGTACAACTGCAAAAGGTCCTTTATAAGAATTTTTTATGTTGTTAATTTTCATTTTTCTGTAAAATCTTTAAAATGAGACAGCAGTTTGATAGTGTGGCGAGACCACTTTTATTTCTTCTGTGGATATCCGAAAATGTACAACGAGCCTTGAGGAAGCACACTTTGCAGCACATGTTTTCAGAAGACTTATCCTGAGCATTAAAGCTTTTTTATGAGAGCCAGTGGTCTTATTCTTTGTGACTTCGGCACATTAACTCATTTCTACCCTAGTATTGTATGCCAAATCAGAAGCAAAGGGATGACCCTGAAAGACTGTTTAATTTATGTTTTTTTTCCATTCCGTTAGCTTTCAAAAAATGATTAGGAACATGATACACAACTGGATAACTTTGTCTGTGAGGGAAATGAGTTTTCACATGAGAAAGGTTTTCAACAGTTTATCTTTAAACAGAATTCTGTCATTAGAAGGCAGATAATATGTGATTAACCAAACTATTATGGATAATATTTCTTTAATCAGTGCTGGAAGAGGTAACATTACCCTCGGGAATCTTTTCTATTAACCTGCAGTAAGTTGAAGCTCTCTTTTTTCTGTGGGGTCACACAATGAATGTGTACAGTACTGTGACAGCGTGTTCCATTTTGTATAATATTTTAGCGTGGAAATGAAAAAACCTGTCTTGGTGTTAGACAGCTTTGTCCCTTCTGCTCTGTCTTTCATAGCCTCCGTGCAGTCATTCATTTATAGAGGACTACAGGTTTGTCGTGGATAGCATGGTGCTGGCAGTAAAAAACGAAAAGCTTAGCATAGCCACTGCGGACTGCACACAGAGCCATCTCTCTACCCCCTCAGGTTCACGCTTCATGCCATAGACAGTCGGGGACGGCACTCGGAGTCCAGCTTTGTTTTCGTCCGGACATCCTGCCCCGTGGTCGATGACAATATGGCAGAAGGTATGCGCCATTACACAAGGGGGGTTTCCCAAATCAAATTAAATTAAGTATTTATTACCTATGGGGGCGGCATGGTGGTGCAGTGGTTAGCACTGTCGCCTCACACCTCTGGGACCCGGGTTCGAATCCCCGCCTG
>JAODJX010000042.1:17311314-17329733 GCA_026776945.1 Isichthys henryi | reverse complement strand
CTAATGTTTATCAGTACATTACAGAAAATAATGAACTTTATCACAATATGCTAATTTTTTGAGAAGGACCTGTATATAGATTTCATTATGCTTTATGATGTTATTTTTATATGTACACGTAGGTTCTCTTGGTTGTAAAATGTTCTTAAAATGTTCTTCAAATTTATGTTCTGTGAAATTCACTCTAAATAAAGCTTTAAATAAGAGTGAATTGTCAGTGTACCAGTACAGACCTTTCGATGAGTTAACCAGAATGTGAGATACTGACTTGCTTTTCCCAGTGAAGTCAGGCTGTATGGATAGGGTTTATAAATATCGTAATATTCATCAAAAAGACTTCCAGTATTGCAATGTGAATTTTTCCAGTATTGCTCAGCCTAGTTAAAAAGGCACTGTTAATGTTTTAATCTTTCAGTTTTGCAGCAATGTCTCATTTTCTATGACTTGCAGATCATGATCCTGGATTAGTCCTTGGATCTTGGATATTTTAAACTGCATATGAAGTTCTAAAGTTTGCCATATCGGTTGCCTTCCCACTACAATTTTGTACTTAGAACAGAAGGTACTTGACTTCTGTAGATCATCAAAATGAAGAAGCAGCTACTCGATGAGTGACTTCTGGTTTCCCTTTTCCCAGGAAAGCTCATCTTATCCTAAGGAGGGTGGAGCACATTAGTCGGTACTGTGGGGCCCTTCTGCATAGTGCCTACATCCGCAGCCGAACAGACACCGTACCCTACGTCTTCTGTCGGAGTGATGAGACACGACCTTCCAGTTCAGTATGGCACAGCTCACTACAGGAGACGCGTGTGTCTTGTGTGGAGAAGATCATGTCCGTTCCACGTAACACTTATGCGGAGTCTAAGCTACGATGAAAAACCTTTGTCATAGATCCTTCTTCACTGGCTTCTCTTTGGATGGTTTTCATAAAAACTAACATGTCCACCACCTTAATAGTGATAATTAAAATGAATGCATAAAATATTCTTTTTACATTTTTTTTTAAGGGAACTTGAGAAAACAAGTCCAATGAGTTAAACTACCATCTGTTGAAAAGAGTACCGAGGAAACATATGTATTGCACAAGGAATGCCAATGGTTGGAGGCAGAAAGCAAACGTTATTATTATTATTGTTTATTTATTTTTTTTTATGGTGCTTTAACTTTGTTGGCAAAGAAGATCAACGATGCTGAACAAATCAAGAAAATCACCTGGACAGATTTAATTTTGACCTCTAACGGGATTATTTTGATTTGGAACTGATATCAAGATACCTGTACCGTAGCCAATTAAATCTTTATTACAAAGGACAACATAGGCATAATATTATATATTAAATAAAATTTATTTGCCTTTTACAGTCAAATTGACTTATAGCAGTGATGTTACCACAAGAATGCTTTTTAGAAAGCAAGTCAAAACCTCCAGTAATCATTTGTTCATCTGTTTTCCTTATTTCTTTTAAACGGTCATTAAAATGAATTTCAAAGTAGATAAATGTAGACAACAACCTTTGGGTAAGATAGAAAACTAACTGGTCAGTGACACATTAGCAATTCAGGTGGGCAGTTTCTCTAAAATAAGTAGTAGACGGAACCGAATGACCGCAAGATGCTATGTTTGTTCCAGTGTCTTTTCATTTTAAATTGCTAAAAATATAGTTTAATGTAACCCACAAAAATTTATATATTTAGAATAATACATTTAATCTGTTCATTAACAAGCCTGTTATGCAAAACATCAGTGTGTTCAATTATGCAAAAAAACTAAATACTACATGACAATTTACACTGACACTACCTCCATGTTTTGTTTTCAATAAGCACTACTGAGTACTCTGTTTGCAGTAGGACTAAAGTTATACACGAAAAACACAAAATTGTCATCTAGCTGCAGTGTCTACTAAGGTGAGGCATTCCAGTCATTCCAATCACTTAATATAATAACGCCTTTATTCTTTTGAATTTTTTTCAATGCTGAAGATTACAGCGAGATAATATTTTTTCTTAAACAGCCAGATGAAAGTTTTCACCACAAAACGAACGTGTGAGACTGGGGATTTCTAAATCACGAAAACACGACATACTTCCTCAGATTCTCAGGTTCTGATGTCTTCAACATTTGGAAAGAAACTGTGGGATTATGGGAATGCATCAGACACAGTCATCAGCATAAATCTGGGAGCATAAAAATTCCAAAAGTATGAATGATGGAGGCACAGTAAATAAAACATTTTTAATATTTAACTGAAAAACTACTATTTGTTTTCATTTCCGTCAGTAATTTTGCACGACATGAATGAGGATTCTTTGAATGGATAATTATGGGTAATTGGTTGTGTCATGTAACAATTTGTCTGATGGACAGTGATTAGTTTGTTAGTAAGATGGTAGGGTAAGAGCTGAATATCTGTCCCCAGTATTTTACATTCAACAATTATAGTGCAAGAGCCCTCATTTGTATCTATTTTAATATTTCGAACTTTATTAGCCATATAATACCATTTAGCATTGGAATCTTTGCATACACACAAGTACCACTTTACACCCGACACACGATGTAACATACAGACTAGATGCATTACCCCACGTATGATAGGGGAAAGGTGCATCTGAATGTGCTGAAAACGTTCGTAAAAATAAATTTGCTGAACTTTTGGAACAGTGAACTCGCTGTTAGGATGGACACAGAAGAACCATGATAATTACAATAAAATGTAACTTATGTTGTATAGGACAGAGTTGGTTAACATCTGGGCCAGGAGAAGAACTGGAGAGCACAGATTGTGTTACAGGACCTTAGATGTAGTAAAATGAATGCTGTTCGTGTCATACAGGTGTAATGAATTTCTTATAAAAATAAAAACTAAATACCAAAGTCTGCATGCAGCACAGATAGAGGATGAAAAAAAAAAACATAATGAAGAACAGCTATACACATCATGAATTAACATTAATATAACTACATTTGATGCCATATTATTAACCCTCTGGAGTCTGAGACCTCTCAGTCACTTCTGAGGTAGTGACATGCCTTGATATTTTTAAATATAAAATACATTTATCCCAAAGTTTTATCCAGCACAAACTCAGCACCAATAACCTGAGACCGTTTGGAATGTCATTCTTCGATTGTTTAAATCAGCTTTAAACACCTTTCAAAAGCTTATTTTGAGAGGTGCTGAGAAATTATAAGAAAACACATTATAGCGTTTCTAGCCAAGACTTTTGAGCTCTGGAGCTTAAAGACATGGGGGTTGGATACACAGAGGTGATTGAAGCATTCAGAAATTTCATGTGTTTTGGTTACTAAAGCATTAGACTTGGAGTGACGCATTATTTTTTCCAATTTAACAACAGAATCCCCCAAAACAAGAATGAAAAAAATTTAATAAATTACAGGAGTTCTGTGAGCTCATAGACCAGAGGTAAGTGCATTCATTTTTCTCGATGCATATATTTTCAGTCATTTTTTTCACTATGTTTCACACAAAGATGTGCAATTTCAATTTTAGTCAATCCTGTGCAACTTATGCCATCAGTGGTTTCCCAACCCTGATTGTCTTTTCTGCCAGATGTTTTTCTAGTTTTCTACTTTTCCAAACTCCCTGTCAAATATACAGATTGGTAAACATAGATTTGAGGGGGGAAATAATCAGCTGCAATCGTCCAATTAACTGAACTCTGTGGGCCCTAAGCAGGTGACAGTAAACAAGTAAACAAGGTCTGAATGTCCCTGCTGAGTGATCTCAATGACCATAACCTTAGTGTTCAATTTGCCATTCACAGCCGATTGGCAAGCTTGGTGGGCGGTTGGCAAACAGAAGATTCCATAAGCATAAGGTTTTCCTGATCGATGGCTGGCTTTTTGACAGTGGTAAATGAAACCAAATCAGCGCAAAAGCCATCATATGGAAACCCTATTATACTAACTGCAAGACAAGGTCAGAGAGAGTACTGGAACTAGCCTGACACCAGTATAACAAGTTCATTTTGTCATTTTATTGGCTGAATTAGCCTTCATAGCCAGACCGTTCTATGGTGAGTAGAAACAAATACTCAAAGGCATGTTCTTGTTTTCCAGTACATATTGAAGACCAAATAAATGTACTTATTATTGTTTATTCAGGGATTATACCATGGCTGTGGTAAATACTATTTTCGTATCGGTCCAGGGATATTATTTTCATGTAGTCACACAGGTAGTTCCAGCAACCCAATAACAGATTTATATTACTGTGTCTCTAATATTTTATTAAACATATTAATATAAAAACCTGTGTGACTTTTTACTCATAAAAAGCAGTCATTCTTAACAGCATAATTTTTCTTAGTTTTCAAATCGCAGGCGCCTTTATGTTGACAGTATCTTAACAGATGTTTTTCTAACTTAACGGACTTGCTGCTTCCAGTGAGTATCCTGAACAGATGTTCTATCCTTGTAGGGATTATATTTTGAAGAGTACATTGAAACATTGTTAAATATTAATTTGAATCATTTTCTTTTGAAATATTCGGCATGAGTAGTATATTGTATTATTACTTTTCGTTCATTAGCCTTCTTATAAGCAGGATAAACCACTTTGAGGTGTGCGGTTATACAAAAATAATCAACACCAACATGCCGTTGATTTTTCTCGTATAATCGGTCAGCTTACCGTGCTTTATGCCTTACATGTTATCCGTGGGAAGTTAATTGTTTCCTGTTCTAATAATTATAACGACAGTCTTATAGTAAGTAGTTATAATTCTGTGTTCTATGCATAAACTCATACTGTAAAACTGGATGTTCTTAAAATTCGATAGTCACATTTCTTGTTCAAGGGAACAACATCTCAGATTTAGTGGCCAGCTTTTCATACCACCTGATGGTGACACGTGAGATTTGTATTCTGGAACAAATTTTCTTACTCTCTTAGAACCTTAATAAAGTACACAACATCACTGCAGTTTACGTGTACTTAACCAGTGTTTTATTTCTAAACAATACATACAAGAAAAGTAACATTTTTTTTTTGCTAATCATTTGGAACCTATGAAAATATACAGATGTTCATGATAAACCAGAGCACCAAAAGGAAGAAATAAGATGATAACTGTAAAAAATCAACTGAACATAAAATGATTGTGGTAAGTGTCCAAAACAGTGCAATAGGTGTATGGACTGTGCGGAGTGGATTCCACCAGGTTTAACAGTGCGTATGGATACCATAACAGTGTAAAAGTACAGATCTAACCCTCTGCCTAGTTACATAGCAGGCACACAATGAAGAAAGTTCTGTTGTGTTCCGGGGGAGAGATTGGGGGGCTTTTGGTTGTGTATACTCAGCGCCCCTATGAAAGTTTACACTGAAACAGGAGTAGGGAGGCAGCGCGATCCAGGAGTGCCGACTACTGCAATGAAGATGACATGACTGAAAGGAGGAACTGCTCTGGAAAAATACAGTAAATATATTCTCTGTGCATCTAATACCAAAGGTTGCTACAAAGAAACCCTCAGTTTGTTCCATTTTCTTGGATTGGCTAGCAAAACAAATTTCGCAATTCACTGAGATGACCTATTTTTTTAATAAACATGATCTGAAAATGTACAATACAAAAGGGAAATATGACCAATAAGAGGAGCACTTTAAACTTTATGTAACATTTATTATTTTTTTAAAAAAGCTTTTTTGTTTCTTGTGAAGTGGTATTTATCCAGTTTTATGGCAGTTCAGGACCTACTTTCCCAAACACTGACTTAACTGAAAACTGAGGAACTCATATTCCAGCCAAAGTCTAATTGACCTGTCTGATTGACTTCACTACTGAACATGTGCGAGGTAACCAACAAAAGAAGTTTCACATTCAGATGGTTGGTGTGTCCTACTATATAATGTGAATTCTAAAGTCTTTTCATACGCCACTTCTAAATTCTCAATCACATTCTTGTCCCTTAGTGTGATAAGCAAAAAACAAATGCTTTACATTTTCCTGATGCGGACATACTATAACTGAATTATGTAGCATAAATTATAAACAAGATAATGGAAGATGGGGACAGAAAAGTGAAAAGTCGATATTAAACCTGAAATGAAATGAGCGCAAAATACAAATAATCAAAAAAAATCTGTCTTAGTTCTGAAAACTAAAGTCACCACAGTTTGGAACTTAACAACTGTAATGCTTTCAAATGAAACTGCTATTATTATTATTATTATTATTATAATTATTATTATTATTATCATGTTCCAAAACCAAATACCAACATGTCATTATATGGGATAATCTGCATTATATCCAAAACAGAACTTCAGCCTACTTCAGGAGAAAATACAATTATTTAGAATATTAATATACGTAAGAGTACAGGAATATGGAGAAAGAGACAGAGGGAGAATGAGCTCATTATCAAGGTGTAACACAGCTGCTGAAACAATCTCTTCCTTGTAGGTTATTGCATTTTGTAGATGGAGCAAAGTAATGGAAAGACTGGTGCCACCGTTACCAACACGATTTCTGGGATGCCCTGATACCAAAATAGAGAATTCCAAAAGTCCAAAGGAGCTTTATTAATTATGCAATTATGTTAAAATATATACTAAACTTAAGTAAATACTTTATTTTAGTAAAATATGACCTTTGAGGAACACATGCCATAGGACTTGCAAACATTACAGTAAAGTTTAACATCAAAACAATGAATAAAGTCTTTGAGCTTGTCTAAAGCCTGCTCTTTGAGGCACATATATTTTTTTAATTATATAATACATGTACTTCAATAGTACTTTGCATATTTGGTGTGGAATGAAATAACACATTAAGACAAATACAAGAATTACGAGAATGAAACCAATTCTCATGTAACAAATTCTCAATGGACGACTCAACCCAAATCCCAAAACAGCATTTGGCAATTACTTTAAAAACTGAATTACATGAAAAATCAGATAGCCCAGTGGTATTTTCCGTTAGTCTTTTGTTCCTTATGCTACATCTGAACATATAGCTGGACTTCCTCGCTACGCCTGATTAACCAGAATCTGGATCCATATGCTTTATCTATTACATAATTTACAGCAATAATCCATCGCCCTTTCAAAAAAAAAAATCTGATTGAAATCTATCAAAACCCTACATCCTAGTTCTAAACAAGATTTCGAGGACCCCTTGAATACACTCTTTAGTGTGTATCTGAAAATAATTAAAGGGGAAGAGACATTTTAAAAAAGGAGGGGTAAAAAAGCCATGGAGAAAGATTTTCTGGATTATAGTGTGTTCTCTTTCCTTTAATTGTGTATTGCAGTAAGGTTAGACCTGTAGTTTATGGGGACAAGAAAAGAAAAAAAAAACAGATGACAGAAAAAAAAAATGACCTCACATCAAATAATATTACAATGGCAAAAAGTAAAAAATAACTTAGATGAACACTGCGTGAATATAAATTAAAAAGATGACATTCTCAATAAATAATTCTATTTACACCATTATATATTGCTATGAGACTTAAATTACTAAAATAGCTAAAAACAGAAGCAGCAAACATTACAGGCATGAGGTACGCAAAAAGTTTTGTGGTGCTTACAGTAGACTGTCGATCATTCTTTTTCCCTTTTCATTAACATTTCTCCTCAGAAATTTCATTTATTTAATTTGCGTTTTCATGGCTTGAGAAAGGTAGTGTATAAAAAAAGAAATAATACAGTTATTTGTGTGTTTCACAAGGGGCAATCATGGTCAGACAAAAGAAGTTGCTCACAGTTTTGAATTGTAGTTTTGCTGACAGCAAAGAAACAGATTATCAATGAGAATGGCTGCGAAAAAGAGATAACAGCGAGATGACAGATAAGCTGCTTGGTCCAGTACTAACATTTGATCAGCTCATTGGGGGGAGATCATGTGTATATTGATGCTGAGCTGACGGGAGGAAACACATTGGTTGTGTGGCTGTTTTCCTTGTGAGTCCTCTAAGCATTGAGAAGTGAGGGTTTATTTCAATTTCATATATTTCTACATATCTATTCATTAATAGTCATATGAACTGCTATTGTATCGCAAATTATATGTTGTGCACTCCCTGCCTATTGGAAATATGTTTAAAGCAGCAGTATTTTGCATACAGTTACATACAATTTGACAGTATCTTTAAAAAGCACATGTGGATTAATTATCGCAGAACAATACATTTGTTTTACCTGACCTACGTATTGAAAAAAACAAATTCTACCTAACCGTCATTATCTTTATAACCTACTGTACAACCTGCTCCTAGGTCTTTTGTTGTCCCCTGCACATTTTACCACTTGGTCTTGGAAAAGCTACGCTGTAAGCAAGCCGTGCGGCTACAGTAAGCTGGCTTTCATTTCCATGAGATCTTACTCTGATTGTCCTTGTTTCGGTACCTGCACTTTACTCAGTACGGTTTCTCGACCTAAGACTATCTGAATGTTTTAAGCGACGCAAATTTCTAAATGTGTGTGAAAAGATAAGTGATAAATCCACATTGACAACAATAATAAATGAATGGTTAACATTTTATAATAACAGAGTAAAAATAAAATATACTACACTTTAAAAAAAAAATAAACCTGTTTGATTTTAGCAGCTTTTTTTAAAAGTAGACTTTAAAATGACTGTACAAAAAACAAGTGCAGTAACTGAGGTCAATAACAGAAATACTGATTAAGTATGAGTACATCTTGCAAAAACAAAAACAGCAATAACAAGAAAAATAAAATATACTACACGTTTCATATACTCATTCCTTCCAGACCTAATGCTATTCACAAAACCAACATTACAAAATCTACAGAAAACTCCTGCCCATTTCTCCAACATAATGGCGAGTAATAGACACGTAACTTTTGGTAAACCTCTCAATCCAGAGAAACGTGTCAAGAGTACAGCTGCAGTGTGAGAGTGTTACAGCATGACAGAGACTGTTCCGAACAACACAGGTAATGACCTAGAAGAAGCCACAGTTAAAACCAGGTTAGAGAAGCAGCAGGAGGAAGAACAGCATGGACATGCTTACGATGGTCCCTCAAAAAAGAGTAACTTAACTACACAAGAGCCTGTGGAACACTATCCCACCTGAAAACCGTTCTTGACGGGATGTATATCTTTTAGGGGGCTGTGGTGGTAGGGGAGGGGGGAAACTGCTGACATTAGACAAGGGTCTTTAAAAGGGATTTTGCATCCTTGTGTGTTCATGTTTCTGTGATTTTTAGAAAGTGAACGTGAAAGAGAGGTAAAGGTGTGTTCTCTTTAGCTCAGTGTTTTGAAATAAAGTCCAGAATTTCCCTCCAAAAATATTAAATAGTTTTGATCCATGTGCCCCTCATTTCCTGCTTAAAAATAGACTTAACAACAGCAAGAACAGCCAGATGAAAAATTCAATTTGGGAATAGATCTGAACAACACAATCATTATCCGGGACCTACTGATACAGTTTTGGTCAGATTCTTAGCCATAGTCACAAAGACCATCACAAAGAATCCAGCCCTTCTGCCACTTCATCTGCACATAAAAATCACTTCACTAGCTTTCACCCTTGACTGGAGACAAGCAAATGATCATCTCTATTTGGTTTGCTACTAAAATATGCAGTCAGAAAGATGATTGCCACAACGCCTGAATCAATGATTCATGTTACCTCATTGATACTGAGGAGATTATTGTCCTAAATTACATTCTTAATGTCACAATGAAATACATAAACAGGTGAACACTGCAGGAAAAAAATGAGAAATAATGATGGAAATAGCATTGATACATCATTGTAAAATATGTAATGAATAGGGCCGTAAAAATGTTGCTTGATTCTTAAGGTTCATAACTCCTTAATAAGATACAACATGAATACCATACAGAGACAAGTTTGTGAATCCAATTTTTCAAGTGTGCACATGTTTCTTAGTTGCATACTGATATACAATCATACATACACCAACATCTCCCCCGTTATTTTTTCTAAGTAATTAAAAAATGGCCCTACTAATATCAGAGGTTTTACAGTTTTTTATATTTGGCATTTGTGTTTTGAGGGCATTCTGTATGTGAAGGACAGACATTATTTTGGCATGTCAAGTTTATAAAATCCACTACCAGCTACTTATCAGGTGTGCATCTGTGAGTGTGAACCCATGCAGTGACACATATGGATACGTCCTCATAAACCTATTATATATGTATATTTATATACGTTTGAAGGCATTTACTCTGTGTGAACTTATAGCATTTTCATACACACACACACACGCACGTACATTTATGTATCATGGTTGGAGGTAAGCTTTTAAGCGAATAATACACTATTGAGCATCACGGTCTCGCATGAATGGTCTGCAGAATCAGGATGTTTGGCCATATGGCAAATAGCAGCAAAATCAGCAGCAGCAACAGCTGTACTAATGCAACTGATCTTCCTCACTTTCCCCCCATAATCATCTTATTCTCCTATGAATTTCACATCAGTCTACATTGTAATTTGACAATATTGGCACTATTTTTATAGTGTATCTTTACTTTTAATTAACAAATAAAACACTTTCTTCCTCAAATCAAATCTCAGCTCTGCACTCCTAACTTACAACCTGTGACACATATAAATAAGCATTATGAATTACTTTTGAAAGGTCCGATCTGAGGACTCTCCCCTCTCTGTTTTCTATTCTTTTATCACAAGCAGAACAACCATTATGCACACAAATAGAAAAAAAATGATAATCATAAAGGCTTTTAAATGGTCACAGGTTACTGTCAATAAGGTTTTTTTTTCTTATATTTTGTTACTGTATATATACACACACACACACACACACACACATGCATGTATGTATGTATGTATGTGCATAGCCCCATTTATCACTTCTTGATATATACATTGTTGATTATTTTCCCTAAATATTAAACCAAACACATATTTCCATTTGGATCTGTTATTTCATCTCTCTCTGATGAGCAATTTCAGTTTTTTCTTATCTTAGGAAAATCAAGACAATAAAGGACAAAATGGTAAGTTAAGCGGGCACAAAACTAAACAGTGACAAGATTCGTTTTCAGGTTTTCTTTCTTTGTGTAAAACTATATTTTCTCACGTGTCGTTGGGTTCTTTTATGTCTGTCTGTTCATTTGCTCTTTCATTCCATTGTGATTTCATTTTGGTGTAAATTGTTTCATACCCACTTCAGTCTTTTTATTTTCTTCCTGATGAGAAGGCAGGTCGGCAGACATGTAGGGGTGCAATATGAATGGAGAGGTACTCCTGTAAGCAGCATGTAGCAAGGAATGTATGGCTCCCCCAGGCACGCCCCCCTGGTGAGAGGGCCACTCAGGGGATCGCTGGACTCAGCCTAGGGAATGTGGAAGGCCCCCCTTGGTATGCTCCTGGGCGTTGGGGTCCCGGCAGGCACAATCTTCTCGGATGTCGCAGGACATCGGAAATGGAATAACCTGCAGAAGACACAGGGTAAATGGTAAGTTTCGCATCTTCGAAGTACATCACCCCCCCAGCAAGATTCGCCTTTGGCTGGTAGAGGCAACTAATGGTCTCCAGATGCCTGGTCAGATGAGTCAATTTCTGTTACAACATTCAGATGGTAGGATCAGAATTTGGTGTAAACATTAACCACCCATACTTCTGGCCCCTTAGTAGCAAATGAGCATCATTTTGAATGCCACAGCCTACCCTTACTATTGTTGCTGATTATGTCTGTCCCTTTATGACCACAGTGTACCCAGCTTCTAATGGCTACTTCCAGCAGAATAAGGATAAGACAAACTGTTATTAATCCCACAGCTGGGATATTTGCAATGTTAAAGCAGCCAAGGACAGCACAGGAGGAGTAAATGTAGCATAACTATACAATCTTACAATAAAAACCTGTAATATAACCGTACAATAAAACTGTACATCAATGCATATAGATTATTCACATAATGAAAATGCAGTCGATAAATAGGCAGCAACTGTGTGACAGTATCACGTGGACATGGTCCAAAGTCCTGAGCAAGGTGTACCTAAGAAAGTGTCCTGTGAGTGTATATAGTTAGACAAATAGGTCATACAGTATGGTTTGTGTGTGTGTGTGTGTGGTCCAGATATACCTTACCTTATGGGGACCAAATGTTCTCACAACGTGATGAATGCCCATTTTTTTACCTTATGAGCACCAGTTTCCTGGGGTTCGGATACTTATGGTTATGGTTATGGTTTGGGCTGGGTAGGGGTTAGGGCTGTCATACTGTAGTGGGGATTAGGGTTATACCCATATAAATGAATGGAGAGTCCCCATAAAGATATGAGTACAGGTCTGTGTGTGTGTGTGTGTGTATATAAACAAGAAAAAAACAAGCATTCAGTTAAGGTACTTGGACTATGCATGGGACAGTGATATTTACATCTATTTCATTACAGTACCATGGCAGCTTGTTGGAAAATAACTCCAAAATAACTCTAAAAAGGCTCTGGTCCAACTGCGACAGTAACAATTTAACATTCATCTCCAGATCCTCTCTTGGATCAACAACAACACAACTGTTTAAGTGCGAGTTTTACTGAAATTTGTCCTTCCATAAAACCTTGCAAAAACATGGCTGAAACACACGCACACACATAGACACACAGAACTTTCCAGTGTGGGGCCCCACTCTCTAATGTTTACTATGAAACCTGTGGTTGTCAATAATAACACTTTAATAGAAAAGAACACGTGGAGACTGTTTTCCTGCTGGGGTTCCCCCACATGCACACGGGCCCGCTTCTACAGAGAAACCCAAACAGACCATTGTTAGTCATCTACATGGCAACACGACAGAGTTCTAGCTTGAAGCGATGAGGAAAACAGTGCACAAGGGGAGCTTTGTTCCCAGCACCTATGTAGGGAAAAGGGGCACAGGTGGGGGATGCCCTCTCGCTGCCCCGTGAAACACGCTGGCTCTCCTCACCCTGTGTCCCCAGCCGCTGTGGGGGCTTTTCCCAACTGTAAACCAATCCCATTCATCTTACCCATAATCCCTGGCTAAAGACGTGCTCTCCAGCATCCTGCCTCTCATTACAACCAACACTTCACAAACTGTTGTGCTTGCATAGGAACTTTTTTTTCCTCTCTCCTGTTTCTCTTTCTGCCAGAAAAAACACTTTTACGAGCATCAACGCTGGCCTTGAGGAGAAATTCGCACTGGGTAAAGCAACCTCCAGGTCTTCAGTAGGGTTACCAAACATGCCTCTTTCCCCGGAATGAAAAAGAGCTAGTTCTCTCCAAAACAAAGTAGTTACTGGAACAGGACAAATTAATAGCATAACATAACATTAGAAATAACAAATATTTTTAAAACATTTTCAACATAAAAAAAACAATAAAAATATGCATTTGTATTTCGCTTTAGTGTTTACCTGCTAATGTGTGAGTGAGTGGTGTGTGAGTGTGCCCTGCGATGGGCTGGCCCCCCGTCCTGGGTTGTTCCCTGCCTCGTGCCCATTGCTTCCGGGATAGGCTCCGGACCCCCCCGCGACCCAGTAAGGATAAGCGGTTTGGAAAATGGATGGATGGATGGATGGATGTTTACCTGCTATTTTACCACAGTACAAGTGCGATGTGGCACCACAGGGAAAACTGTGATATTGCGCTTTTCTGGTCACAGCAAAAATGTCTTTGGATGCATTCTGACGGCAAGCTGCATCTCAAACAACTCAAGATATAAATCAATTTCCCTGATTCTCACAACTAGTGGTTAAACTGAAGGCAAAATAACATGATTTCATGAATGCATCTCCCCTCATGACATTATGTTAGATATCAATTTGAAGGTACATAAACATCAGACACTGACACTGAAACATCTGTGGCGATTCCCTTCAGAAGTAAGGAGAAGACCTCATGAAAGACTTTCTGAAAGTGAAATAGTTGAGCAGTTCAGTAATTCTGCCATGCTTCTAGTGCCATGGAAAATTTGCAGGGAATGTGAGGAGAAGTGGCCCCTATGGGAAAAATGAAGTTATAGCCTTGAAGAAGCTAGTGCACTGGCATTAGAGCACATATCTTTGCCCTGACTTACCCTTAACTGCCTCATAAGCAATCAAACAGAGGAAAAGGTGGATAATAAAAAGTCTTTCCTCGTTAAATGCAGCATCATAGGTTTGCTTTCATACCACAAGCAGGACACTGAAGAAGATCGGTCTTTCCTTAACCCCAGTATAGCTGGGCCAGCACTCACACAGGGTCTTTTGTAGAGTTTGAGGGCATTTAGATAGGTGACCATGGAGCCATGCAGGCACAGGAAGGCTGGGTATTTATTCACCTTCTTAATTCCAAATAGCAGATTGCTGAATGGCAAGCAGACATCCTATCATAATAGAATCCTAGACATCTTCATGAAGAAGTTACTGAATGCCAAACAAAGCCTGTCAGTCAGGACTGTTTCATCCAAACCATTTAACTTGATGGAAATCAGGTCCTACTTCACTAATAATCATCATATATCATCCTCTTTTAAAGCAACAGGGAATATCTTCTTTGGATTTTATTGTTTCATCATAGCTCATTCATAAAATTGATTTTCAAAAATGAAAATTGTGTTATCAGTGTCACATACATCAACTAAATTGTCTTCAATTGACTGTAGTCAGATTATGACATAATGAGCCATATTAATTACATTTTCGATTTTCAGTGTCAGGGGATTGGATTTCAGAGCCCTTTCCATCCATCCTCCAACCACTTATCCTGGAGAGGTCATGGGGGGGTTAGGAAAGCAGCTACGATCAAAATATAAGAGTAACTCAAGGACAGGATAGCAGTTCATCACTCCTGGACTGCATGAGGAAATCTGCGTATTTGAAAATGTCATACAATAAAAAATAAAGTTATGGAACCCCAATTGCTGCTGGTTCTGAAGAATCGCTTGTTCTTAAAAAACTGCTAACTTGTTGACATTACAAAAACAGGATGGTGATGATGTTCTCAACTAATACTCGTGTATCCCAATACCTTCATATCCAAACAAAAGTGCTAATTAATCATAAAACTGCATTTTAAACAAAAATATATTTGAAAGCAAATCACAGGTGTGCACTCTTAAAAAACCTTGGAAGTTAGATCTATGCAGAGTTTTCTTAAGCCTGGCTTATTATCAAAGGTAAAAGAAGAAAAGAATAAACTTAAACTGATAGCTGAATAACCACAACAACAACGTCATAGTCATGCAAATAAAGGTGTTTGGCTACGTTTATAAAGGACTTAAGTTAGATCAAAGTAAGTCAAACAAAAGGAACTATTTGTTCTTTAATCTGCCCTTAGAATGCTATATAAGAATAAGGAATGTAAGTAAGGAATGCCATGTAAGTTGCTGGTACTAGAAGCTACAGTATGTCAGTTTGCCTACAACACTGCTCACACAGGCAGCAGAGCATTACAGTACATTGTCTCCCAATATCCCACAATATCCCAGTTATATTGGTAACATCCCATTGTTACAGTGCAAACATCAATTAAGCTCCCCTAATTTAAGAAGGGACTTCAGCCTCCTCCAAACAGGATATCAGAGATAAGACGTCAGTACTGCATTTCCTACGTTCGCAATTTACTGTAAGAAACAAATTCTTACTTTAAAATTGATGTGATTTTGTATCGTATCTTTGTCTTTTTTAATAATTTAATTTTTCATGATGATAATTAGTTAAATAAATTTTTAAAAATCACAGCAATTTTTTCCCTGCAGTAAATTGCAAACGTGGGTCCATGTCTGTGGATGCTGTGATGGTAAACGCGAATGAAACAAAAGCCAATGTGAAGTTTCCACAAGCATCAGGGTGTTTGAGGTTCACCGTGCACATGTCATGCAGGGAAAATAAAGGGAATTGTGTCATCTACCTTCCAGTAAGGAGGGCAGCACAGTACAGTCTCATAAGTGCTGCCTTGTGGAATGGTTTAGGAATATTTAATTCATGGGAATAAGAAGCCAAGTGTCATACTGTGGCTGTCTGTGTCCTGAGAAGAGGCGGACATCAATATACAAAACAACGACAACATCAAACAATCGAAAGGGGGAAATAAAAATAAAGAGTGGAGAGAAAAGGCTGATCAGATTTCACTGCTAGGTCCAAGCTTTAGTGCAAATGAAAAACAAGCACAGAAGCACAACAAAATAATAGCCTTCAAAATTCCTCCCACTTCCAAGAAATATTTCCTTCTAAGGGGATCTCGGAGACACAGAAGCACGTTATGCCCACTACACGCCTGCCAACAGCTTTTACTCATTAGAGAGGATTCCACTGTGGCCTTACGTGCATTAGGCCTCGTGCCTTCAAAGTCCAGGAGACAAATAATACACGACAAGTCATCCAGAACTTCAAAACTGAAAAATCGCAAGAAAGCCCCGATAAGGAAGTAAAACAAACAAAAGCGGAAGGGAATTGCATTTGCTTCTTTCGCTTAATTGTTGCACTCAAGACGGGGACAGAAAAGCAGTCATGGCATTTGTGCGTGCGTTGGCCCTCTTAGTTTTTTTTTAAACATAGATTTGGCCCCACAACCTCCCCCCCCCCCCGCCTCAAAATAAGATATCAAGTTTGAGATGGGGACACTGTGCTGGTATTTCCTCTGTTAACAATTTAATTTTATAAATACTATTTTTATCTAGATAAAGGATTAGGCAGTTTTAAAAGCAGCACCATTCTTAGTATGGCTGTATGAACATGCTCTATGTCAAAGTATTTGTCAAATCAATTATTTCACATGAAACTTTTTACTGCTTTATTCAGTAAACTATGTGCACAAAAAAAACATGGATATTTAGTAAGATGCCGAAGGCACACTGAGCATGCATTTTCTTAATTCTGTTCAGTAGATTTTAGGTATGATTGTACTTTAGACTCCTCTAGAGGGCGTGAAAAACTTGCTAATTCACATTGCAATGGGGTTTACACTTCACACGCATCTGGTTTCAACACCCTGTTAAGGCAAAGCTGAAATATAAGCACTTACTACAGCACTGGCCATCCAATGAACACACTTATTTCACGTTGTATACGGAAATGATAATAATGATTAGTAAATTCACAAATTTACAGCATAAAAATGCTAGACCTGTATATGCCGCTTAAGTTAAAAGTGGCATGAACTCTACAAGGGCCAAGATCTGGAACCATTGATGATACCTGCGCTACTCATGCACACAGGAGAAATCATGCAGTCCACAGAGAGGCAGACGTACTGTGGCACTGGCCCAAAGTAAGAATGCTCAGCTCACAGGGATTCCAGTCACACTCAAATCCATGTCTCTCATCGAATGGTAGTGTTATGGTACAGATAAACTGGACCTTTAAATAAGAAACTATTGTAAATAGGAAATGACAGGGACTCAGCTTGCAATCAAAATATTATATCATGAAATTTCTATAGAATAATTACTTTAATACTTAAGATGGGTGGTAGAGTGAGCTATAAATGCTGAAAACCATAGAAATCTAAGCTTTGTAAGCAATTTTGCATAAGGCCCTATAAAGCAGGAAAAAAACAAATATTAAGATGCACTCAGGAAAAAAAGACAAAAAATACTGATCTCACAGACCTTGAGGAGCAGAACAAGCGTGAATGACATAAGACAACTATATACAGTCACTTTGATACATGTATCCTGTCCTTATTCTTTTTTTCGATTCTGGCAGCTGATCAATCAAAAGATCACTAATCATCTTCAAATTTTGTCTTAAATCCTGTTTCTAGGAAAATTGCTTTATAATACCAACTCAAATGTTGCCTTTAAAATCTGCCAGAAGAGCATCCCTGCGCGTTGTGCAGGGATCCGACACCTCCCAAAGCGTGTGAACGCACAGCCTTGAGGATGCCCTGATTCAGCACTGCGTCTGACCTGACTTTGTGCTCACTGTGTGAGTAGGACACACAAAGTATGACGTCATGCTGCAGTACACGGCTGCCGGGCTGTCTGAATGTGTAGCTACCCTGCTGCTCCAGTTCCTTGCCTTCACAAGCCTTCTCTACTAACATCTACTCATTTGCCAGTACACATACATGTTGTTTCTCACCTACAAATTTAGAAAACTCTGTTTGGTTTTTACTGTGTTTAAGATCTATTTGGCTTTTTGTATCATTTATCATTAAAACAATACAGTAAAGCCACTCATAGTAAAAAATATATATTTGCAAACTGGAGATACATGTTGATACAGGTAAGCATTTTTAATTACTATTTTTAAATGCATATATTCCATTTAATTAAATGGTACATGACTGATTCTTGCTATGGATATATTAACCTACAGTATTATATGCCATTTATCCCACAAAAAAACGTGAACAGAGTTTATCCATCCATCCATCCATCATCTGCCGCTTGGTCCGAGATCGGGTCGCGGGGGCAGTAGCCTCAGCAGGGAGGCCCAGACTTCCCTCTCCCCGGCCACTTCATCCAGCTCTTCT
>JAODJX010000042.1:17241017-17264676 GCA_026776945.1 Isichthys henryi | reverse complement strand
TCATTTTTTGATTTTCCGCTCCTCGATCATTTTTCATGGGCCGGGGTTACGTTATGTAGCCTATTTCTCACACGGGTGAATGGACAGCAGCTATGGCTGTCTGACGCCCCCCCCCCCCCAGCCTCAGAGTGTCCCCAGAATATTTGGGCTATTTGGGAAGGTGATGAATCAGAGTACGGCGATGAATTTAGCATGTTCTTCTAAGAACACAAACCAAGAATCAAAAAAAAAAAAAAAACCCAAGAAATCAAACTTCAGAAGGGTGGTATAAAATAAAATTTGACCCACACCCTGTTGTAGCCCCTCCCAACCCAACTGCCATTTGGTTCTTTGGTGGGCTGATACCAGCACGGCTATCTGCTGTCTCCCACCATTTTCACTCCTGTGACCAAATCAAATTCCTTTCTTTCAACCCATCACCATATTACATGGTTTCATTCACCACCCACAGCAGGTCTTACTGTCATCTTTGGTGCAGCCAGTACTAAAACGTTTATTTCGTGTGACAATTCCATTAAGCATTCAGTCATAATGTAGGTGTTATCATCCAATTTACTTCACAGAGACACAATGTCAACTAATAGAGCTGATCTTCACTTTGAAAAGACTTAATTTCTGCACTTCTGCAGTTTCCTAGATGAGCCAGAATCAAGTCTATTGTATGAGATCATAGCTACAAAGTTCAGGTGCTTTCTGCATCCCTGTGTCCTATTTCCATTGTCTCTGCACTTTACTCTCCCTTGTTTTGGCTCCCTGAACATCCTGTTCAGCAGGTAAACATTAATAACAATTTCTACTCAATAGCACTGTCATAAATCAAACAGTGGCACAGTCAAACACCTACAGCATGCAAGAAGTTAGATGCTGGTAAGATAAATGTAGACTCTAGACCTACCTACGCAGTTGAAGAAAGTTTCCTTCTTGCACTGGCTTGAACACCCATCTCCATTCACAGAATTCATGTCATCACACTGTTCACCCAGAAGCCTAAAAGACGATATAATGACGAATGCAATTTTTTACTCCTCTTTTCATCACTAATTTGCCTCCTTTGAATTGTCCACAGAGAATAAATCTGCCAGTAACGGGGCTGAGATGACAATGGCTTCTTGGTCTAATATTCTCACCTTTGGACATGGCCATCACCGCAGTAAGGCGCCCCCAGCTGGTGAATGAGGGGAGGTGATGGTTCACTTTCAGCTCTTTTGGATACGGTCAGCACTTGATATGTGTACACTACACCGGGGTCCACATCTCTATAGTGCACAAAAGATAAACACACAGACAATTCACCCAGTTAAATGAACAATATAATCAAACATTGTATGATATGGAGGAGGCTGCACATTCTGGTACGGGGGTGAAGTCAGGTGATGATCACATTGATTCATCTCCCCAAGGCGTTTTCCTCTCAGCCCCAACACTGCTGCAGTCCTCTGTGCGTTTACCCTTGTGATGACATCTTTTGCTTTGGCTCTTCCATTCCTGCTTGTTAAACCCATCACCACTCCTGTAGCCGAATATAGCCCCTACTGTCTCCCAACCCCCTTGTCACGTGCTTCTGTTCACTGTCCCACCTGGAGCAACCGTGACATACAAATATAGTGTCTCGCCTCATAAATGGCTACCATTCTTTGAATTTCTGCTATTTCCGCTGACAAAGGCTTCCAAACGTGTATCCACGATGGCTGTAATGTTCATTAAAACACTGAAGCGGAGGTGCAAATGGCAGATGCTGTCAACTTGGACAACCATCGTGGCCTTCTCATATTGCTCTGTGGAGATTTTGATACGTTCTTTATTGCACTTGGTGTCGAGATAGTTGATTTTGGTCGCCTGAATAGGAATATCCCACTGATGTAGTGCAGCTGATCCCTCCCAAACAGCAGTAGGTGCTAGAGAAGATGATGCAGTGGGATCATGCCTGTGAAAGACAGGTAAACACCACCTTCTGCATATTTACGGTGCGGGAGTATAAAATAAGAAAATAAAGTTATGGAATTCTGTACCTTACATTTTTTTTGTTATTAGCAAATGCAGGAGTGCAGCTCTAACTAGGATTCAGTTCAACACAGTTATGTACTGAGATAATCCTCATTAAGCTTAGCATAAATAAAATATAATACATTATTAAGTTTTTTTTTCACAGTAGCATAATGCATGGAGGAAAAGGTAGGCCAAGGGCCACATAGTGACTGTCACTAATAGGAGTAAGCATAAAACAGAATGAAAGGATGGGAGAAAGTCTCGCTGGGGATTTGTCTAAGAAAACAGAAGGTGCTTTGGAGCATATAAGTCCCTAGCTGTCCTTTATAAATCCTTTGGTTATTTATCTCCCAAACCACTGCATGCAGCACAAAAGCAGCCAAAAACAGATACATTTGTAGTCTTCTGTAAAACAAGTAAACAGAGCATCATATACACATGTTGTCCTTTCCCTTTATAAACAGCTCTCTTTGAGAAAGTCATTAGTCCGGGTGGCAGCTGGTGGATCTTATCCAGTGGGAGAATATGAACACTTACACTCCACACTGCAGCACATTTTCTTCATAGTACAACTGTGATCTCTCTTTACAATGACCGAGCCTCCAAAAACAATCATAAATGTGTGAATGCTATATACAAGTGTCTGTGAATGCCAGTTGTCGATAAAAAACATAACCAGGCTCAGTTTAGTAACTGGATTTTTTCCAAATGATTTTTTTTTTTAAAAACTTGGCAAAGTTCTCCTGATCACTTAGGGTCCCAGCACTAATACACTGACAAGGGAACGACACCTTGCTTTAATTCCCCAGGCGGCCAGAAGGATTTCTCATAGTCTCGTGTGACACACAGTGGGGTCTTCCTGCTTCACTCAACGCATCAGCGATAGCACACAAGGTGACAATTAGCCGCCAGCTTTGTGGAACAGAGTGCTGGTGACTTCCCTTTGCCACAAAGGCTCGGTTGTACTGGTGAGCTGACAGAGGAGGACTGGGCCCACGGCCAAAGCAAGTGGATTCAAGTCCAGCCAGTACAGACCTAACTGGAAAGTACATCCCATCAAGAGGCAAATCATCGCAGGAGCAGCGCAGTAAAACAATCACAATTGGCCACATTTATTGTCAAATATGAAACAATCAAAACCAGATGAATCGGACATGTACTGCAAAAGGTTTATAAGTAACTGATTAAAAGTCAGCGTTCTATGAAAAACAGAAATGGCTTTATTGTGCTGTCATTTTCATTCCTTGATTTTGGGAATATGCAACATAATCAAGAAAACAATACAAACAAGATTAGAGAAACGCTGCGGGTTCAAACAGGGCTATCAGACCACAAACTGCTGTAGAGCAGCCTTTTAGCTAATGAGGGAGGAGGGAATAACATTTCATTAGTGGCAAGCAATTCTCATTAACATAAAGGCTAGTTTTTTTATGTACCAATTTGTTTCTGTTTATCCAAGCTAATAGCTGAGAACTCAAACACTGAATGGCTCCAATAAAAATACAAAGAGTTCTGGCTTCAAGAATGTGTTCATAGATTTACTGCAGGAAAGCATGTTTTAACCATGTCCATTTAAATTGGGGAATTTGAGTAAAAAAATATGTTTCTGGTGTTCACCTATTAGTTTGCCAGTCATTATTTTTCCTTCCAAAAGATAAAATACTTTATGATGCATTTGACAGGAAAGCCAGTAGAAAATATGAATGAAGAAATATCACAAAAATCCACTATAAACCAACCAGCAGTAAAACATGCCGTTCTATCTATAAAGTTCCTTTAACGCATCAAAGCAGTGGGGTACTCTTACACATTACACTCTTTTTAATGTCGTACTGTCCTGGCTTCACCAAGGTGAACTTTAGATCAACTTGCCAAATCCTATTTTTCAAGCAAATAAGAGAATCACCAGGAATAAAAGAAAACACAAGTGTGAGAGATCGGAAATTGATAGAAATAACTGATCATTTCAGTAATAAAGCAAATATTTTGCGCAGCCTTTTATGAAATCAGAGCTGAAGTCTACCCATGCAGTTGGGACAGATGCTGGAAGGACACTTAAATTACCAGCGGGGATAGTTCGTGAACAGGGTTGTAAGGCATAAAAATGCAGGTTAAAAGCAGGATGCTGCCAGGCTGCGGAGAGTGGCTCTAAGGGCAGGCAGTCAGACGCCTTGGCTGGCTTTCAGGAAAGGTTACTGGTGGCACATTGAGCCGTACTATAAACCCAGATGTGTTTTTTTATATACTAGCACCTCATGCCAGGACATGAGTTCATTCAAGGTTTCCTAAAGCTTCTCTGTCATAATAAACAACTATTCCCCACTGCTTCCACTGCTAATCCTCATGTTGCTTTAGGTAAAGAGAGTTGAGCCTTCTTACAGGTTTTTTAAGTACAGATTTACCCTCATATGCAGCCTAGCATGGAAGCATATGGCACTACATTTTATAACGCCAATGAATCCTCTGTGTCGTTAAACACTACATACTTATTTTTATAGACCCTAATGGTTGCTTTTCCTGAAGGTTTCTGTTTAACAAATACATGAAATAATACATGAAGTAGGGGACACATATTCAGCAATAATGGCAAAAGTTACAAAAATATAAAGAGTGAGGGAGATTGGTAATACAATCAAGATATTAGGGTGATGTTTCTGTGTTCAAAGATAGCCGTGTCAGTCACTGAAGAACCAATGCAATCGCACGCAATATAAAAGCAGTCATGCTCTCTTGCAGGAGAGAAGTGAATGGTTTGAAGAGTTTAAAAAGCTTTAAGCCACTCTGAACTCTTTTTATCTGATGAGATTTGGCCCTCAGTCTCCTTCACTTTGATTATACTGCACTGTTCGAGTCTGCAGTGCCATTTTTGACACCACAATAAATCTTAGCACCAGGAAGAGAAAGAAAGCAAAGGAAAACTTTAAAAAGCATGTTAAGTCAGCATGACCCAGCTTTGTAACTAATGCACAGACAGAGAGAGGAGAAGCCTCCTGGTTTATATCAAAGGAATTTCTGTTTTTTTTTTTTTTGGGGGGGGGGGACGCTAGCTTTACAAGCAAATTGCCATACAGTACAGTATCAGATAAATAGACAACTTCAAGTATTACTCACATAAGATTCTTATAATCGCATGAAATTCGTAATATTTTATCCTATTTCTATTTGTGTATGAAAGGCGCCCTTGATTTTGGAATTTGAACCATACTACCAAACAAATACCAGGTCACCAGCATTTCTCTATGACCTGTACATGGTTTTGTGGTTCATCGATAGCCCATTTAAAAAGTATTCATGGGAAATCCATTACTTTGCTGTTCAATCTAATGCTTAAAGATTTTTGTATTTCGTACTTGCTAAGGCAGCAAAATTACATAAAGAACAAATTGATAATGCCAAAGCAAACATGTTAGCAGACTTTGCTGAATTAACTAATATTTATGTGAAATACCAGAGGACTCACTGGAAACAAGACCTACCCACATATTCCTTACTGTTCAAGTGAATTGCATCATGACAAGTCATTGGAGTTTATTGTCTCATCAATCATAATTGATGCTGTTTCCAAATACCATTTAAACAACTACTGTCCGCCTGTCCACTTGTTCCAAAATCAAAATGTAAAACAGACCCTTAGACAAAATCTCAGGTATGTGGATGCATGTTCAGGTTCAGATTTAAAGACCCTGTTTGTTAGGAAAGAGATATCATTCACTGATATTTTCCATTTAAAAAAAAAAAAGAAAAAAAATGAAACTGTACAAAAGAATTTGTTATAAATGCATATGGCCACATATTACTTTAACTCTGCTGGGTGCTACAGCATAGAAGGAATTTTGTTATTATAGGCGATGTGCAGAGTATCCATTAAACACTGACTCGCAGTGAAATTTATTTTTTTTAAATCGCATTTCAAAAAGTTATGGTGGTATGAAACAAGAGAAGTGAACACAGGTAAAAAGACGAGGATTTACACTTGGATCGAAGTGCATTATTTATTATGCAATCAGCAAATGTCAGACCTCTGGGCTCTTCCTTCTGAGAGAAGGCATCTTCCTGTCTTTCAGTTTGAGTGGATAAGTATATTTTTCAGGCTCTGGCTCTGGAATGTGTGATAGGCAATGACATCATGCACAGGGTCCCCCTGGGGAATGCCCTGAAGTGTGGGAGAGTGCGAGTTAGCACCAGGGTCTGGGATCCTGTGCCTGCTTCGGAGGTGGGGGTGGCTGGGGGAGGACAGCGGCTCGGGGGAAGGGGTCTAGGGGGAAGAGGAAAGCCAGACGCTAGGCAACACTGCCTTGTTGAACTAGCCATAGCTACTGATAAACACAAAGGTAAGCTGGAGGGGTGAGAGCGGTGCAGGCTGAGGCACGCCCCCGACTCGCCATTCCCACACATCTCCATCTCAGGCATGTCATCACACAAAATTGTTTGTTTCCTTCCATCATCATGGAGTCCTGTGACTGGAAACAGATGAGACCACCCCATGATTCTGCTCCTGATAAATTAATAAAGCACAATCCTTCAAATTAATTTCTGCTTCAAATCAGCAGCACGTCACCTGTGTGCGTTTCCAAGGAATCTAAGAATGAAAGGTGGGTTTTTCATCGAAAGAGGAGCACGAGAGAAAATTTTAGCGCAAATGTTAAAATATTTCAAGATGTTGATTTGTGTCGGTATCCTAGTTTAGTTTAATTGGGTGGTTTACCACTCAAAGCTTAACACTCATTCAAGGTTTGATTAAAATGTGCAAGAAAAAAGTGTTTAGTATGAACAACTTGTAGGAAATATATTTTGATTTTTTTTTCTTCAGTTTGTGTCTATTGACCACCAGGGTCAAAACAACTAAGCTTTGCAAAAGGACTGGGCAAATGCATGAACTGGACTTCAAATGTTGTCCCAAAACATTTCAGCTCTGCAACCGCAAAAATCCAGCTGTACTATGACGGGCCACACAAAACCACTTGCCTGACGTTTTGGCTGAAGGATTTCTATTTCTCTAGGCTCGGGCATCAGCCATCTCCAAGACCATTACACTACCCATAAGAAAATTCAAACAAAAACATTCCTGATTGTGCCACAAGCCGTCAGTCAGCAGCAAGCCGCACATTAACTTCATATTAGCAGTGACTTCACAATGAATCACAATCCATTCTGTCTTTTTGAGAACTCCTCATCGGCAGAATTAAGTAACGGGTTCCTCCCACGCTCAACGATCAATTTCATTGTAAACAACCATAGAAAATCACCGGAGGGATTTTTTTTATATTAATATACAAATGTAATGTAAAATGAGCATGCAAGGTGAGAAACAGTGGTGATACTTAGTGATACTTTAGGGTCAAAATTAAACCTCTGGCACAAAAGGGAACAGAGGGAGAGGTGGAAGACAGCAGAAGCCATGCTGAATAAACACAACGTTGAATTCACACCCAATAAAAAATACTTTACTGGGTTCACACCCCCCAAAAAAAGGCAGGTGGAGGAAAAGGTTTTGATGGGATTGTAGAGCAGCAGGACAGATCTAAAGTAGCATAATAAATGGTAGGATAAGAGGATGCGTCATTGTGAGTGACAGACAGGAAGCCATCACCAGACTGCTCTTCATAATGCAAAGACAACTAATAACACATATTAGCTGAGCACTTATCCTTCCTTACATAATGAACAATGAGTTCTGTTTGTTTGCAGGTCAGCCGAGGGAGGAATTCTTTCAGGCTGCTGTTATTTTCCAACAATCACTCTGGGGTTTCTGAGGAGCTCTCGTTATCAGCACGTTTCTTTTGGAGAGCGACAGTTTTGATTAGTGCTGTTTCCTCAGAAACAATAAACAAACACTGCTTTGCCCAGCACTAGGCTCCTACACCTGGTACACGAGTGGCCATGTGGGGGCGCTCCCTCGCTCAGGGAGGCTGACCTTGATCTGTCAATGCTGAGGCTCCCAGGACGCCTCTGCTTAAGCAACTCAAGTGGAAACACAGGAGATAAATCCACTAACGACCAAAAAATCAACTGAATAGGTCATGTCACACTTTGTACATGCTGAAAAAAGTATGTTGTGCTGTTGGGTTAGGAACAGATTAACTTTAACGACGACAAGGATGGATCCACTTGTGGGCTTCATTGTGGGGTGGGTATTTGACTGATGGCCCTTATTAGAATACAGTGAAAACAATTAACCTTATTTCAGCAATAAAAGTAAGTTTATGTAGCTCTAGTTCAACACTCACAGTGAATATCCATCTGTCATGCACACTTGCATTGTATCACTCCTTACCACAGGGCAAACGTAAATTAGCAGATGAACATTAATTGACGATGCATTAAAAGGCCCTGTTTTAAAGCAATTTTTATCTCCAGGAAAATGTAGACCCCCTTCTTCAACAAAGGAAAGAACCATCCTAACACAATTAAATATGACTGGAACAGAACTGGACTACAGTCATGGGATATCAAAGAACTATCACCTGAAATTAGCCAATTTTCACTCGCAGGACTTTGGGGGGGTGGCTTGGTTGGTGGTTGGGGCTGGCTTTTGCATGACACAGATCACAAAGGGGTCAGCGCCAATGAAAGGAAACAGGAAGGGGAAAAGAACAGGGAATGTCTGAATGGACTCCCACAAGGTAACTCCAAGTACTCCAGCACGTTTTGAATTAATGAGTTTCCTGAATCTCAGACTCCAATTTGTGCTCTGAAAAGGGGTCCCTGGGAAATCCAGGATCATTTGTGGAAAAGTGTTCCCAGTGGAACAGCTCATGGAGGTAGACAGCCCAACTATGCAACTCCAGCACTGTCCATCATTCAAAGCAAAGCTGTTTAACCGTATCCTGTAGCCTAATGCTATGTTATGGAAATCCCACTCTCACATACCAGTAGTTTATCTCAAAAGAGGATCATGAGGAATGGTGACACAGAAATATACACTGACAGATAGCTAGAACAATATGAAAACTATGAGGTTAATAATAAAACAGTATATGGGTTGAAAAACAACAGAAAAGAGCAAAGACTGATGATATGTGTGGAAAAAACCTGAAAGAAGTAACTCATCCTTTCGGCTATGAATATACGGTCATGTATGTGAAAAGCTAACAAGTTGCAAGTCATTGACAAAGAGCTTTAAATGGTGATACATTTGAGGGCAGGATTGTTCCCCTGACAGTGCTAATAATTAAGAGGAACTGAAGTTCAATCCATCGGCTGTCCAACTAGGGCAGGGTCTCACAAACGGTACCAAAATACAGTAGCCGGAATCTAAGGAAAAATAACTCTGGAATATTTTCCTATATCTGGGATTCTTCCCTGACATCTGGAAATGAGGACTAATAACCCCATTATTTAAGAGTGGAGACAAATTTGACCCGAATAATTACAAAAGCATCTGTGCAAGTGGTAATCTGGAAAAGGTGCTATTTATCATACTCGAATCACAATTGATTCAATGTGACATAAATATTGATAATATTAATAATTTAGTAAAATTGCTCACGTCAGATTTCGTAATGTGATGCGGGAAAAGTGGCTTAAAACAGGGATGGGGGTAAATCATGACAGTACATGAAAATAAAAACTACTGATTAATTTTCCCAAAATGCATAAACCGCCATGGATATGACAAGATGTGTAGCATTAATTGAACTGAAGTGATACAAACTATAAAAAGATTCAATACCCAAAAAGAAAGTTTAGAAACGTAGATGGTACTATATTAATATATAATGAGAACTACATTAATAAACTAAAAAGATGCAGTAAACGGACATGAAGTATGCAGTTAAATACCAGTCATTTACCTTGTTTTTATGTGTTCTAACAAAAATGTTTCTTTTTTTCTAAATGAGACAAAAACCCAGTAGAAACCCTGCCGAGTTCTGCAGAATAAATGGACGAGTTCAAAGGAACACAGCTAACAATGCAAAACACCAATGCCCACTTTAATGAACATGCAAAAAAGAACCATAAAAGATCCTATTAAAAGCAGCACTCCTTTTCCCGCAAAACTCAGTTCCTCGGACATAACAGAAATAAACACCCTAAGAACAGCACGGCACATACTATTACAGAAATCTATATACCAACAAAACAGACAACATTGCATAACTCATTTTGACACAAAAGATGCACTGAGCCAAACAGAGTGAAGGCAAATGCTTTTCAGGCCTAAGAAGACAGTCACTCTGGCAGACGATTGTGGAAAACACTAATGATAAAAAATGAGAAAACACAGACTCGGTGACTAGATGCAGCACATTGAGATTCTGACTGGAGGGGGACCTGTTTGGGCTACATGGACGGACTATGGTCACATTTTCCTCAAAAGGAGGTGACACAGAACTCGGCTTATCCTACAAAGACAGTGGAACCAAAAAGGACTGAAAGTTGAAGGAGGTTCCGCAAAAACTACAGACACCTGAGAAGATGCCAAAATGTGCCATGAATTGTATGATCCTGTGACCGCCATTAGTAAGTATATTTAATGTAGCAGAACAAGAAGGTACGGCTAATTGGCGGGCACAGTTTCATTTACTGAGGGCATCATAGTTCAGGAGCAGTGTTTTACAGCCAGAAAATGCTTTGTTGGAGGTGATCATAAAAGTCTTTCAGCAGAGTAAAGTGAGCATTACTTTTCCTAATACCCCAAGCAGAACGGCATATTAAGCTCAGACAGGCTCAGTTTGGGGTCTGATCAAGAGCAGGTGGAGTTAAGTGGAAATCAGCCAGGCTAGAAGCGAGGCTGAATGAGGGAAAGAGGCTGACCTGGGGGAAATGGGCCAACTGAGGGAAACGAGCTGACTGAGGGAAACAGGCCGGCTGACGGAAATGGGCTGACTGAGGGAAACAGGCCGGCTGACGGAAATGGGCTGACTGAGGGAAACAGGCCGGCTGACGGAAATGGGCTGACTGAGGGAAACAGGCTGACTGAGGGAAACGGGCTGACTGAGGGAAACAGGCCGGCTGACAGAAATGGGCTGACTGAGGAAAACAGGCCTGCTGACAGAAATGGGCCAGCCGAGGGAAATAGGCCTGCTGACAGAAATGGGCTGACTGAGGGAAACAGGCCGACTGGGGGAAATGGGCTGACTGAGGGAAACAGGCCTGCTGACAGAAATGGGCTGACTGAGGGAAACAGGCTGACTGAGGGAAACGGGCTGACTGAGGGAAACGGGCTGGTTGAGGGAAATGGGCTGACTGACAGAAATGGGCCGACGAACGGAAATTGGCCGGCTGACGGAAACGAGCCGGCTGACGGAAACGGTCCGGCTGACGGAAATGGGCTACCCCACACTTAAAGGCAGCAGTATGATGAACAGCACTAAGGAGGGCAGCAAAAACAAGGCCTCGCCACCTTTCTTAAAGCCTTCAGTTACACACTACTGAGATGACGTGGGTCTGCCAGTGGAAAATGATCGATGCCTTACCACAATATAACTTTTCAAGTTGGACCTCCTCTCCTCCTGCCCTTTGGCTGTTACAGTCCAATGAAGGATTACAACATGGCAATTGTCCAGACTGCTTTGTAGGGGTCTAAAACAATTACTGTTCCAACACAAACTTCAGCAACTTAAAATGAGCACATTTTTCACACTTGCCTGGGAAGTTTATCACGCATCTCTTCTCTCCCTTCCAAAGTCCAACCACTGACTTGTCTTTCAAAAATAATAAAACAAAACAAATTCTAACAGGCAGGCAAAAAATGCTGCTGTCAGACACCTTAAGGAGTTTCTATCCTCCCACTGAAGTATGGTTTTGAAACGAGAGAAGATGGGGAAAGCAGTGAGATGGTAGACCTGATTACCCAGAAGCAGGCAAACCTGTCTTCTGACCCCCTGCAGCACGGTCAGCATCTCCTGCTCCACTTATCATGCACCCTGTCCCGCACCTCCTGAAATACTTATCCCAATTCCTGAATCACCTCCTTCCTCCCCCCAAAAACAGCCCCTCTGCTGAACTGGGAATACACAAATATGCATGAAACACCAGTTGCTCTGCTTTCTTTTTAAAGGGTGATCTTTCAAGAAAAGTTGCATCTCACTCACGTACTGGATGTAAGTGCTCTCATATGCATTTTGTGATGCAAATTTTCAGCTATGCCTCAACTTATTTTCACATTCTTGCTTTTTTAAGAGGTAATTTCTGCACAAGCATGTTCTTTACAAAACAGAGATTGCATTACACTTTTGGTACGGCAGACTGAGAATTTATTTCAAACCTTAAACTAAACTTAGAGGCTAATTTCAATCCCAACCCCTAAGGTCAAATCTTACGTCAATAATACATTTTAATTTAGCTCTCCAGCAAATTTCAGGAGTAACAATATGCAATTTTTGCTGAATGACAGTTTTGTTTGAAACATTCATTAAAATAAAAACACAAATTTACCGATACTAAAATGTACAGTTCTTCATGTCAGTGTAGGTTAAAAGGTACTAAAACTTGATGGCTTTACATAACAAAAAGGCATGAAGTGGTCGGGTAGAAAACAAAAATATTCCATAAAAGGCAGAGGTTCTACAGTATGTGATAGAAAATTCAGCTTACAAATGTTGAAGATACATATGCAGAGCTCTTATCCCAGCCTCATTCCAGGGAAAATAACAGGGCAGATACCCCCCCCCCCTCACCCCCACATTAGACAGGTATATCAGTTTGATAAAATCGTTCTCAGTGAAATATATTCCAAAGATCTAAAATGTGCCAGAGTACAACCTTATAAAATATAGACAAATCAGCTTAACATAATACTGTTTGATCACAGGAGTATGAATTGGTACCTTCCTATAGACAACATCAAAAGCGTATGTAAAACTTCAGATTGGATTTGGAGTGTTAAGCTTTTCACAAAGTGGTGAATGATAATAGACCGTTGAAATAGACCATATGGCAATTCCTGCACATTGTTTTTCATGCCGTTTGATATAATTCTTATACCCGTTATGTGCTTCGTGCAGGTGCTGAAACATTACTTTTTACTGTGGTAAATCTAGTCTGTGCTCCACAGAATACCTAAGGTCGTATTTCCATGCTCTGTTGTTCTGCTTCCGGCTGGCTTGGAGAGACACACACTACAGCGCCAAACAAAACAGCAAGATGACAGCCTTTAAAAATGATAGTGTATACTGGCAAACTGGTGCCAATTAGTGTCAAAAACTGGGCCCTCTCACAACCCTGTGCAATTGTAAATATAACTAGCAGTGACCCAGATTAATTAACCATAGCCAACGTTATGAAAACGGCAATGAATAATGAAAACACAAGCAAATGCTCATCTTTCTTGTTTTGTCAAGATAAAATGCTGTGTTTATATTCAAGGCAAAGCACTATCACACTCGTCAGTGTCACGTCAGAAAAACTGGTAACAGGGAAAACGTGCAAATTCCGCACAAAAACACACACATACACACTCACACACACAAACGTTTGTATCCATATATTTGTGGGGATTGTTCACTAATTTCTATGAGAAAAACCCTAATCCCACCAATGACAACCTTAACCCCTACTCAGCTGTAACCTTAACCAAAAATAATAAAATAATAATTTTTTTGATTGCCCTTTGTGGGGACTGAAAAAAACAGGTTTTTATCACATTGTGAGGACATTTGGGTGACATGACCCCCACAAATACAAACAAACACACACGGCAGAGCTGGGTTAAACAAATACCTCCAGCCCTGAAGATGTGAGGCAACAGTTCTACGCACTTATTGATGGCTGAACTAAAAAGCATCGTCTGTCTATCTGTATCAGTCTCCCAAATCATCAAACTTGCAAGATAAGATGAGTGAGAAGAGTAAAGCAGTCAGGAATCCTGCATGTGCTCTGAAGCCGTACATAAGGACACGATGTCATTAAATGGCACACCAATAAGACAATAAGGAGGATTTTAGATGATGTAATGCAGTGATGCACCATCAGGGAAAAAAAGCTTACCTGTCCACATATCTGCGGCTGGGGTCTGACACCAGAACACCCAGGGGAGCATGAGAGAAGGGCGGCTGGCGCAGCAGACGGTATCGCAGTGGCTGACAGCCATGGCACAGCGGGCAGTTGGGTCTGGAGGACAGCAGCGTGGCGTCGATCTCCAGGTGCTGCTCCATGGTAAAGAATTGTACGCCGTACACTTCCTCCTGCACCGACAGCTTGATAGTGAGCGGTGTATCGCAGAAGACGTCCCAAGGACCCAGGGAGATGTTGTTACCGCCGACGGTCAGGAGCACGATGTTATGAATGGCTGGCAGCTGGGTCTCCTCAGGTGAGAAGAAGGTCACCCATACTGTGAGGGAGTCAGGCACCAGAGGGTGAAGGAACTCCAGCTGCAGCATGCAGCCCTGCAGGGGGCATGGGGGGGAGCCCACGCTGCTGGAATCCATGCCGGAATTCGGACTCCAGGTGCGCACGCTTGCCTCGCATGCTTGCTCCACGTCTGGTGGGCCTTAGCAGAGACACAACACAGCACACGACCCATCAACTGAAGTGGGACACAGCAGAGCTCGACCCTGAAGCCCAGCATAATGTCAGTGTTTACAAACACTCATCCTGAGCCCCCGATGCAGTATTTCAATTGTAATGCGTAGTAACTAACGTTCTTATAAATCTGGTCATTTGGCCATTTTCTTAATTTAGTTATTGGTCCAAGTTATTCCTTTTGAAGCCGAGGTCAATGAAGGAAGTGGGAGAAAGGGGTACAAGCAGGGGAGTGAGTCAGGCAGCCAAAGAGGGGCCGTCCCTGTAGAAAGACCCCAGGCTACCAGGAGATCATTGAGCTTTTTAGCTATGTTTAAAAAATATCATTGTTGTTCCATGTGAAGAGCGTCTTTCCATGTCCCACTACCTACACACCCAGCCTCTACTGTACCGTCTGCAGCACCCAACAGACTTCAGTTGTGGATCGTCAACAGAACGGCCTGGTACATGCATGCACAGCAAAATCTGGAGCATATTTGCGCATATATTAAACCGTCCAAGGGCCCGTCACAATGCTTTCACTTCAGAGGTGCAATTAGACCCTAAACATGCAGTTCTGCCATACTTGGAGTGGGCAGCAACTCTTATTATTCAGAGTGACGCACTTAACATTCATCAAGTGGTTTGAGGGGCCAGAGCTTAGTCGATTCCATGTATCCTCCTTTTTTTCTTGTATAACTCCAAACTGGCAACCGCAATCACATTTGCTAACCTCATTGCTGGTCCGCACAGAAGAATTGGATGTTTAATCAACAGAACTCCAAATTCACGCTCCGGGCTACATAATCTCAACACATTTATTCCAGTTAGTGTGCGGGCCAGATCAGAGGTAACTATTAAAGTGATTCTTTGAGCAACTCGAAGGGTTTGTCACCCCATTCCTGAGGTGTCATGATGTCCATGAAGTGAGGATGCAGCATGTTACGTGTATGCACCTAGGGTCTGAGAGTAACGTAATTTCAATTTTCTGTATGTCCGGTACATATGGCAAAATTGACAATAAAGTTGACTTGACTTGACTTGACAGCAGCCCAACTGACCGACCGCCATCACTCTAAGGTGGTGTCACGGCTACAAAGCCTTTCTTATGCATTTTCCTCTTGCCAGATTCTCATTTAATAATTAGATGATCTTTAACTCTATTTTATTTTTTTGCTTACAACAAATATGTTCTTGATTAAATCAAGTTATTCACTTTGCAATATCCTATACTAGGATGGAGCATTGTTGCACAACTGATTACAATCAGCTCTGTACCATTCAACTGTAAAAATAATTATTCAGAAATGTCTCTCACTGCATAGAATTTCAATTTGCTGAAAGAAATTAAGAATGCATATTTCTTTGTAAATGTCAGTTGTCAGGAACTTTCTAACCGCCCTACTGAATCAAAACTATGTTCATGTCCATCACCACGGTGCCTGGATCTGCAGATTCATCTTCATTTCACTTCAAATTTACTTCGAACAAATGCATTAAAATAACTAATTAAAGCAAAATATTTGCAAGTCTTCTCTGACTTTCTCACGACTTATTAGAAAGCAGGAGTTTCAAAGAAGCAGGACAATTTAACTTACTAAAGCAAATCCAAACCTTGTTTTTCCAGTCAATTAGCTAAACCCCACTGGAGTTTCAGCATGTCTAGGAAACGTTTTTCTAAGAAAAGTATAGAGAAGCTTCTGGACGAAATCCAACTTAATTGCTGCCAGTTGAAAAATGAACATTATCTGCAAGTCCACTGGAAAACCCCAGGATGGAAATCAGGACACAAACAGCGGTGAACCCAAGAAACCAGGTCCTTACAGGTACCGGTGCCAAGGAAAGAGAAGGCGGACGCAGGATATGCCCAGACATGCAGTAACTGCTCTTTCAGTGAGCTCAGCAGTGACATAAGACGTAACAACAGACTCAATAAACAATTACACCCTGCTGGCTGTGGTACAGACCGCTACAATTTAAGCCCTGCTACCAGAATATTAATGCTAGCCGATAACTTTCCATTCAAATATCAGTAACACCTATATGACTAGGGACACGAGCACTTATTTCACCCACAGCCAACAGACCAAAACACATGGTGTATTTGGAGTGCTCTGTGTTGAAGCACATATCGTGGTCCAGTATGGTGCAACAAAGCAGGTTGTGACCAGATTCAAGTGTCAACCGCCACTGAGAGTTTGGGGCATGCTTTCTCTTATCGTGTCATACATGGTCATCAATTACCTAGCTGTCTGTGTGGACTAGTTGGAAGATGTCACCATCAGATTGCTGGGAACCTCTAGTCTGCTCCTTAATTCAGTATTTTAACAAAACATACACACGCACACACACAAAAATTGATTACTTTTCTAATTGAATATCGGGGATATTGAAATGACAGGAGGACCCCATACACATACACGTATAAGATATTATGATTGCAACTGATTGCGAAATACGAAAAAATCTACGGGTGGGGAGGTGTCGCTGACTGTTTGTCCCAGAAGAGCATGTTCTCAGAAAACAGCAATGGTCTTCAAGAAGCTCTCCAAGGAACAGTGTGACTTGACAGTGTCTGTGTTGCTCCATTCCTGTCCATGTGTGTGAGATCGCATGGGCTTTTCGACATGCCTCACTGTCAGATATTCCATTCCTCCTTTCTGCAGTGGGACTTCATTTTCGTACTGATTTTCCTAAACTGTAAGCCTTACTCTGACAGAGAGGCTTGTGTGTGCTTTAGCATAATGAAAAGTACTCTCGTAACGGTATAGAATACAATTTTGGTTTTCGGGTTTTTCCGAAGCAGTGAGACTACCAGCAGTAGTCTCATAACACCACTGATGCATCAAAATAGCGGAGCTCTCATTTTCTCTTCATAAGAACAACAATAACACAAACATATTTCTCCTAGGTACATGTTGTTGTACATGTAGTAACAGTTAAAGGGAATAACTAAACAAAGTGAATAAATATATAAATATGTCAGTTTAATCGGAAAATGAGAACCCACAGTTAGACTATGGGAAATAAATTATTTAATATAAGTTCATATAACTGAACACATGATAAGTCAGCAAAAAGATTGAAAGGTTTGAGGGATTTAAAAGCATTACAATGGCCTAAAAGAAGAATAACCTCTAAAAAGGGCTCCATAAGTCCATATGCACAACTTTAGGGCTTTATAAGATGTCCTAGGATACTTACTGTATACCGCATTTAGGACATGATTAACGTAAAGAGTACCAATTTTCTGTGAATTTACTAAAAACGACATACACAGAGAACACAGTGCAACAGGTTTTTAATTCCCCAGCGGCAGATTAAGGTACTAATTAGTCGATTGGCAATATTTTTTCTTCACAAATAAAGTTATAATTTGTAAGTTATTTACAGAGTACTGTATTACATGGAATTTTGAGGGTAATAGGCAAGTACTGGAATTAATTAAATTTTAATCTTCTCTGCATCAGAACTGTCAGATAGTTTAATAAACATTTTCTACGCTTTTCAAATTGGTGGAAAGCTTTAAATGTATGTGGGTCTGTAATAGTAAAGAATCTTTACATTTTCACAAACAATGGCCAAACCAAAAGTTTATGTGTGAAATATTAAATTCATGTGCAGAAAACCCCATCTTGATTAATGTTTTAATAAATGATTAGATATGCCTTTGAATCACTATTCTCCTCTCAAAATCTTTGGCCAATGTAGTAAATCTAGCCTAAAAGTAGTGGACTCACAGTGGCTGTAAACCTAAGGGATGAGTGTTTTGTCACCTACATAACATTTCTTGCAGTTTATTATACAGTACTTTCCTTTTTTTCCTAATGTGGAAATAAATCCACAAGCAGTGGTCACTTATCCCCGATTTCTGAATTCCCCAGGCAGGTTTGACCTGAACCTGATGAGTCATTGGAATGACCAAAACTCTCAGTTCCCAAATACTGTCAGGAATGTCCAGTACTATAAAAACAGTAAAACTTAAGAAAATGCAAATATAACTGTATCCTCGCATTTAAACCGACATGTTTGTGGCAAGGAAACTGAGCTCTAAAAATGTAAAGTCCGTATGGTTAGGGGCCTCTTCCCTGCGCCCCACTAGCAGAGTTTAGTTTGCACCCTAATTCACTATTTCAGGTCCAGAGCCATAATCCACTTACTCTCATGACTACACTGTAAAATCCTAGTACCTACTACATGAATGGAATGTACAATATAATTTGCCAAAAATGAAAGGGTACCACCCCAACAAGACCCTGAATATCTAAATAAATGTTGGCCGTTCTTGTTTCCATGTACATTTCACACCTTGTTTTATTTCAGTATATTGCAATTCCAGAGCTCTCTCTAACATTGGTTATGAGTAATGCGTTCACTTGGCATCTGTGGAGCATCCCAGATTCATCTCTGTTAGAATACTTGAGTTGTGACTACAGGTGCATCTTTGTGATGGCTGACGAACCCCAGATATCCCACAATTCCAGAACTGAAGCATTCTTTTGTTTGGCTCAAAATGGTACTCTGGTCTCTCAGCCAGTGGCAAAGCCCTCCCCAATTCACATGAGGCAAAAAAATTCAAAGTGACTATGTAAGTCAGTGCCACTTTAGGTGCCATGATGAGATTGAGGTGAGGAGTACATTGTATTGATATTGATTGTTCACCTCGTGTTGAAAAGCATACAGCTTCACACATCTGGTCAGTGAACATGTCAATATGAAAAATCTCTTAAAGAAATTCCTCTGCCACCTGCTGAGGGTGCAGGCATAATAAATATAGGAGATCTTGGAATCTAGAACATACCTCTTTAAGACTCACTACTATTAATCTCCTACTTAAATCACTGTCACTCACATTTCTAACATTAGATTTCTTTTATGGTTGTTATGTCCACATTATCTGTGGCTTCGGTTTTTTTGAGCTGAACAGCTTTGCAAAAATGTTTATAATAATGCAGTATAATGTATTTATGGCCCATGTGAAATATGACATTGATGATGAACAGACATGGTGCATATAATTGAGCCTTGGTGTCTGTTGGCCATTAAATAGTGGAAATTACAGAAGGCTGCCAAAATTAAGATGGCAAACCTTTAACTGTAGATAAGACATGACAGTGCACCATTTACAACCCGCAGGGACAACACTGACAGCATGTCACTGGCATATCTTACACGCGTGGCTAATTGACGTCAAGGGGATGTATCGTTGTCTTAAACAACAGCTGCTCCACACTGTCTTCAGACAAGTATCAATAGGCAGCACATGTGCATACATCTTTATCATTACACGACAGCTTTAGTGGCAAACCGGGGGACATTAGGAGATGGTGCCATTACGTCAGCATGGGTGTGATAGTGTGCAGTTAATGCGATGGGATGTCGGCTGAACTCAGAACAGCTGTGCCTCTTGCACTGGGACTGAGATGCTCGTATAAACCAGCATAGCGTGGCCCGGCTCCAAGCGCAGGGCGCTGGGCAGACGGGCCAACCGCACCATTGCCTGCAGAGCTGGACCAGTGAAGTAAACTAATGAGGTAAGGACGACTCTGGCTCCTAAAAGGATGCTCATTCCACACATTCCTGGTTTCCCCTCTCACATCCATACTCCTTTTCGTCTCCTGATTTCAATCAACTGTGGGATGTTTCACATGAATGTCAGTAACCACAGGGCAATTTGCATAGCAGGCTCAGTCCACGCACGCGTTTTTCCGTTTTTTTTTTTTTGGTTGGCTTGTTCCAGTCATCTGGGGCTCTCTGTGAAACACTACAGGGTCACTGAAAGCTATATTTGATGCCACTGATATTTCTGACAGACCCATTGTGTGAGGAAACAAACCGCGAAACCCTAGGGAGATTTGAGATGCCGGAGTAGTCGCATGTAGCAAAGGCACGCAGCGCGAGTGCCCAGAGTCTACAGGAATCCCTCCGAGGAAGTGTCTCTGTTTTAGGGGGCACGCAATTGTCGTTAAAAAAAATAATAATAATAAATAGACGGGCAAAAGTGGAGCTAAAAACAGAAATTACAGCAGCTGTGAGGTATCTCTGGCAGGTTTGTATCAGATGATGTAAACAGCTGAAAGGGAGGCAAAGCTGCTTTTGACAGGAACATCTAAGGGGGAAGCAGAGTCGCTTTACAAGCCTGGGCATGCCTTTGCTCCTGAATGTTAGCTGCACCACTGAGGCAGCGAAGCTACAGATGCTCCCTTAGCCTGCTGATGTGCTGTCTGTCCAATCCGCTGCACACGTCCCTCGGGATGCTATTAATAAGCTGACATAAAGACAAGTTAATGAAGAAGGACGGCCACTAGACTGATACGGAAATAAAAACGAATCACACACAGGCTCTTGTGAATCATTGCAGCATCACATTCAAACCATCCTTCTATGTGCAAATTTTATGAGGACAGAAGCTGAAAGAAAGCAATCGATCACCTGATAGTGAAGACATATAAGACTATGGGATGATAAGATTGAAATTCTCTGACTGCTGGAGGCCAAAGTAAAAAAAATAGAACATTCCAGAAGATACTGAGGGGAAAACATGAGTCAACCCAAAATGAGCAAATAACTACATGTCCTTTTTCCCAGTATATGTGTACAAAGCTCCATGGACTTCATTTCATTCTATATTTACGGTCTCTCTTAAAATAAATACATGAGAGAATAAAAGTTTACAGAGATTGTATGACTAAAGTTCTCCACTTTCCAAAACGTGGCAATATTCCACTCCTGGATATCTTCTCCCTCAGCACTATCTATAAATTATTACTACTTAAAGCACCAAGAATAATCTAGAAACTGTTTTACTTTCTTAAACCTGCCTTCCTAGTAACAGTATGCATAATTCAGCGAGGAAGGACTGTAAAGTGTTTAACAAGTTTAATTTGAAAGTTCAGTTAAGAAACTGTAGCAGTACATTAAACATGTTTGTGCCAAATGTCCACATTTCCTGGATTTACCAGCTGATGTCTTCAGCTTTTCCCGGGAGCTTCTCAGTATGTTTAACCCTGCGGCTAATTCCAGAAGCTGTAAATTAGAGTGCAAGGCGAAATTTGCATAAATAATGCCTCTGATTTCCATTTGCTTATACCTGCATTAATAAAAACAAAGTTGGTGGTGGGACTTATAGATCCCCTAGAGGGCTACTATGTATATACCTGCTTTTTTTAAATCATCAAACAAATTGCCACCATTGTTGTCTACAAAAAAACGAACCCAAGCTAGTTGGCACACCTATGAATAACTATACACATTTATGCTAAATAAATGTGTATAGTTATTCATTATTAAAATGATAAACACATTTCAAGATAATTTATGTTAATAATTATTAAGTAATTAGTAAGTTCACTCTACAATACTACGAGGAGTAGCACAATGCATATAAAACTTTTTTTCAACCATTTCCATTTTTATTCCATGAAATATAAAAGTTATATTTAATTATTAGTAGATGATTTATCCAAAGCTGTTAAAATGTTGCCCATTAACACAGTTGGAAACTTTAAGGGCTTTTTATGGGCACCAGTATAAGACCCTAGCTGGGGTATACTGGACCATGAGACTCTGTGCTTGGACATTAACCTGCCTGCTTCCATTCCTCGAGAGGTCAGACCAAGTTTTACTTAAAAGATCATTACATTTAAACTGAATTCCTAGACTGGTAGCAGACTACACCTCAGTCAGTACAGATGTCTTGAAGGCCCCACTTTTTCTTTGAAGTCAGTCACCAATCATATGTTGTGGTACTAGAGAACAGACCACAGCAGCAGTGTGTATAGCTGCCTGACAGGTGCGCGCAAAGCAATTCATTATTTATAAACAGAAATATATATCACAAGTTAAAATTTCTACCCTTACATTTGTTAAGCAAACAACTCAATTAGTGTTTTGTTAACATCATTTGCATCCACTTACCATTAGATTATCAATGCATGATATTCACAGTGACAGTATATGTCCTGGAACAGAAGGACTGAGACTTAATAAAACCTTTTCATACCTTCAGCCTCCCGAGGGCTCCAGTGTCCTGAGGGAGCGCAGGGGCGGGGAGATGAGGAGTTGGAGGCATATTGCATAAGGACCCTCCCTTCTGTGCATTTATCACATACTGATCCCACTTCTCTAGGAAACCAACAGACAGCCATAGGTACCAACTTAGATACAAAACAAAACAAAGTTAGTGCAGCCTCTAGACTTCTAACTTACATAAAATATTTCAATGCAGATTTCATCACAGTGAAATATGGCCCCTTATTTCATTGGTTGTCTTATTTTTCATCATATGCTTTCATAGTGACCAAAATCTCAAGCGACTCTCCAGCATCGGCTATTAAAAAGGTCTGACAATCAGCATTTTCACATGTGAGTTTTCAAAGCAGCATGAGGCCAAATAGTCAGTGCCAAATTGCATTAATTACAAAAAAAACTCTAAATTATCTTAAATAATAATAATAATAACAATGTGCCATGAGCAAAAATTACAACAACCAATGCCAATCAGACAACTGCATTGGAGAAGAACACTGGTTGTATGTTAAAGGTCACTGAAAAAACAGACAGACATTTAGTTAATACAACAGAAAGACAGTCTATGAATGACCATAGACCTAAATCAGCATCTCTGTGACCCAGTCTCAACGAAAGCTGTACATTGTGAGCTTCAAAAAGTAACAATGTAATTTAAAAGAATAAGAATTTACAGTCAGTTTGGAAAATGCTTGCATGTAAAGCCAATGTACAAAAAAAAACGTATAACCTGGGGTAAGGAAGACAAAACCTGGACACCTAAGAGATGGAAAAAAGTAATAATGTCTGATGAATTATCTTTCACACTTTTTCCTGCTTCTGGACAGGTTTACATTTGGAGATAGCCTGCAGCCCATAATGCCTGTTGGTAAGGGCCGTCATCCCATGGAAGACATTACACTTGATGGCTTCCTTGCATGGTCATATAACAGCAATGGAATAGGGGGTCATCTTACAGAACAGGACCAAGAAGGAACTATTGCTGTTCTGATGCCAAATGATGGCCCTGCTCCTCACTACATCCTTATCTGTATTTTTACATTTAAGACAGACATAAAGAATAAATGCCCGATGCAATTAAGAAATAAAACATTTAAAATATTTTCTGAATTACATATGCAAACTAGGGGTGGCATGGTGGTGCAGTGGTTAGCACTGTCGCCTCACACCTCTGGGACCCGGGTTCGAATCCCCGCCTGGG
>JAODJX010000042.1:17208037-17228723 GCA_026776945.1 Isichthys henryi | reverse complement strand
CACCTCCACATCATTGCATTCAGTTTTTATTCACGATTTGTATAGTGTCCCAACTTTTTTGGAATCCGGTTTGTACTGTGTACCACCTCAGAGAGTATTACAGTGTCTGTGTGCCACCATTATGACGTTGTGCCCGAGAGATACTGGGTAAGAGCTTCTGTTATTTCCACTGCGCCATGTTAATCATTTGACATTTTCTCTCTTGGTTGCAGTGTTTGCTGCACATTTGATTGTTGCTGCGGGTGGCAATTTCATCATACTCTTCATTTTAGGTTTTAATTGTCTAATTAGATGAGTGGTGTCGTACGAATCTGACTTAGTATCTCCTCTTGACGTTTTTGTAGAGCACAGTTTGATGACCGCCATGCTTTGACTTTGATCAACTTTGTACTCCAGCATGGGAGATATTTATTTTGCCCATTTATGATGTAGCTAATACTTTATTACATTGTATCAGTTATAGGCATCGTCACATTGTCACAGGGACGAGTACGAGCATATGGGCGCAGTATCGGACCCGATACCGATAATAGTATCCGTGTATCCCTATTTTTAAGTAAAAGTTTACAGATGATAATTAAAAAGTATAGAAGAAATTGTTGTAATTCAAACAATAAATATTAAGGGCTTTTGTTTTTGTTCAGTTCCTAATTAAATAAGATATAAATATTGTTTGTCATTTAATTTCATTTATGTATTTCATATAAAGGTTTGGATAGGATGGGGCACATTGCTCTTTTTTTACACACAAATTTGAACACAGATAAAAAACATGACATGGAAGCAGGTAGGTTCAAGTCTGCGGCATCACACTGACAAACTCACCCAGACAGCCCTACGGAGCACAGCTAGAAAGGCTCTAGTCCTGAGATGCAATCAGAAGTTGCTAAGACATGTCCCACTCCATATTCATGAGGGAATAATGACTAAACAACTGATTGAGACTGCACAGCAGGGACAATGTTTTGCTTAATGTAATGTGTAACAAAGATTGCTGTAATTAGGATTATAATTTTACTGTTATTATCGACGACAGACTAGTGAAAATTGACACTGGAAAACAAGATTATGGCAGAAATCTAAAGCTAGAAATTCCCATAAGACTATTACAAAAACCAGAATTTACTGTACTTCCTCCACTACTTCACAAACAACTATTCTATTGAATCATTAATGAAAAGACAATTGGCTTAAATGAGAAGACAAGCTTTCGTAGGTACAGGGCTGACATCTCAAAATGTTTTTTTCTAAGCTGTTTTGCTGTAATTAGCCAATGTGAAACCCAAAGTGCACTGAAACATGGTGGGAGGGACCACCCCTCCTACATCTTCCCGTAGTGCACATAGACACTCCCAGCCCCCAAATATTCTGGAATGTTCTGCTTTCTGAAAAACACTCTCTGAGGGGACTCCCCCTCTGTAATGCGGCTGGAAATCCAGTCCCAAGCAGCAATTGCCTCTCTCGGCTGTCCAGTGGGACATGGTTTCCATTCGCACTCACTCTCTATAAGTCCTTTTTTATAAGCACAAAATAAATCTCAAAATTCGGAAAAATATTTCAGACATCTCCAAGGAAAAGATCTTTATTTTTCCTCTCCCTTCCAGTTACCAAGAGAGCAGTTTGTTTCGGCCTCAGAGCAAGGGAACCTTATCGCTCTTGAGCAAAGGCCAGAGTGACGCATTTACCCTGTAGGATGTAACCCGCTGGCCCGAAACGCAGAGCCACACGAGTTCAGAGGCACAGAGGTGAAGCTCAGATGATGAGCCGTGCCAGGAAGTCTTCTATCACCTGCTTCCCCTCTGGACCAAGAAATTAAAAAGCTTGCCCTGCTACTCAATTTATAATTCAAATCAATTCACACGTAACCAATCTACCAACAGAATCAATGAAAGAGTGTGACATTAAAATTATTTATGGCAAGCTAATCTTCTGCATGAGGTACAAAAGCATGACAATAACAAATATGTGTTTCACAACGTTAACAAAGTAGCGATGCTGCAGGAGACTAACTTGTTTCTGTGCTCTTTTAACGTGACATAAATTTAAGATGAACAATTGATCTCACCCAAGTACAGATTTAATAAAGTGATGCTGAGCAACTAAAATTAAATTAAAAACAGTCCAAGCTAGCTGTAAACGCTGGCTTTGACTGCTCTTCTCGAGATGTTAAGGGGGCATATGGTGTACTGGAACAACAAATCCTGCAAGCCTTTTTCCAGCTGTTCCACAGAGAGAGGGCTGATTCGGCTGCTCATTTCTGAAACATGGCAGAGGAATGAATGGCCCACGTTGTACAGACAAACCACTGACTACTATGAATATGTCATAGGTAATAATGCAATTGAGAAGTACTGGAATAAATACAGACCAAGTTACCCTGCTGCAGGTCACGCCCTACAGTGGAATATCCCGTGTCTCTTAGCTGTCAGGCATCCCAAATTCACAACTGAGGAATTCACTTCACAGTAATATGTTTTCACTGTATTGTAACTGAACTGTGTAACACACAAATATGCAAGCATTAAATGCAATGAGTAAATGTGGTAAAGTGAAGAACATGGTTTTACATGCTGGGATCTATATAATGTAAATTGCTTTGCCATTTACCCTTAAAGAAAATGGCCATTGCCTTATATTTATTATACTTATAATGTTAAATTCATTCATTTATTTATATATATATATATATATATATATATATATACACACACAAATACAATCATAGCAGGTTTTAAGGGTCAGCTACCCAGCTGATCATTGCAAGATTTTGTGTTTGCTGAGCTGGTTCTCAGATTATTTACAGAATTTAATGGAAAGGTACACTTGGAAGAATGTAGTGGAAGAACAGTTAATATTACTATTGAAGCATAGCGCAGTATACAATCGAGGACAATGAGCTTCTGGACGATTCAACTAAACTTGTGTCCCAGGAGATCGGGTTAAAGAAAATATCATACGATTGTTTAGTTTGGGGGGGAGGGGGTGGAGGCAATAAATGTCCTATTGACTAGGGCTCTGGAAATCCATCTCATCCCCACTGAAGCAAGAGAAATACATTTTCATTAATTGCTTTTGTCAATACTCATCGCTTATAAATGTGGAAGTAAGTGTGGGCTCACCGTAGTGGTGAAGCAGGATTAAAGCATGTCTTCGTGACATCAGTGATGTTGGGGTTACAGCAGTCTCCTTGATCGTAGCTGAAATTATCCCAGTTGCATTCCGGGTCACACTCTTCGTTGCCCTGTTTTCTGTCGGGACAGTTAGTCCTTTGCTTCTTGCAGTAGCCAGCATCAAAACCTGTAAGCGTATGGTTGCATTCGGGGTCGCATTCCTCGTCGCCAACTTTGCTAATGTCGCAGTTAGCCAGCACCAGGCGGTGTCGCAGCGAGGAGTTGTACACATTGTGGACGGTCAGCTCCCAGGTGATGTTGTACATGCGGAAGGCCTCGTTCAGGTGCTGGTGCTGCAGGTGGATTTGGTGGTCTGTGACGGTCGGCTTGTGACGGGAGTCATCGTAGACGTTCACTACCCGGTAGCGCACCATCTTGGGCTTGCGGAAGGTCCAGAAGCGGTTATAGTTTATTGCCACATCCACATTATCGCAAACTGTCTGACCACAGGGCGGTGGCTCCAGCACCATGTCCAGCCACCCACCCGCATCTCCCACTCCAGGGCGACCCGCCCTCTCTGCCTGCGGGAAGCTGCCATCTTTCACAGTGAGCCACTTATGAGAGGCGTTGATGAAGCTCTCATGGATGACCAGTTGGCCAATGTCATCTGGCTCGTCTCGGCTCTGCCTCCGCATGTCCCTCATGATCTCCGGCTGGGAGCGAGCGCGTCGCCATAGTTGAAGGTGCTCCACCATACCACGGTAGTTGTGGTTAAGGGCATTGCCGCCAATCATCAGCACCTTGCACTTCCTGGTGAGGGGGCTGAAGACCTCACCTGACTGCTCGCGGCTCACGGCGACCTGGGCGCCATTCACAAACAGCTTCATGTGCTGCCCATTATAGGTGACGGCCAGATGGGTCCAGTGATGGGGCAGGTAGCGTGTGTTGGAGGTAATAGAGGTGACCTTGTGGGCACGGTCAGTCTTGAGGGAGAAGAAGAAGCGAGGATCCCGGTTGCCCTGCTCACTCACGGCTTTAATTCCCAGCAGCCAACCCCGGTCATTGGAGGCATAGAAGCACTTATCATAGAGTCCTAAAGCAAAGAGAAACCACAGCTCAATATTAGCAAAAGCTGAAAAACTGTACCTGTTCTTATCTGTACTGGTTTAATTTATTGTCAAAGTTGCCTACATTCATTACAACACTTTTCATAGTCAGCTCTACATTTAGATTTATAATATCCACCTGCTTATACATTTTTAAGCAACTAAATTCATGCTAGCACATATAAGAATTTATGTTTTTGGCATGCTTTCTTTTGTTTGACATGCCTGACTGGAAACCTGAATTTGTTTTTTGACAAGATTTTCGGTAAGCGGGAATGTCTGCCACAATATTCCGCACTTCGCTCGAGTGCCTTGCTAAGTGCAGCAATACACGCATTTGTTCAAAGGGAAACGCATTTCAGTACGCTGTCACTTCTCCTGCAATGAAGGTGAGAGGGAGCGATACGCAGATGGCCGTCTTGGGGAATACAGGGCAGTGAGAAAATGCAGAACTGAACAAGACCAAAATGGGGGAGACATGGAAGGATGCGAACTACAGCACTATCAGTTGTATAAACTTATAGCTTTGCTAGACTTTCTGATGACTCTTTCTGTCATCCACATCTCCCAATATCTTGCATAGTGCTGCTTGCGGACAAATTACAAACTGTAGCGCAACAAGTGAAGGGAAGCCAAGGTCTGCCTCCTTGGGTAGCAGGAGATAATCAAACATTAAGTAATTCACTATGGGCCCACAAAGTTCAGGTCTATGACCCTGCAGCAGATATAGTGCAAAGCTGGAGGTGTGCACAGATACATTTATAAAATACATTTATATTATTAATTTTACATACTACCCTTTACATTAACCTCAGAAAAATGTTGCGAGGAATGCACATGGATGCAATAAAAGGCCTTAAATTAAGTTTACCTAGAGCACTATACAAAAATATTACTTATACGTAGAATTTAATTTCATAATCAAAAACTCTTAATTAACAGCTGAATATGTCATGTCACGATACTGATGAAAAGATGCGGTTTTCCTCCACCATAGTCTACACACAGAGGATTAAAAAAGTAATAATTTAATTGGCTCAGTGATGATGAGTTTATGCAAACATACTGCTCTAGGTTGGTGGTTTGAGGTGTGTAGGATCCTGCAGATCCAAAAGCGTTGGTTCCACAGGTAAATTTACCCAATGTGGGTCTGCAAACCATTCTGAAAAAAGTGTAGCACCGTAAATAGTGCAGGCTAACTTGGTTCCCATAGCACGTCTTCCACATTGCTCTTGTCCCAAGACCACAAGACTACAATGAGCCATCTGCTAACAATCAAACCCTAACAGTGTGGTCTTGTATCAACAGAGCAAAGGTTACATGAACATTCAGTCTATTTTCCTGAAATGTGCCTCACCGTGGGGAAGTTAAAAATCAGAAATGGTGCTTTTCTGCAAAAGCCTTATTATGCTAGGGGTTCTGAAGCCCCTTTTCCTGTTTCGCTTGGACGGCGTATGTTAAGTTCCGGAAGGTAACGTGTTCTTACATCTGAAGGAAACTTTTAGGGTTATAATCAAGTTATAAAGAGGCAAAGTGTAGGAAGGGGCATGAAAAATGAGAGCAAGCTTTAATTGAGTGTATGAAAGCATTCATGTATCCTTCTGTGTATGAGCAGACGCACATTTGTACACTCCTGTTTTACACACTTTCGGCACACCTGCAGCGTGCAAGCATGTACGAGTGCAGAATGCTGCGATCGTTGGAGAAAATATCCCATAATGATGATGCCTCTGAAATAAAGATGTTCAGTCAGTACAGAATACAGAACCCTTCACAACATCCCTTCCCATGCTAAGAACTTTCATGGGTTTCATATGTGATCTACATTAAAATATTAAAATATAAAAATAATATAAAAAATAAGGTTATTTTCAACAGCGTCAGCAGGATGCAGGATTTTGCCAGTTTCCTTGTTCCAACAGCATCCTTGGTATAAATTAGTCCGCAGACCTCAGCGGTTAAATACCCAGTATTTCAGGCAGGTGGGATGGCAGGGGCACAAATAAACGTTGGTTTTGCAAAATATTATGTTTCAATGTTTTCCACTGTCTGGCAGAAAAGCAGTCATCTGTTCACTGGAGCTGAAGACATGCTAGTTCACTTAAGTTGAAGCTATACCCAAAATGCCTGAAAGCTTCTTAATGTAAACAGCAGCCATAATTTTATCGCGCTCAAACAACAGAGCACATTTAATTATTCCAGACTAAACAAGCGATGAGATGTGCTGAGGCAAGGACAACTTCTGGTGGTTTGAACACACCTACCACTGCGTAGAGTAATTAAGGTACTACTGAGGTCCACAGGTAATTCTGTCTTATTTTGTCAAGTGAAAAATAGTCACGCAACCACAAAAAGGTAGTCGCAGCAGATGGCGTGAATTGCATAAATCCACAAAACACCTCATTTATTTCCCTTTTTTCCTTTATTTGCCCCAGTACAAGAGCAACTTTCCTGTGAGCATTACTAGTCAGCTCTGTTTCACGTGACATCAGCTTGCTAAATACAGCAGAGGGGCTCTGAAAGCTGCCTGTGCGCTTGCTTCGGTCCCCTGGGTGTCTGCTGCTAGGCTAACGGGAATCGAGGACAAACAGGGGGCGCGAGGACCAGGAGAGGAAACCTGGGATTCCCTGGGGTTTTGGCAGAAAGGCGTGAGTTACAGCCCCACTGCACGGTGCTGTTTACACATCCTGCCCCCGTGTCCATGTGTGGAATCTGTCTTTGCACAGCAGTTAGAGGTGTGTTTATGAGGGGGATTCGATGCTGACCGCAGCAAGCAGAGAGGCTGTAAAAAGTTTCCAAAGAGAGGGCGGGCACCTGTGTTAGTGGTGGAAATCAAATTACGGTTTACCTTGAGTCTTTATTTTATGCACGTGCCATTTAGGCCACAAGTTGATGTATTTTCAGAGTCACAGGTCAATATATCTGCACGTGGGGAAAAAAAGCATGAAGAGAAAGTTGAAAAGAACAACTTTCCTTTTTAAATATTGCAATCACTTGCATTTTTATGACTGCTCAATAATCATTTTTCTGCATATAACTCTCTGAACTTTGAGGGTGCCATGTATGTACCTATGCATTTCAAAGCTTATTGGAAAGGTAGCTGTCACAAACAGAAGGAAAACTTTGCAAATCAACTAAATATGATAAATTCAATATGTAATATTAACCTCTAGATACTGCGCAACATTAATAAAAGCTAAAATTATTAGACAATCATTATTGCTGTTGGGAAGCCAGTGGTTTCAAAGAAGGGAATGAGTGAAAGATGCGACGGAACGTAGTAACACAACTAATAGATACTTCATTTTCATCAAAAGCAGTGACTTTACCCAGTAAATTTAAAATAACTCAGCAGTGTGGCAAGACGACAGATTCTCCTTTAAAAAGTACTTTAGTAGATACTTTGACTGGTTTCCCTCTGCTTGAATTAAGCTCTGCAGCTTTTTCTTTCTGTTTTACATCCATCGTCACATGATCAGACTTTCTGCCCACTGGCCTGCATATCCTCAAAATCCAACCCAGTGCCTTTTTTAAAGCAAAGCTAAGTTTGCAAATAATGATGACGTGTCCCTACTAAAATACAGCATTGTCAGGGCACGCCAGTCCTAATATAAACACCCTTCACTACCTACATCTCAGTATGGAGAAAGGCCAGCTCTTGCACTACACAGGGCAGGTAAAATGAAAACACCGTCATTGTTCACATTGCCGTTTCACACCATAATCAGACACAGTACTACTTGGTAGGTTCTTTCAATACAGTCTGACAGATGTGGACAAGGAGGGAGGCGAAACAAGGAAGAGCAACAACAATGTATGTCAGAAATGGGTCAAGAGGTAAACACTGGAGCACTAGTAGCTCCTTCAGCTTTACTCATGTCTTGTAACCTGCTCATTGCTTGGAAACTTTAAATACGAAAAAGGCAAAACAAGGAGAGTAAGGAGAGTTGATTTATAGAATCATTCATCAGGCTATAGTCAGGACCAGGGACAGTCTCCTTTTTAAAGAGTAGACATGGAATCTATTTATTCACCCTGTGCTATTGCTGGAGGGGAGTAAGGGGAGGGCAGGTCAGAGAAACTCCAGAATGTTAAGGTCCTGGAAGCTGTCCTACTGTCACCTCGCTGTAAGATAGTCACTATCTACCTAAATATGTCTCTGAGACAGCAGGGTGGGACAGACGCAGCCAGCACTCTTAGCTGTGTGAACCAAGACTCTCAGCACTTAGTTATCCTGCTACGTTTAAACACTGCTAAGGCCAGCATTTGCTCCACTCCTACATCTCTTCCTTGTATATTATATTATTTTCTTTCTCCCGGTGTCATTTACCACAACACAGTTATGTTGACTGATTAATCCCTCCCCACCCCCCCCCATTTTCCCCCAGTGCTCTGGGGCTTCTTCCAGGTACCTAGATCATGTTTTTGTATGTTAATCAGGTCTTTTTTTGTATTAATGAAAGTATTAATTTAAAAATCAGCCTATGAAAATATAAAATATCTTGTTCAGTTAAAACCCTAAACATTAGGAATGTTAAAGGCATTGTATAGACTAATGGGGTTCTTCTATGATCACGCAAACAAGAAAAATGTTTTAAAAGGCAAAAATATCCCCCATGGAAAGCAGAGAGACTGGAGTGAGCCCTTTGTTTATGCACCCAGAAAATAATTAGGGAAAACACACCTATTTAAAGTTATATTCAGTTAGATTCACTGAAGAAAATTTCATTTACTATGCGCTGTTCATGGTGCTGAATTTTGTCATTGTTATTCCCCTAGTCTTCCACTTGCTGCAGCTATTTGCATTACAAACATGCTCTTATGCTTTAATTTATTGATCAGTGTGAAATTCACTTCCTGAATACAGCTTGACAGCAATACGATGACCCACGTTGAAACTGGTGCAGATACTCTCTGTTGTGCAAGTTTCTTTTCTTTTCATTTTGATGATGAAGTTCTTTATTTCTCTTTTTAAAAAAAAAAAAATAAATAAAAAAAGCAATAGTTCAACGGTTTCCATGTAATTATTATGCTCAAGAAATTAAATTAAAAACTTTCTTACAGAGATTGAAGTATACTAAATTAACTGAAACTCTTGCAGAGCTATTTTATTATCCCGATGGACTGACGAATGTCTTGCATGAGTCTATCTGCCAACGACCCAGTGACACAAAGCTGATGACCAAACACAATGACGTGTGCCGGGGCAGACAAGGGCAGGCGGGCGGGCAGGCTGGAGTTCATTTCACGCCACGCGCTCTCCCGTTGTCAGTAGAAATAATGCCAGCTCCTATCAAATCAGATTGCGGCATAAATAAAAGTAAATCGCAGTCTGCCATATAAGGGAATGTGGCCAATAAATGAAAAATAAGCATTTAACACATTAAAGATTTCAACTTTCGATTTCGAACGGATGAGTAACAAGCTGATGGGGTCACACATTTACATGACAAACATTTGAATCCGCTATTTAAAGGACAATAATTGTCCGATAAAATGGGGAAAAGGTATTTAAAAACATATGAACTTGCATCCCTGTATGTAATTAATATCAAATATTATGATTCTTTTTTTCGTTGTTTCGCTACACCTTATTGCAACTAATTTTAGAACAACTAAAAGTGCTCATTTATAATGGTGGCGTAATGCATGATAGCCTAATGTGAACGTGTATCGAAATTAAAAGATAAATCAGGTACTTAAATAAAAACAAATATCTAGATGAAGAAAAAATTACACATTTGACGTCGAGGTTATACATCTGCCAGTGCAACATGATGTATATGAACGTTGCATCTTGCGTGCCGTGTACAATGCACTCGAATCATAGAATCGATAACGCGAAACAACATCCGAACACCAAAGTTAAAACGAAAATCATATAAATCAAAATCATTTTATCAGATCAAACAATTATACATTTGATAGCTGCCCGTCTCCCTTATATATATTTCTAGTTATAAGTACACATTGTTAACGTATCTTTATTTACTCACTCGTGTAGAGTTATATATCACCAACCATCATAAACAAAGAGTGCTTGCTCAGTTCTTGAATATTTTAACATCGGGAAAGCCCATCAGTGACATCCCCAGGGTTTATGCGACAGCGAAACTGACGTGCCCTCTAATTCTCTGCCGCTTCCCTTTGCGCAGTGCTCGGTGTTTGCGTCTATGATCACCGCTTGGCGAACTGCAACCACTTGAGCGATGATCCCTAAAGAACATTGCCTTTTCTGTATGCTAAATGAAGATTACGCTCTCTATTGGCAGACGAGGGAATCTAAAGGCTAGTCGGTAAACTTGGAGGTTATAAAAATCCGAATGCTTTTAACTACAGTTCTCTTTGAGATAACATGCACAGTAAACTTAAACCGAAAGTAAAAGTCTGTTGTTTTTTTTATCCGAGCTTTAAGATAATTTGCAAACCAAGAATTATATGAATAATATTAAGTTGGGATATTTCAAAAGTATGATTTCATATTGCATGTTATTGTACCATTTCGCAATCGTTTCCGGTTTAACAATTGAGTTTAATGTTAAACAGCCATATAAAAGACTTAACGTCTCTCTTCCAATCAGATTCCTAATAAATGGCTAGCATTTGCACACCGTTTTCAGTCTTCAACACACTAAGTACGAAATCTACATCGTCGAGACGGCTATCCCTGTCGCCCGTGAAAAGGAAATTTCGCCACGGTCCCTTTCAGGGAATAGATATATACTACACAGCGCTCATGCCTGGGGGGGCGGTCCGGCGTCATTAACTCAGGCGACGAATCGGCAGTATACGCGCGGCGCTGGGTACCTGCACAGCGCCGTAACTTAAACTACTTCTCTCTCAAACTCGGATCGTCAAAGATCGCAGTCCTGATTAATAATGATACAGATTACTTTATTATGCTGGCCCATATTCAATATTAATCGGTCCATGTTAATAAGATATTTTAATATGCATGACATATAGGCAAAATACGCCAACGGTGTCGTAAAATATACAGGTATTTAAAATTGAGTGTTGATATATTAACCTGTATCGGCTTTGTTTTCATAAAAGCGAGCTCACCGCTATGGAGGAGCTGAAAACCAGCTATGTCATCTACTAGTGCAACGCAGGTAATCAGCCTTTAAGATAGACTTTCATTTAAATGTTATGATGTATGCTGGTTGCCTTTGGTTATATATAGCTTACATGGCAATACTGCAGAACCACCTATATTCCGGTGTCTTCCATTATATATTGTTCTATCCATGTAATAAAATGTAGCCATAAACTATAAAAACCAAAATTCAGTGTAAAGCAAGACTTCCTTAAAATGAACAACCTTATAAAGTTTCCTGAGGATGGGCTCTGTGTGTTTTACGTGACTTCGTTAAGGTAAAAAATAATTAAAAAAAAAAAAACAAGACAATGCAAACTAGGCCTAAACGTATTACCGCCAGCTGTTAAATGCAAAAGTTGATTTTGTTATCCCAAATAATTTTGCTGTTTTCGCCAAAATCGTTACGTCGTTTACAAGAACCCACGTAAAGATATCTAACAACATGCTGTTACTGAAAAAAACGTTTACGTTTCATGGATGTAATTCTCAAGTGTTCATTATTATTAGTAGTAGTAGAAACGATATAGAACACTTTCCATAGCTACACGCAGAATCACAATAGTCTCCTGAAGGATGTTTCAGGGGCACCTTCCAAATACTTGCCCAGATGAAAATGGGATTCCTTTTACATCGAAAATTATGGCACGCAAACATTTCGGACTGTGCACGCAATTCAAAAGTTTCAGACAGTGCCGGAACCATAAACTGTTCTTACCAACTTGGGCTGTTTCACATGTCACAACATTACTTTGACTTAATCGCATATAGTCAAACTTATTATATCTTTATGATTTCCATGCAAATTTCACTTGCAAAGCACACAATTAATTGAAAAATGTCAATTAAATATATACACGTGACAATTTGTTTCTTTCAATCTCCACTACTTGAAGGAATAGACACGTCGTTGATGTTTTGGGGGTTAAACCCATTCATTCTCTTGGAAAAAAAATGAAGAACAAATTGGATCAAACCTGCTATTACTGCGGGTGACCGTTGCCCTCCTTCGGGTTTGATCCACATTTCCAGGGTAAAATTTCCTCTCGGTACCTCCACAGTCGGCTTCAGTCGCAGCTGATCTCCTCTGCCGGTAAAATAAACAGCTTTTCCCCGACCTGAAGAGCTCTCCTCCGCCTGGGAGGAGCGACGATGCTGGCGAGGCGACCGCCGATCCATCCCGGGCAAGGATCGTTTGCCCCGAGGCAGACGTGTGGCACAAGCCCCTGGAAAGGTACTTCTGGCTTCCCTAATGCGCACCAAGTCTCTTTTAGATCTCACCATTCTCCGGACAGTCCCGCACTCAGATCCCAAACACATGATAAAAATTAAAAGGCAAGGCAGCCAGGGAAGAAAAGTCCAAAGTTTCATTTTTCAAAAGAAGAGAAGGTAAATTTTAAACGAAATATAATGTAGTGAAACAAATCTCTTCAAAATGTTACATCCACTAAATGTCTCTTAATGTCTTCCCAGTCGTCCTTCAGATTTTATAACAACTTGTCAAGATACAGATTCTACACCAACCAAAAAGGCGATGCTGTTATTTTTTTCCTTTATAATGTTAAGCCACGACCCCCTTTCCTTGCCCCTTAAGCAAAAAGTAAGACACTTCAACACAGATTGAGGGAAAGTGAATATGTTAATTCATACAAGTGCTCCACCTTCCCAATTGAAGGATCCCATTAAACTAGAAGGATGGTTAAGTAAGTAATCAATCTGTTTGAGGAGGTTAGAATAATTTCCCTCTCAGTATTTTTTCAAGTCTTGATGAATTTACTTGCAGCACCCGCAGCACTTTTGCATTTGTCACAGCTTTGTGTTGTTTGCTTATCCTCCGCGCAAAAATAGAAGGACGATTATAATATTCTAGTTTTAAAAAATCAAACCCGAATTTAATGCCGGGATGAATTTTCTAGAGTTGATTCTGGTTTTTCAAAGTTTAAATGCACGAAATTGCCTTGTTTTAAAGCGAGAGGGAATGCAGTAGTAGCATCGGGAATCTTCATTGATTTGCAGCTGAAAGCTCTTGGGGAGCTTGAGAAAGGCGCCCGCTAGTGAAGCAGATCGCTTTTGTATGTCTTTGCAGACTGTACCAAGACAGTCTGAAGTTTATACGGTTTTTATTTTTTTCTTAGCTGAAGTGGGAAGTCACAGGTAACCCCTGAAGACTGTTTTCTTTCTCTGTGCGTTTCTGTGTCGGGACGGTGTTTTTGGTATTTCGAAATGCCTCCCACGGGTCCCCCTAGTGGTCACAAGTTGAACAATACTACACACAGTCAGTAAATCTCCCATTCAGAACATAGAGCAAAACTGAAGCGCACAGCATGACTTGAATTAAAGCAACAAATGTAAAAGCAGAAGCATTCAAATTCAGCCTAGCTACGACCCGATTAATCACACTGTGTATAGTCCGTACTAATGTATTGCTTGTTTTGGGTTTTAGCCCATGGCTCGGGAAATACAGGGTTTACGAAATATTCCTTTTAAAATGCGCCGGTATGTTTTCTTATGTACTCACTTGTTTGTGAAAGAGTAAAATGACAAATATGCCTTAAGTTGTCAGCATCAGTGCTTCAATCTTGTGAGTGCTGTCCACTAGTAAGATTTGTTACCTCTGCAGTTGCATTTATAGCGCTCTCTGCTACTGTACCAATACGATCACAACTACCCGCATGACATCTTGACTAAGTTCATTATAAATGAGACAGATAATATTTTAGGACACGATTTTGGTATCATTTACAAGAAAATGAGCAGACAGTAGAAAGCTCGACGCGGCTGATGTTGTTTCAAAGCTGCGGTGTGGCGATACCATGACGCTTTTCGCCGCTGGCACGTTTTAAAATTTCTGGCAATGACCTAATATGCATTTATCCCATTAGTATTTTAGTTTTCACTGGCCACAAAATATATCGTCCTAAAAGACACACGCAAAATTTGGCAAACATTTGCCTGAAAGTCTCGTACTGATGCTCTGAAGGCAGTGGGAATACGAAAGAAAGGCTGATTGGAATTCATTTTTTTTTCTTTTACACATTTTTTCATTTGTAAAGACTATGAACTCTAAACATTTCTCACTGCTGTCTGGAGTTTAGTTAAAACACGGCATGTGCACGTTATGCTGCGATCACTTCCTACAGGTTGTGCTCTTGTTCCCAGTTCCCTGTCCTCACAGCTGCAAAGGACCCCCCTGCAAACAGGTGACGTCATCCTTACAGAGGAAAGCCGACTGGCACATAAGGGAAGAATATATATATATATATATATATATATATATGTGTGTGTGTGTGTGTGTGTGTGTGTTTCGCCGTGCCTTAATGCAAATGAGATTAATTTTCAAACGGATATAATGTACTCATAAATTTTATAACTAAAATGGATTTTTATACCTCTTAGTTCCATATTTATTTAATGCATGACCATGCAGGAAAACTGGAAAAGATGCTTTACATTTTAACAGAAATGAATTTCGTCAGGCATAGATAAATAGGAACATTTCACCATTTCCAGAATTAATTTCAGAACATCGACATCATTATGATGTGAAATTACAGCACATCTTGTCGACTTGGAATAAGCCAATTTTATGTTGATGCTGAACAGATTACAGATAAACCATCCAATATCCAGCCTTAACCTCTCAGGAGGTCGGGTCACATTATACAGTGTGGCCTATATGTGACTGGCGTAAACCACACATAAACATCTAGAGAATGAAATTAGATATCCTATATTTCTCATTACAATATCTATATACATGGTAAATTGAGTTTCTAAATAGTGATATGGAATTAAAAAAAAAAAATCCAGAACGCCTTATCAGGCTAACTGCACGTTACATTTAAATGTCACCAGACTATAAAGCCTATAGTGAAAGAAATAAGTAAAATGCATTAAATGGAGTAGAGCAGGATGACTGTTGTGTTTATAGGAAATAATATTAATTCTCAGTTACATTAGTTTCTGGTGCAATTTGGTGACTTTAAAGTGATCACCTTGGGAAGAAAATGTTACTTTCAACCTTATCAAGACCTTAGGAGATAACAACAAAATTTGGGATGAAAAAATAAATTGAATTTCCCAGTTGAAATGCCATAAATTGTGGTTCGGTCACCTCTCTGAGGTACAGCATGTACCCAGCCTTTGGCACTGAATTGTGCTTTAACAAGGCTATCCATCAAGATTCCAACTGGCATTAAATTTTCTGACAAATCCATTAGACAAAACAGTATGATTATATAGAGTGGGACTGTTAGCCTCAGTATATTGTCTCACAATAATAGTCTTAGTAGAATGTGAAAATTGTTTTTTTTGTTGTAGAATGGCTATAATATAATAGTAGATTAGGATTTTTTTTTTCGTTAAATCCTGGATGTTACAAAATCACATCTGTCAGTATACATTCCAGCACATCAAGAGTCATTTTCACTTTTTCGGTGTAATTGCTAGTAAAAAGAAATGTGAAAGAATAAACTTTAATTATTTCCAAGGACAATCTGTCCTAGAGCTAATTTAGGAGGGAGCTATGTTCTCCGCTGTCTGCTTTCATAGGGCTTCCATACGGATCCCTATTTTTCTTATTTTTGCTTTAATTAGGCCTAGCTGATTCCATGGTTCAAACATAAATTATATACCATATTGTAATTTTCACATAAACAGGTTAAAATAATATGGAATAAACATTAATTGATAAGTTGTCACACATAGTTTGTTCCACAAAATTGACAAGCTTTCTTTTTTCCGGAAATTATTTTATTTTATTTTTTATCCTAGTTTGCATGTGTGGTCAGTACTTATTGTCCTACTGTAATAATCACTGTAAAGTTTAAGACTCTAAATGTTTCAATAACGATTTGACCAAGTCACTAAGGCAAGTCACTTAGAATCATTCTAAATTCAATATTAAATTCAACAAGATCAATCCAAACACCTGAAGATCACTATCTGCAGCCGTGACTCGTTTACCAAGAGCATTTCCTGGAAACAGAACTTTAAAACAATATTCTGAAGAAAGATTTGTTTTGTCTTAGGAAATCACTTCCAGTTAAATGAAATGGAGAAATTGATTCATCTGATCATCTTCATACAATGTATCTGATGCATGGTCAGTTATTGGTGAATGCAAGACACCCAAGACAGCTGTACCGGATTTGGTTTTAGGACAATGTTCCATTTATTCACGAAAAATAAGTGTTGTTTCCACTTCAGATGATACCAGATATGATCACTGGGTGTCATGCTAAGGAATGCCGGAGAGATGATCAGAAAACTCATACAAAAGCACAGAGCATGTGGAGTATTTTGATTCCACTGGTTCCATGATGAAGTTATCACCACTGCTCTTCTCTTTCATCATGCATTTCTCACTGATTATAAATTACAGGCATTACCAGTCAAAAAATGTCACATGTATTAATCACACAAAACAAAAGCATGTTTCTGTGCTCATGAGGCAGTATTCTTGGCGAACTGCATGTAGGATGAACTGTGCATTGTCATTTTGCTTAACAACCCATATTGTTGTTGTGATTTGTAAATGAAATTTCTTGGTTTCTTCATTTACAGTGTGTGATGATAGGTTTTATTGGTGATAGCTTGTTAGAATATGTTGTTTTATATTTCATTTCCTTTCTTGAATAATATGTAAGAAGTCTTCTGGGATGACATTGAATTGTAGGTATCCAAACTGCCTAATAATAGATCTGTTATTTTATTGCTACATTAATCAGAATTATTTAAAAGAAAGGAGAATTTACATGACCCTAAATATACAATCCTCCCCATTACTATTGTCACGATCGCTCCGTTCGCCGGTGAAGCGGGCGATCGTGCGTGCTGGCGAGCGAGCAAGGATCAGGCAGGCAAGCAGAATACTGGGAAAAACAGGTCTTTACTGGGGAAACGAGCACTAACGGTCACAAACATCAGACGATAACTAACATCAATGACAGACCAGGAACTGAAGCAAGACATGGACTGAAATAGACAAGACTGATCAAAATAATCGGACAAAGCTGGAGACGATCAGGGAAGCACACGTGGGTAATCAGGGGGGCGTGGCACACACGAGGATCGGATGAGCGGGGCATGACAACTATGATGACTATATATATATATATATATATATATATATATATGCTCATTTGAACAATTCTGATGTGTCATTACATTAAAGACATAGAACAGTATTCATTGTTGAAAAGATTATTACATGACATAAGCATTGAAATCTAGCTTTTACTTACTTGCAAGTAGAACTTTTGCTGGAAATGAATGATCTTCACATCACAAGTTTAAATTGAACCATCAAACAAATATAAATACAGTGCTAACTATAATAAAATTGTTATTTATTGCTCTGCTCTGGTGATTTCCCCAAACAGATAAGCCAAAAACCAGTAGTACAAATATATAAATCGTTGGAAAATACTTCAGCTTTATTGCATGTAACCCGCAATAAACAATCAATTTGTATAAGATGTAAATTTTTTTCCTTAATTTACTTGTCATTTTTTTCTTATCTCAGTAACTTGTGCCCTGGATCAGAAGAAATGCTTTTATTGCAGAAATAAATAGTGACAAACATAAATTACCCCAGAGTTAAAACTGATAGTTCAGACAATGAAGGTGTACATTTGAGCATGTTCAAACTACTGTTAAAAATTAGAGAAAATTAATATGTTATGGCAGTAAGTTTGGAACAATCACCCATGAACTCCCATCTCTGTTAATTGTACATTAATTTGGAGGTTTTAATATTTGGTGTGATTAATCACACTGATTAGTCACAGAAAATTGTGCGATTAGTAAATTTTTCAATTGATTCCCAATCCTAATAAATAAACATTTAAATTTCAAGTTCCCTTCAAGTGGAGGGAATATAAAGGACGAATAAATAAATAAATAAATAACAGAAAATCTCATTATCATTATCTAATTTAAAACTTAAGCAGTCATTCCAGCACTGAAGATAGGAGAGTTCTTCTTCTCGTATTCTATCAATATAAAAGAATTCCAGTGATTTTTTTTTACTTATCCCTTGGGAAATGATTTAAATGAAATGACAAATTCCTGCCATACATGTGTTCGGTACAGTGGGAGCACTGGTTACCAGTGCACTGGCTATGTCACTGCTTCCAGCAGCTGTGCTTGTTTTCCTTCCTTTCTTTCAGCTTCTGGTTTTGTCCATATTGATTAATCATGTTTGCTTTCTAGGTTTTAGTCTAACCTGGACTGACATGACCCAGAAGGAGACATTCCATCCTAACTTTAATGCTTATTTAGCAAGAAGTTATATATGCTCATGAAATTAGCTAAATTCATGGTGAGCTAACAGTGGTTTTTAATTAAACAGGGAGGTTTTACTTCTCAAACTTTTTTATCAAAGGTCCACATCAGACTTCTGTTCAAAGTCAGAGTTCTGGAACAATTTTCAATATCGAAACAGCATTTCATCAACTTTTATGAATTCACAATAACTTTTGATAAAAGCATCAATATATAACAATAATGGGTATATAACGTAATGACTGGTTTAATACTCATTGATATGTTGGAGGGGATTCTAATGAGCTATGTATGTGCAAAGTGTCGTGTGTTACTGGATACTGATGATGACAATTTAGAAAATGAACACCTAGAATGCAATCCAAGGAATACCAATTTATAATTAATTTAGCAAATGCTGTACATGAGCCAGTGTATCACAAAAACTGGAGGCTTGGAAATAGGACAAGTATTGAACCCCTACTTCAGTTCTCTTGAACAAGAACCATCAAAGTTTATAGGTACTGTACTTTACACAGTAAATAGCGGAAGTAAACAAAGCATATACATACTACATATAGGTCCACATGCTTAAAGTACAGACGATATGGATTCAAACGTCATACATTTGTGCATTTCCAGAACTAAAAGTCAGTCTTATGGACTAATGAGTTAAAGTCATTGGGGTGTCTCCATGAGGTATTTCGAAGATACAGCAAGGGCAAGAGTTCTGTATTTTTTGTTTACACTATCTGTCATGGAGGGGGCTGTGTTATGGTCTGGGGTTGTCTTGCTGGTCCTAGAGCTGCTGATCTTTAATGAATCCAGAGCAGCCTCAACCAGCAAGGCAATTACAGCATATATACAAGACATGCCATTTCATCAAGACTGCGAAAAACTGGGAAGACCTTTGGACTTCAAAGATAACAACCCAAAAAACATCCCAAAACTGTAAATGACCGATCTAATGAAGAAAGAGAGAGGGGGACAAACTAATAACCTGGGGTGCATTTCCTGAAGCCTTGTGAACGTCATTCGTAAGGTCATTAAGTTGTCTCTCGCCGCTCCAACGTGTTTCCCGAGATGTTCTTAGTAAAGTATATCTTCTGTAAGACATTCTTTCGTAAGGTTGGTCTGAGCCACTCTTAGCTGCCTCTTTTCGCTGTTGTCAGCTCATACTGCTCATTTAAAATAAGACTAACATTGTTAAGGCTGCAGTTTTATAACCAAATATCACTTAACTAAAAATAATCCCTATGACGAAATGATTTTGTCTGATGCATGACTACAATCTTCACTAGGTTTCATCCTTGCGCTCTTAATGCACAGCGAATTGGCCTTAGTAATGCACAGATTCATAATGAAAGATAAGGAACACGCTGCTGATTATGTATTTATTAACTGGAATGGGGGGGGAGTTCCCGATATTGGGATAGACGTGTTCCCCCTATTTACGACGCCCCTGGAACACACACTGCTCTCTAAATGTGCCAAAGTCACAGTATAGAAAAACTTCAGTTCATGAGGTTGGTAAGAGCTGACACTGCATGTTCATTTACATATTTGTCTAATGTATTTCCCCCAAAAAAGCACCCTGGAATAGTTCTTAGTAGTCAATACTGAAGCACATAGGACATTTTCTTATGTTAAGACAGTAACACCTTTCTTTCAGCTATTGGCCAATATCAATGACATGCAGACATATTGGTGCACACAGACGTTTTATAGAACAAATACAAATAAAATGGTGATACTACAATCAGGCAGGTTCGTACACCCAACTGGCAAAAATCATATTCACAGTTAAAAGATTTAAATTGTTAATTTTGTGTTTTCTTTTTAGGTTCTCCCCGGTTCTGATTAATGCAATATTTTGAAGGATTCCTGAATTGTTATATTTATAGAGAATATCACTCTTATTTTGCAGTCACGTAGCCATCGATGTCAACCAATCAGGTGTACCGGCGCCTGTTAAGCTCACACTTACGAAGCTCTCCCTGAAAAAAACATAGGAAAAGGAATACCTTTTCCATCCATCCATCCATCAATTTTCCAAACCGCTTATCCTACTGGGTCGCGGGGGGTCCGGAGCCTATCCCGGAAGC
>JAODJX010000042.1:17193368-17205538 GCA_026776945.1 Isichthys henryi | reverse complement strand
ATATACATCCTGCTTCCAGCTGCCTCTTTACGCTCCTCTACATATTCAGCTTCTAGCTGCCTCCTTACTCTCCTCTACATACATTCAGCTTCCAGCTGCTCTTTATGCTCCTCTACAAACATTAATCTTCCAGTTGCCTCTTTACTCTCCTCTCCATATCCAGCTTCCACCTGTTTCCTTACGCTCTTCTCCACACATTCAGCTTCCAGCTGCCTCCTTACACTCCTCCATATGCTCCTGTTTTGTTATATACATTTCAGAATTTCCCAGACATTCTCATATGACTCATACATTTAGGAGATTAGCAAGGAAATACTTCAGTGACATCCACCACCAAGAAAAAGGTTCAGACTTAGAGATAAATACATACAGAGGGTCACCAATTTAATCAAGCTTCTGATAGATGAACCTACCGCATTTTCCATAACAACCTATTTGTGGGTCACAGGTTGCGTTGCCTGAACTAAGATGCAAGACATTATGGTCAAATCGTGCTGTGAGAAAAATGGTTAGAAACATTTCAACGCCTGAAATAGAAAACAAATGTAATTTTGTAAATCATACAGTACATCTACACATGATCTACTATTCTACACATAAAATAAGGTCAGTCTCGGGAAGGCAACAGGAATGTTTTTACACAGTTTACAGAAAAACATATTTGCTATGTTTTGTGATTTAGTATTTTTTCACTGACTGGGTTGTTGTACAGTAAAGTATTTTTATAAAGTTTATAACATTTGTAAGAACATCATATTGTGAAGATTAAAAGTCTACACAAATAATAGGGTCTAAAATATAACCAGTTTATCCATTTTAAATAAGGAAATGCAATAATTGTTATTGTATTCTTGGTATTCTGACAAAGAGTTAGCATAGCGGCTCAGTGCCGTTCACATTTTCCCTGTGGCACAGTTTTCCTTGGAGTTCTCTGGTTTCCTCTCGCAATTCAAAGATATGCAATTCGGTAAATTGAAATCTCTAAATTGTGGCTCGACACATGTCTAAGTGTGTGGTTGTGTGAGTAATTATGTGCCCCGTGATGGCCTGCATACCAAACTTGGAAACCCCCTGGAAGGTGCTCTGTGCTTCCTAAGGCAGGCTGCAGGGTTACCACAACACCAAAATGAAGAAGCAGTAATTAGAAGGATGCATGCTTATTGTTGCAAGGGGGTGGGCCAGTGACAATGCTGAGCACCGGTGCCTCAAACTTCCAGGGGTTGTGGGTTCAAACTCCTGCCACCGGATCTGTGTATGTAGAGTATCCAATGTATCTTATGTTGGACAGGTTATGTTAGTGACCAACAAGATTCACTGATGAATTAATGATGCACTCTTACTAAAGTTAAGCCAATTAACAGCTCATTACATTAAAGTATATTTGAGCTTATTTTTCCCAAGACACCAGATGAGTATGAAAGGTATTCATCAATCATTTCTTTTAATGCATGTATGAAATTTGTAACTTCATCTACTTCCGCCATTATAATTAAAATACGATGTGTCATGTCTGACCATCAGTCTGGATCACATTTTTTCAACTTCAACTGGCATCCAACCACATACAGTAAGTAAATTAGCAACTGCAAGGAAGCCAGAACGTCTGACGAATAGTCGTACCCGAGACAGTGATTCGAGTCACCCAGTTGAGTATCCTGCTCTTTACCGTCAACAAACCTTTCTCACAATCAGGAAATGAAACGCAGAATTGATCCTTACCTGTTTCCTGGCCAATAGTTCCTCCCCATTTACCTACCTAGTGCAATTAATAAAACCATAATTCTTTGCTGCTCACGCACATCCATTGCAGTGATGTGGGAAAACAGTTGAATTTGATTTCAAGTGGCTTTTGTGTCATCTGAAGTCTTCTGGAGACCAATCTATCAGAAGTTTGTTCATGGTTACATTTTCCCATTTGGCACAAACACAGCCAGTGGTGTACCGAATAGACTCTTGAGCACGAAACACTGGCCTTAGTATTAGAACTGTGATGTGCTTTATTATAATTAAGGATTCCACCATCCTGAGTTTGTGACATACATTGACACTCAGATTAAATTTTGGCCCAGGAGAGGGTTAGGGAATTACACTTCATATGTACAAGAAGCTGGAATGACGGCAATAGTTATTCTGCATTTTTTTTTGTAATGAAAGGAGTCTTTTATTAAATGATACCCATATGTCATCACCAGGCATCACTGGGGTTTACAACAATTATAGGTGGAGCTTAGCTGCCATGATTCAGACATGTCTGCTACGCCAGACACTTTACTCACTGGGGAAAATCCATTCATCAAATCAAAAGGTTGCATAGCTTCTTTCATCACATCCCATACCAGTTTTGTCATCATAGAGAGAAACAGCATAAAGTTTGGGAACAAACCTCGCAAGGATCCTCGTATTTCTGATTATGCTGAATTTAAGTATATTTATATAAATGTCAAATTTTGGGGAATCTCTCTGACCACTGGAAATTTTCAGAACTTCTCTGACATATGACATAATACCAGGATTCAATCTGGTACAGAAGTAGGTGTCGCAGACCCTGGTTTAGATACACTTTAACTTATTCCCTTAACTATGCCACCAGTGGCTCAAAATATATCCATAAAACATCCATCCATCTTCTAATTGCGTATTTTGGTCAAGGACAGAGCATCGCATGTTTTTTTTAAATCTCATTTTAAAGAGAATAAAAAGCATTCAACATTTACCAAATGAATGTACTTATTTTCTAACAGATATCCCTCACAATGAGAGATTAAGAGGCAGAGCCTTGTTGCGGAGAAAATGATGGGGGAGATTAAGTCTCTGGGTATAAGAGGAGTTTCACCTCAGCGCTTCTATGGCATGCCTGACCTGTAACATATATCCATGATGGAATTTATGGTGTGTGTGTGTGTGCAACCCTAGAAGAGGATGAAGTAGGCAACAATGTAGCAGAAAAAAAAATATTTCCCTTAATTCAGAAAAGGAATGTATAGGAAATGAGGCAGGGCGATATATGTTTTAGTGAATATTTAAGTATGTGAATATTAAAAGACTCTGGAAAGACTCTGGAAAGACTCTGAACTGGCACAATCAGTTAAACAACAATGATTAACTTGAACCTGGTCTTAGTTTCTGAAAGTGCAACGTTGTTCCAGGTTTCATTTGTAATATTTCTTATTTCATGATGCACTAAATGTTTTCAATGTGTGACAGGTCTGGACTGCAGGCAGGCCAATCTACTGTAGTACCCAAACTCTTCTACTTTGGAGCCATGCTGCTAAAATACATGCGGAATTGTCTTGCTGAAATATACAAGGCCTTCCTTGAAAATGATGTTATCTGGATGGCAGCAGATGTTGCTCTAAAACCTGTATATATCATTCAGCATTAATGGCGCCTTCCCAGATGTGCAAGCTATACAAGCCATGGACACTAATGCACCCCCACACCATCACAGATGGTGGCTTTTGAACTGTCCTCTGATAAGCTAGATGGTACCTCTCTTCTTTAGCCTGGACGATGCAGCATCCATCATTTTCAAAAAGAATTTGAAATTTTGATTCATCAGACCACAGGAGAGTTTTCCATCTTGCCCCAGTAAAGAAGCTCGGGCCCAGAGAAGCCAGTGGCATTTCTGGATCATGTTTACATATGGTTTCTTCTTTGCATACTAGAGTTTCATCATGTATTTATGGATGTTCACAGACAACAGTTTTCAAAAGTGTTCCTGAGCCTGTGCAGTGATTTCCACTATAGAACTGTGTTTGTTTTTAATGCAGTGCCACCTGAGGACCCGAAGATCATGGCTATCCAGTATTGGTTTTAAGTCCTGTCCTTTGCATGTGAAAAATTTCTCTGAATCTTTTAATGACATTATGCACCATCAATGATGCAATCCCTAAATTCTTTGCAATATTATGTTGAGGAACATAAATTGTTGCAGTAGTTGCCCACTTAGTCTTTCACAGGTGAACCTCTCCTCATCTTCACTGCACAGAGACTCCTTTTACACCCAGTCATTTTACTGACCTGTTGCCAATTAACCTAATTAGTTGTGAGATATTCATCCAGGTGTTTTCTTTTAGCATTACACAACTTTTCCAGTCTTTTGTTGCTCCTGCCCCAGTTTTTTAAAATGTGTTGCTGGCATCAGATTGAGCAGATATTTGTCATAAAACAATAACATTTCAACATATGGTGTCTTGGTTTTATTCACAGTTAAATATGTATTTATATGGTTTGCATATCATTGCATTCTCTTTTTATTTCCATTTTACAGTGTCCCAACTTTTTTTGGAAATGGGGTTATATTACTAAACGTCTCAGGAAGCCAGCTTTAGGGATTCTGCCCCTTCTGTTACTTACATGACCAATGAAAGTTGAAAGAAACAGTTCGGCGAATCGGATTTCACAAGAGGGAAGGTGATCCGGTGTGCATTCTTTTCCCATTCCTATGCCAGTGAGTCGTAGGGTAGCACTGACCACACTCTGGTCACACTGCTGTGAAGAACACACATCATATGTCTAAACACGCCCCCAATGCAGTGCAACCGATACAGCCGAGATTGATCAGAATCATTATATACACAGTGTCTTACATTTGGCTCCAGTCCCTGGTATTTAAGCCACAGCTAATTCAATTAGCTCTGCGCGGCACTGAATAAATAGAGTAACGTTCAGCCAGTTCCCCAGAAATGATTAACCTTCCTTCAGCTCTTTCTGCAAACTATATAAATAAATAAATTTCTTACATTGTTAGCCACTGTTCCAACCGCAAAAAGAGGTTAAACGTTTCATTAAAATCAAAGGGGGCCGGGGTGGGTTATTTATTTGGTGATGCCATAAGCATTCGTGGCTGGTATACTCTGATACAGCAGACCTCCATGGTGTCACGGATAGAAATAGTGCCTTGGGACACATGTAGAAAACCGCTGGCATCTGCCTCACATCTGGGATTGTTATAGTGAGAAATCCATCAGTCCAGCTGTCATCCAAGACTCAAATATAACTCACAGATGATAAACACGTCTTCTTTGCCACCTGTTTATATGAGCCAGGTTTATGTCAGTGATGCCTCGATTAACTGGTTTTGTTAATGGCACCTTGCAGTTTGGGTTGTATTTACTCACAGATAGAAATATTACATTTTACTGCCTATTCATTGAATGTGTTTCATTTTCATTGCACTGTTTCCTGCATGAACATTACTGTTAAAGAACATATTTGACAAAATGCAAGTGTGACTAATTCGTGCTGAATGAACATTTATTTGCTTGTTACTTTTATGTTCAAAGTTCAGACCAGAGAGCAGGGTCAGCCCCTAGAGTAGCTGAGGTTAATGGCCTTGATCGATATTGATAAGTACTTCGTCATCCATCATGCATGACATAGGCAGAGATCGAAACCTTCCCCTCCCCCATACCTTTTTTTTTTGGGGGGGGGGGGACTCTGTCTCAGAAGGTCGTAGGTTCCAATTCCAATTGCTCCAGTAGCACGGGACACCAACAGACCCTTTGCTCGGACCACAAAGTTTGTTCTCAAATAAAGTATCCCTGACCAATTATTTGTTTTCCACCTCAGCCTAGAACACAACCAATTTTTGTTTGTGCCTCTTTTACTAGCCTCTAGGATTTTGGTAGACATATTATTCCCATACCATCTTAAGATAACAAAAATGTTTATAACTCGTATGACCATATAACTTAGTGTATAACTTTTAACTAACAAAAAATGTAACTATTAATAGCCTACTGTTGGCCGGAATCTTTATCAATAACATCGCCGAAAACATTATCTATATCTACAGCATTATAGACTGTACTGTGTAGTCTTACAATAAAGTTACATTATATTAAGAAAACAAAATGTTTTTAAGAATATATAGAATATTGTGCATTTACGAAACACTGTATATTTGCGCACAGCTGTACACTGTATTGACACTAAGTTTACGCTGTCTATTTAAACAATGAATCCTGTCTGTCACACCTACATCAATATTGCCTCATATGATACATAACACTGTATGTAGATGTTATATGTATCACTAACACTGGAAATCAAAAATGGAAAGATAATGTGAAAAGAATTTCAAAATGATTTGGAGATGATTAGTGTCTTGCAAACCATTAGGTACAGTAAGGGACTCAGGCTGCCACACCCACTACACAAGAGACCACCTCAAGGACGAGAGCCTGAGTGCAGCCTTGCAGTGGGTGATACCTCAGCACCACACTTTTCTGAAGGGAGCCATGCGAGTTTCTTTTTCCCAGTGGCTGGAGTGCTAATCCTGCTACCAACCCCCTAATTTCCCTGTATGTTGGAAGACCTGCTTACTGGCTTGGATGTAGATTAACATCACAGCCAGGACAGAGCACATGCAGATTAAGGGTCTTGCTCAAGGGCCCAATGGAGTAGGATCACTGTGGGCATTCACAGTATTCAAACCAGCAGCCTCCTGATTGCTGGCAGAGATCCCCAGCCTCAAAGCCACCACTCTACATGTAAACCATACCGAAACACAATTCTTTTGTAGACCTTTCTTCAAAAATAACTTTCTATGCAAAAGATTCGTGTGATATACCGTATTTATGCTAATGAGAAAAAATATGCTAATACATATTTTACACATTTTTAACATACACTACACAAGACAAAAAAAACCTATATTTACTCAAAATAAAAGCTGTGTAAAAGTGGACCTTTATAAATCCTTTTGTATCATATTAAAATTTCATCACTGTCAGGATTTTTACAAGCCCTTGTTAAAGAATATATAACAAGTGGTTTAAGACTCATAAGCATGTTTTTGGGGGTATGTCCGATTTTTAAATATTTTTAAATGGGGGTGTGCTTTTTAAGTTAAAATAGGAAACATTCACAAGGCTCTTCGGTGGACGACGTCTCAAGCAGCTGCCCACCTGAGCCTTATGGTAAAACAAGTAGGGCTGGACAGTATATCAGATTTTAAGGTACGGTCCTTTACATTGATATAATTTTATTGTGCATTGAAATTAGGGCTCTATTCAATAATTTTAACAGAAACCAATAGTATGCCTTCCTGGTGTGTGTGTGTATTCATTGTTTCAGTTGTAATATCTTTTTCCCAAACCCGCTATACCATCAAATAATATAGGACAGTAGAATCAGAAAATAAAACAATAAATAACAACAATAATTTTATTAAACAATTTAATTATGTATAATAATTTATATCAAATGATTTCTTGTTATAAATATTGTCAATATTATCATGAATTGTTATCCATCCATCCATCCATCCGTCCATTTTCCAAACCGCATATCCTTCTGGGTCGCGGGGGGTCTGGAGCCTATATAAATTATTTATTTATTTTTACATCTTGCCACGGCAGATCAAAGATGCCCTCAAACCAATAAACGAAAACTGTTTTTCTTCTCATATCAGAGAAGTAGAACTGCACATGATGTGATTCCTACTTGGATGTTACCGTCCAAACACAGTGTGATGGATCAACATTTACCTCCAAGCGATAAAGGCAGTAACTACACGACATTCTATGACTCGCTACCCTTTACTGCATTTTGACACTGAATTTGGATGTTACAAAATATAACTGGTTTCCAGCAGTGATTAACGAAAAACTATGAACAACAACAGTTGACTTTAACCGGATAACTAATTCCAATTGTACGATCATTTTACCGAGCGCTATACTGTATATACGCAACTGCTAACGTGAAATTTCTCTAAAACCAGCAATATTGAAGTTCAATATCGATCTATCCTTGTATCTACAAAGACATCTTGTTAAGATCAAATGAAGGATTTCAGACAAATGCAATACTGCAGATATAATGACACTCAAAGAAACAAAACATGCACACTTCATATCAAATACCCACATGCAACTGGGATGCAGCAGCCCTAGAATTCTCACGTTTTTCCTGTGAAAGATTCTGCTACAGGCGGGTGCAAGAACAGTACAGGCATGGGGTTTATATTACTGCTAAGATCTACCCACCAAATCAGACTATGGATATGATGCATATGTAAGACGTATCTGGAGCTCTTTGAGGAACCACAAAGAGTGGCTGAATAGTGATCAAGTGCAAACTCCAGTATAAATGCCACCACAAGTGAGCCCCAGGTATTGTAATGTAACAGTGCCCATGTGGGGGTGGGGGTGTTAATGCATCATTATGTAAATGAAGGTTGAGGGCCACTGATGGAGGAATTGGGAGCTGAAAACAAAGGTTATATTCTAACGCTTCTCTTCCAAATAGCAACTGTGTGGACTTTCCAACTCCCTGTCCTGACTATAAAGTTAAACACCAGAACTGCAGAAAGGTTCTAGGAAACTAAAGAAATGCAAATCGTCCTGAATCCTCAATTGTGTTTTTGTGAGACTTGCAGCCTATACCTGGAGAGCTTAGACCACCCGGCAGTGAGAATACCTTTCAGCAAAACTGAATGGAGCAGACAGCTTCAACTACTGGCAAATGCAAAAGTCTAATACACAGTGAGGGCATCTCATAGTGAAAGCTAAATAGTGTTATCAATGTGTGAAGGAGAGACAGGATTGAAACGTGTGACGGATAAGAGAGATCAGAGTATTAATAAGTGATATCGCTGCAAGTTTTGAGACAATAGGACTTACAATATGCAATTTTTCCATAAAAGGACACCTTTTTCTCATCAGAGCTTTCATATAATGTTTGTCTATTTCCTAATAATAAAATGCAGCATAAAATTATTTATTTAAAAAACAACAACACGGACGATCAAGCAGCTCACCTTGTTTTACAGGTGGAAGCCCTGAGAAAAGTTACAAGGCCGCTGAGGGGAGCAAATGTGCCAAGTTTACTGTGCACCTTTGCAGCGTAATCAAGCCATACCCTCGTTCCTGCGCATACAGCAGAATATTATCTTTCAAATACATACTCTCACCATGCCACAGATCAACAGATTTGGCTATTTGTCCTTCATCAAATGGCCACAGTCTGTCTACAGGAAAGGCAGAAGTTACCATCATCAGCATAAATAATGCAATCGGGGACATGGTACCTGCCATCAGCTATAGAATAGGCAGAAGCTGTAAGTTTTCTATAATGTCACTTTAAGCTAGGCTGTGCTCTGAGCAAGACAAGGTCAATCCCATCCTAAAACAGCCCAGGGGTCATTCTGCTTAAATCCTGCTTTTTTTCTTGTTCGCACTCGATTGCTAATTTAAAAGTAACCCACCGAGATAACAGGAAAATAGCAATTAAGCTTAAATGCTGCCCATCCACTCTGCTAAAGACACAAAGGAATTCAACAGGCCGGCGACAATTGAACTTCACTTACCTCATTTTGTTCTCACTCAAAAGAAAAAAGATTCAGAAGCCGCTTTCATCAGATAGTCTGTTTTGTTGACCTCACCTGTTTCTTTGCAGAGAATAATACATATTACAGAATGTGATATATGTTCTTGCCAAAAATTAGGCCAATTAAAAGAAATATGCAGCAGCCTGCAAGTGAAATGGGGAATTGTTACTTTTCTTTAATCTTCTCTGGGGCGATGATCATCAGAGGCAGGAGAGAAGGTCTGCATGTAGTGCCACTGATTCACATGTCTTCAAATAAGATGGCTGGGGCCATAAATAAAGGCTGGATTTACTAAAATACGCAAAAAAAAAAAAAAAGCACGAGCAATAACAATAAAGTTTACCAAATTCAAAATGACCGAAAAATAACTTTTATAAATCCCTTCCTTGTCGTGCTTTACTAATATGAAATAATTCATAGGCAGTGAATTCACTAGCATTACAAATGCTTACTTAGACGATACAAATACATTTGATAGATGAGTATACACGTGTGAGAGCAGTGAAAGCCAGTTTTGTTCTGACATGCTAACTATTTATGTATAATGTTGTGTGATGTTTTCTAAAAGTCAAGAGTAATAAGGCAAATGGATTTAAACATCATAGTACCACACTGTGATTCTAAAGAGAGAACAATGAAAAATGCCAAGGACGGTAACAGTGAAATGTATTATAAAATTATGGTCTGAGAGTCTGAAAAGTTTCTAGCTTTGATGGAATTCATGCATCGCATATAAACAGCAAGTGGAACTTTGTGAGCAAGAAGAGTCCTGAATTAATACATTCATCCATCTTCTAGCTGCCCATACTAGTCAGGGCTGCAGGAGGCCCTGGATCGTGTCCGAAGCAGCAGAGGGCACAGGGCTGCGGTAAACCCTGGATGAGATACCAGTGCACTGCGGTGAATTAATACAAAACACAGTAATGTTTAAGATGATAAATTTCATTCAGTCTAATTCAATACCTTAGTACTACGTAAATCAATATATTAAACAGGATACGGAATACAATTTAAGCAATACTCCTTCATTTTTTCCTACAGTTCCATGATCCTACAGTAGGACATTGCAGAGAACCCTGTCATCCACCCTCCTCAACATAATTGATCATAAAGCACCACATATTTATTCTAACCCCAGCTGCCCCTCCCACTTTTTCCTCCTCATTAGTTATATAGGACTTTCAAGCAGCAAAATATACGTGAGACACAAACACTGACTGAAACTGAGCACTATCATTTTGAGCAAAGAGGATAAGAAATATATTGCATATGTGCATGTATGCATTCTGAATAGAGGTGTTTGTGAAAATAAATATTACAAGGCAGATGATGCTCGCCTTACCATAAGGGCATATCTATTTAAAATATCCTTGCAATTTATTTCCAGGCACCAGTGCTGCAACTGATTCTTGAGCAAGTGAAATGTTATCCAGTATGGGCAGAACAGTAGGCACTGACAGAGGGACACTCTCAAACTCCAAAATATCACTGCAGGCCTGTGTTGATTTCTCCCTTTGGTGGAAATATTCCCCTTTGGGCATGAGGCTGAAGCTGGATTAATCAAATTACATGCACAAAAATGAGATAGGAAACAGACACTGTTCAGTATTGATTTTTGCTTTTGGAAGCCAATGACCGAAATCTGACCTATGCAGCAAAGTGAACACTTAGGAACTTTGTGTACTGTACAAATCTGCTATCATTATCTAATTAATCTTACATAAGCTGCCCAGTTCTACTCTTTTTGTACATCAGCAAATCCTGTATTAGATGATTTTATAAAAATGTGAAATAAAAAACAACTGAGATTTTCATGCTTTAAACAGACTGTTTATCTGACATTCTGCTGTTTGTGTGTGGAGTTTGCATGTTGTATGGGTTTCCTCTGGATACTCCGATTTCCTCTCACATTTAGGCTGACCTCTAAATGGCCACCGAATTTGCCTGAATGTGAGCTTGTACCATATGTGCCCTGTGAAATATGCTCCAGAGCCCCTAGGACCCTAACAAGGTTAAGCAGTTCAAAGATGGATGCATGGATTTTCCTGACATCTCAAGACAGTGTTGCACATAAAACTACAATTAGATTTGACTTGATTAAATGTATTTCTTCATACCAGCCATCTCGACATAGTTTGCTTAAACCACTTAATAAAAAATTTAACAACATAGATAAAAGTTACTCTTACGCAAGATGAATATTCAGAGTTGGAGAAAGCCAGAAGCCAACGGAGGAGAGGAGACAAAATTAAGATATGAGATATAGGAGCAGAAAGAAAAACTTCTGTGGGTTCAAGGCCAACTGGCCGTCACCCTCCTGGGCATGATAAACATAAACAAGTGAGAAATAAATGGGCAAGCGCTGTTAGAGCTGAACTTAGGAGGGCAACATGGATCTGTGCTTTGGCTCTCTGTTAGGGAAGTCAGTCAATCTCAGAGGACCAAGCATATAGCATGGCTGCATTTAGGTTGTGGGTCAAGGGTTCAGGCATTGCGGGGGTGGGGGAAGAAGGTCTTTAGGCAAAATTTAAAAACAAACTAGGAAATCATCCCATAGATTATTTGGCAGATGGTTCCATACACAAGGAGTCTTAAATCTGATTCTTTTGCTTCCATCCATCCAATTTTCCCATCTTTGGCAGGGTTACTATGGCATTTTTTGTTATTATAGGAATTACTATAAGACCTGTATTCTGAGACATGGGCCTGTGCTTCAGACAGTACATGAATCAGCTTCCTTTTGCAGCAGGCCATTCTCCATCCATCCATCCATCCATCATCTTCCGCTTGGTCCGGGATCGGGTCGCGGGGGCAGTAGCCTCAGCAGGGAGGC
>JAODJX010000042.1:17176013-17192292 GCA_026776945.1 Isichthys henryi | reverse complement strand
CCAATTAGCCTTAGCATGTTTTTGGACTGTGGGGGGAAACCGGAGTACCCGGAGGAAACCCCACGACGACATGGGGAACAGTGAAAACAATTACCTAAATTAGAGGACAACCACTTCGGGACTGGCCCAGGATATCCAACATCGGAGTTTCTTTGCTGGCCTCTAACCATCTCAGGAGGGAGGGTCAGGTGACTGGAGTTATTTGTCTTAATTTGTTTCATCTGTCCCTCATTCTCACATAACAGCTGCATAATCTGAAGAGACCAAGTAAATTAAATCCCCAAGCCGCGTAATAATCCCTCTAGAATGTTGCCCTCATACTCGACAAGAGTAAGACAAAAAGAAAACATCTAACATTGGGACAACAGTCTATGTTGCATATCCTGCTGGATAAACTGGATAATCTGATACCTTTCCCCATATTATAGTGTTTATGACATCATCTGCATATATGTTCCTAACCCGAAAACCCTGCTTGGCATCAAGAGTTTGGGGATGGATGGTTTTTAAAGGTCATCCTGGAGCCTACAGTACATAAAGTGTGTTGAAGTGCCCAATTTATAGCACTAATAGCAAATGTGTCTGCATTGTAAGTGTGCACTGGGGAAGTCTACCTAGTGCTCAAACGCCTTTATTGCCAAAAATGTAAGGTCAAGTGACTGGTAGTCACTGTAGATGGTAATTAGGGACTGGGTCCAAAGGTTAATGGCTGAAATCCCAGGAGTGGTCCTGCTGTACTGCCCTTGATCAAGGCATTTAACTTTCATTGTTCCAACTTTTAATTTTATAGTAAATAAAACTGTCAGGCACAAAAATAAATATGAAATATTTACATATTACTATGGAGGTATACTTCTTAGAGATTTGCTCTATTCCAAAAAAAAGTTTTAAAAAACTCAGCTGAGGTCCTGATAGCATTTATATCATGTATGATCTTTTAGCTGCATGAATACTCTTCACTTCAGTCTTTGCTTAGTTTGATCGCTTTCGGTTATACTTCAAAATCGAAAACACAGAGTCAGAACCCATGGGACAAACGTCTCTTGAACTTATAGTTTCAGTCTAAAAGGACATGTTCCTAAGGATCAGCTGAGGACAGAAATGACGATGACAGACAGAAGTTTAATAGAGGATATCCACATGACTGCACAACAGGCAAACGTCACTGCATTTACAGTGCATCAAGTGGCAGCATTAGCTACATTATCTCGAATGCTGCAAAAACACATGCAACATGGGCAGGAGCTGTTGTGCGACTGATTGTATAAATTGATTTAACAAGAAATCAGAGCTATCCTTTTACAGACTGATGAAAACTAAAGAAGCGAATAGGTCACTGCAATCTACAGAAACAACTGGAATCCGAAACGTGGATTTGAGGTTATCAATTTATGTCAGTTATAGTTGGATCTGTTGGCAAAATCATACCTTAATTTATATACTGCAGTGATTACTCACCAGTTAAATATTTAGCATCATTCATTCATATTCTGTGTAGCTGAAAAGGTTTTTCTCAGCATTTCTTAAAGAAATATGGTACCATTTTACAATAAAGCTCCCTTATAAATGTTAGTAACTCATAAAATTGTTATAACTTGTTTATAATTGTCTTAATGATTTACAAAGTGTTACAATCTAGTAACCTGATTACAAACCATTTATAAACCCTTTGTAAGGGCAGTCTTATTGTAAACTGGTACCAAAAACAATGCTATCATTGTTTTATATGTACGGTATTTTACATTCCTTAATAATTTTAATATTATAACCAGTGATTGACAAGTGGTTTTTAAGTACGCATTCACCCTATTATTGTTGGCCTGATGGATGACGGCAGACATCACGATGTTCGGCCAGCATTTCCAGCGTTCAGTTAACAATTTAAATGGCCAAGATTTTACTGTGCAGAAAATGTGAAACAGTGGTACCAGTCTGTTGATGCCATAAGTACATCACGTCACTGTGACTAGGATGAGTCTCAAATCTAAATTTCATATATGTACGCAAAGTCAGAATATGGAGGAAAAATTAGAAAAATCCAGGTGAGTAGAGGAGGATGGGCTGTGAATGGGCTAAATGTGTACAATGGTTTGTTTTTTTTTTGCTGTTCCGAGAAATGATCAGATCTGTGACTCAAAGACCATGATACGAGCCAAATTGTGAGCTTGTGATCTGTTGCACCCATAAACTATACCTAGCAAGCTACTTAGCAAACACACTTCTTACATTGCACTATGTATAACCCAAACTTGAGAAACATGGTACAGCAATTTGGTGCCAGTAATATCAGACAATGATATTGATTGGTTGTCCATGGTGAAAAAGTAATTCTGCGTGACAATATTTTTATTTATTTGCATTATAGTATAATAACTTAAAAAAAAAATCCATAATTTGTCAAAGATTAATTAGATAGATAGATAGATAGATAGATAGATAGATAGATAGATAGATAGATAGATAGATAGATAGATAGATAGATAGATACTGTACATGTTGATCACTGAATATGTCCTAAGCTTTCCTCCTACAGCGCTGTGTATACACACGCTCCTCTACTTACGAATGTTCAACTTACGAACTTTCAGACATATGAACGAAGAGGACTGTAAGTATAAATTTTGTTCATTGGGCACCTGTTTCCTGTCCACACCATCTATTTTTTTCTTTCTACGCACCAGTAGAACTGGTATGACTTCTGACCGCTACTTCCACCGCACAGAAGCATAGCGTGCGTACTCCCAGCATCCCAGATCTTAGTACTTGCGTATACCATTAAAATGACGTTGAATAACGACTTACGAACATTTACGGCCGTTTGGAACATATCTCGTTCATGAGTAGAAGAGCGTCTGTATAATATGTTCAAAGAGGGGAGGTTTTTACAACTTGTTGAAGAGATTTCCTCTCAGCCTGTGAGGTATTTCCAAACCACACAGTGATGCCACTGGTAAGGATACTTCCAACAAGTCCTCTATAGGGCTGTGTGACACAATCATATGTGTATAGCAAGAAAAGTTTTGGGCTGAGACAGCAGCCTTGAGGGGTTCCTGTGCTGACTGTGTGCTCAGCCGAGACCGTATTTCCCATCCTCACCACCTGTGGTCTGTCTGTAAGGAAATCCAATATCTAGTTACAGGTGGGTGTTGGTACTCCCAGGTCTGCCAGCTTAGCAATCAGCTTCATTGGCCAAGTGTTGAGGTGTGTAATGAAGTGCCAGGGCCACTGCATTATCCACTGATCTCTTTGGGCGCTGGGCAAACTGCAGAGGGTCAGCTGTGTCTGGGATGACAGAGTTTATAGAACTTAATACCAGTTTTTCCAGGCACTTCATGGCAACTGAAGTGAGCACCACTAGCCTGAAGTCATTCATTGTGGAGATGTTAGATTTTTTAGGGACTGGTACTATCACAGAGGACTTGAAGGACCATGGGACTATTTCCTGTGAGAGAGAGTATTTAAAAATGTCCATGTACACTGCAGCTAAATGTTCTGCGCAGGCTTTCAGAACTTTCGGAGACACTCCGGCCGGTCCCGCTGCTTTGTGGGGGTTTACCTTCTTCAGAGCTCTAAGAACCTGTGCGTGTGTTTTCAGCATGTCTCAGTTAATATTACAAACACATAAAATTTTAATTTTAGAGATAATTTTATAATTTTTTTTATGAGTACACTTACACTCTAGGCAGCTAAAATATTTTATTTCTTTTGTGGTTACACCATTTGACACTTTCAGATGCATTCAATCTTGTCTTTTGTAACAAATGCTGCAAATTTATTAAAAAGTACTTGAAACCCACATGAATATAAAATGAACATTTTAACCAACCTGACGCATGCTTTTAAAAGAACTTTTTAAAAAGATTTTTGAATAGTTTATCTTGCTGACCCTTATTTGCCACTGACTCATATATAAAGGTCAAAGCCGCTCTTTCATACCTGCTTCGCCTGCAGTGATACTGCCCAAAATAACATTAATTTTCAGCCAGAATAATAGAATCCAACCAAAATGTAGTATATGTAAGGAGACAGCATTAAAGTTATTTCCTGTGGCTATGCAACATGAAATATCAAACCTGTCACACAAATTGCCGCAAAACCATGGAGATGAGACACCATTAACAATACACCAGCCATTGCACTTTATCTGCCTTCTTTAATTAGCATCATGTGAATGACAATTATTTAAGGTTAATATAAAATCCTTACGTATTTTTCTTTGTGACATGCCAATCTGGTAAACAGTTAATAATTGAATTCCGCTTGGATTCATACTGCTGTATGTCGTCATGGACAAAGCTATTTAGTTTTATATACTTCCTTATCTAGCTGTGGATATGTCTGTATGGCTGTATTTCTTAGAATGCATTAAGCCAGTTACTTTGACCTTATTTTTGAATAACACTGAAGCCCCCAGATTTGATTTCTTCCATTCCTCTCGTCACAAGAGAGGAATGAAATTTGTGTTTTTAAGCACTTATACAGTGGACATGTATTAGCAAGAGAGACGAAACTGTAGAAAAATTTAGTATCATGATTATATTCACCGAAATTATCATGGTTATCAGTATAATCGCGGTATTATTAAAATGTTTTGAAAATGTTCAAAAGGTACTCATACACAAATTGAAATCATTTCACCAAGTTTTATATTGAAAACCACAAATAAAATGAGCATGACTATGGACTTATTGTTTGCATAAGCATAGAAAAAAATTAACCATTATATAAACATAAAAATCATTCACTGCCTGCCGCCATGTTTTCACTGTGGCAGAAAAGAAAACCTATATTGCTAACTTTGGTTGGTGTTGTACTATATTTAATGTGAGATTTTCAGAATGCAGAAATTAACCACGTATTTAAGGATAATTAAAATTGGAAACTACAAACCGTGGGGAATTTTACCATATGACCAGTAACATTTCATCCCTGATAACAAGACAAGGTTTCCCAGCTTTATTAATGTTTACAGCATTGCAGTTTTATGGCTCTGGGGACTTTTGTAATGCATCAATAGGCACTTTCGCACCGGCAGAACTTTTTTCCGGAACCAGGATCTTTTCCAGAACCAGACACTTTTGTTGTGTTCACACCACAGGAGCTCAGCCCAGGGTGTGTTTCCCAAAAACACAGCCGCTAATGTAGTTAGCATCTTACACAGTTGGAACTATGTAGTTGCAAAGAAAGTGTTTCCTGAAACCAGAGTTCAGATTATGGAAGTAATTTTGATAAGTTACATAGTACGAACCATTGTTAAGCGACACAGGTGTTTTCCAAAACCATAGTGCGAATGAACTGTCACAAACACTGTCACTAAGTTGTGTAATTCGAACTATAGCCCTGGTGACTGTCATTGATATCGGAAAATGCAATTGAAGGAAGGTAGTCACCACGTAAGTAAGGAAAAAATATTAACTAATCTTGCTGTACAAACATCTGTAACGTGAAGTGCTTTGAAAATGTAGTTGTAAAAGTACCTTTTATATACTTGTTTTTGAGTATGGTACGATTGCAATTTACCCATTTTGTTTGTGCTTCATGGCAGAATTCATTACATATATAAATATATATTTAGGGCTGCAAGATTATCAAATCCCAATATCACATCGGATTATACTGATATATCACAATGACAAGGCCAAAACGATTCATTGTTTTGTCACACCCAGCTCGTCCGATCATCGTGTGTACCACACCCCCTGTTCATCCACGTGTGCTTCCACGATCGTCCCCAGCTGTTTCCTGTTATTTTCGGTTTGTCTTGTGTATTTAGTCCGTATTCCCCAGACTTGTCATTGATGTTAGTTTGTCGCCATCAGCCCTGTCTTCCCAGTTCCCGGAATAAACCCTGATTCCTGAGATCCTGCCTACCTACCTCGTCCTTCTCCGTTTCCTGCCTGCCCGTCCACCCAGCAAACCTAACACGTTTAGTGCTTGTATGCACACAGTATTAAATGTAGAAAACTTGGGGAAAGCAAATAAAACATGGGAAAATTAATGGCTCAAAAAATGGATCACTTCTTGATGACTGACAGCTTTCTTTGCCATAGGAGATTCGACAGAAAGACAGACAGACACATGCTGTTTGTTACGAATCCATGGTTGTGTAGGCGATAAATTTCATATACTATGGTGGATCCTCATGGTGGATCCTTATCCCGGCCACTCAGCTGCAAACTGCGTAGTGCATGCTGCAGATCACCAGCGGACAATGCCATCAAGACCACGTTATCTGACAAAAGCAAAGGCGCAATCCTGAGGCCCCTGAACCAGACCCCCTCTGCCCTTTGGCTACTCCTAGAAATTCTGTCCATAAAAGTTATGAACAGAATCGATGACTTACTGCTGGCAATATCAACAAGACTCTTGCTAGGTACAGGGACCTGATGGCTCGCAACAATGGACCCCTAACCCCATATTCCTGAAGCACCCCCCAGAGGACAATTGTATGCCTTTTCCAAGGCCACAAAATATATGTAAACTAGTTGAGCAAACCCCCATGAAACCTGCAGTATCTTTGCGAGGGTAAAGAGCTGGTCAAGTGTTCCGCAGCTAGGATGGAACCCACATTGTTCCTCCTAGATCCAAGGTTCAACCAACGGCCGGACCCTCCTCCGCAGTACCCTAGCATACAGTTTACCAAGGAAGCTGAGTGTCATCCCCCTGCAGTTAGGACACGTCCTCTGATGCCCTTTCTTAAAGATTGGCACCAGAACATCAGTTTGCCAGTCAAAAGGCACCGTCCCCAACATTTACACAATGTTGAAGAGGCATGTCAGCCAAGACGGCTGAACAACATCAAGAGCTTTCAAGAACTCAGGAAGAATCTCATCCACCCCTGGAGCCCTACCACTGAAAAGTTATTTTTTGCCTACTTCAGTGGCCTCAGCCCTAGAGATGGGAAAGTCCCCCTCTGAGCCTTCTAGCTCTACTTCCTTCAAGGAAGGTGTATCAGTGGGATTCAGGAGATCCTCCAAATATTCTTTCCATCGCCTGATTATATCCCCAGGTGACGTCAACAGTTCTCCATCCCTGCTATATAGCTCTTCTTCCCACTCGCCTGATAGTTTGCCGATACCTTTTTGATGCCGGGCCTCCACCCATGAGGTCCGGCTGGACATAGCCCAAAGAGATAATATGGGTTTTCCCTCCTGCAGGGGGGGCTATGAGGGTCGGGGGAGGGGGCTCGACAGACCAATCATCAGCATCAAAACTAGCTCTTGGCACATGAAAATGTTTATAGTGTAATTAAAATAAAACAAAATACATAATTATGGATAGAGCCTAGTTCACTAAATGCATTGTAATAGCTAATAGTTCTATTTTTGTTCTCTACAGCATATTATCATTATGATGCTACTGCTATTTTTGAATTTTTAATATTATCATTCTGGCTAAAGTAATAATATAATATCATTAGACGTGTCAGATTTAGGAATAATATTATAAAGTTTGCAAGGTCCAACCAAGCACCTCTGGGACTGCGAAAGAATTCTGAAAATATTAAAACACTTTTTGTTTGTTCTGTTTCTCTCGCTTTTTTATCATAATCACTTTAATATGTCATTTGAGACCTGGAATATTAACGTGCAGACATTTCATCCAAATCGATCAGCTCTTGCCCTCATTTTGGTCATTTTTCAAGATACTATGTATCTCATTGTGATATGACACTATTAGTTTTGTGAATTCCAGACAAATCTGATATCAAAAACCATTCTACAAATCAGCCAGATGAAAAGTGGTTTGGATGATGTCCATGTTTTTCGCATCAGCAAATTTAGCGATGAAAGGATGGGGAGATATTCTCAGTTTAATGGTATCATGTTTCGTTTTGTTTGTATAGCTTGATGAACAAAGGACTTTCATCCAGGACCAGATAACACAAATTATTAGTAATAGAGACACATTTGTTAAATTTGCGCTTTAATGCAACATTCGACTATAAAGAGGCAAAAATTTATTATGTATGCCCTGCAAATTTATTAACTACAACTGGCAATACAACAATACATAAAAATACTTGAAAATAATGCAACAGACCATGTCAGAGATGCAAAGCATATAATCTATACATCTATTCTATGCTCTCTAAAGACTAGTATAGTTTGTTAAATGTTCTAGTAACGAACCCTAAAACATTCAAAAAGACTAATCAGACTACTTTCGTTTTTTGGGTTCCGTTATGTTGACACATAATCAGTCTTACATTGCATTTACTTTTATAATCCACACTCCACTGAAATTTTATTACTCGCATGAATCTATTCAGTTCATCTATGCAATTTGCACACGCCAATGTTGGAAAGTTCCACGTTAGAATCAGACATGACCACATGTACTTTTTTTTCTGTAATTATGAAGAATACCTTAGACATGTGCAGGAATTTTCAACAAAACCGTGTAGTGTGACTCTTACATTGTGAAAAGCCAACATCTGATATCAGGTATTCTTTTTATATTAATAATCTGTAATGAACTGCATGTAATCAGCGAGCTTATTATGACCAGATCCTAAGTGCATCATCACACACTTTGGTCACTCAGGAGGTTCTGGAGATTTTTATTTTTAAATAGTAAATGTCATCAGGCTATATGGATTAATATACAAGTAGTTTAGGCTGTTTTTAAGTGGATTGTAAACTTCTACTTTTAAGATCTACGCTTTCTTATAAAGAAAGTATTGTGCAAGTTGAACAGTGATGCCTTTTCTACACCCTCTTCATTCTCTTCTCTGTTTTACTTTTAAGTCACTGACAACGTGCTACAAGATAACAACTTTGCAAGTAAAATCAGTTAAGCAGATGTGTGTTACCAATCAATTGGCAACTATTGATTCAGACATGTCTGAGACACATAATTTGATTCATTAAAAGCTTTCAGAACAATTAAAAACGTAACAGGAACCCCAGTTAAAATCCCTCTATTTGTAGCCTGTTTTTGAAAGGAAGAAGGAAAGTATGTCACTACAGTAGATAAATCGATACTCTGTTTTCTCCCTTCTTTTCTGTTCTGACTAGATATAATATTGACATGTGTTTTAGGAATGAAACCTTCCAAAAATATTTTGTTGTCACATAAATAATTTCCATTAATTTTAACCACACTGAGTCCAGATTAAACATTACACCTAAATTTCCATTGTTGACATTGAGTTTTGAAGAGTATTGAAGATCAAATTCCATTAATGACATTGTTTATCACCTATCAAAGTCATAGTCTGGGATGTTCCTTTTGTTTTTTCACTTGCCTGGTGTCATATTACTCTTCAGTGGGCTGTGGAGACACTCTACAGTGAAAACTGAAGCCATTTTGTTTTTATTGTTCCTAGTATGCCTTGTGCATATAATCTGAATACACAGGGTGTCCACTGGGGTATTAAAGAGTATTTTAAAATCTTACTTTTAAGTTGAACGGATTAAGATCTTGAAAAGCCTTAAAAAATCCTACATTTAAATTTACTAGGTCTTATTTTTTTTATGATTAACAATTAACCTTTTCAAATGATAAACTTGCATTAGTAAATGTAACATTCTACTGGAACACTGGACTAATTGTTGCTTTTGATGGGCCTCAGTACGCCTATGTAGATCTTCCATTAAAAAACAGCCATTTCCAGCTATGATAGTCATTGATAATAGTCAAGGAAATATCTAAGTAACCCGAAACTTTTGAACGGTAGTGTGTGTGTGTGTGTGTGCCCATATATATAATTTTATATTTATTATTTTGGGGAATACTTATTCCTTATGAGGGTGCAAAATTATGTAGCATATTTTCTTATGCAAACTGTTTACTTAACAGCACCATCAGAGAGTTCTTACTAATAGACATCATTCCAACTTCACCCAAAAAGATATTATCCTAGTACTTCCCAAGAACAGCAAATGTGGAGCTCAATCTTGGAATATGCATTCAAAAGGTAAAGTAATTATTATCATTGGCACTCACCCAAAACTTCAATGAAGCGTAACAGCCCTTGATTATTGGTGGGGTTAACAACTATTGATCAGGTTCTGCCATGTGATAGAGGCATGATCCTGATGCATGATTCAAAATCAGCTGTGGAAACCTTTATAGTGTCATCAATACCACTGGTTGGAAATTCACATGATGTGAAATGTAAACAGTTTCCTGTACTAGCTTATATCCTCCTGGTATTTCTCATTACCATCGCCTCACAGCCATATATAGTTCAGCTCACCTCAATACCAAGAAACATCACACCCAGAGACCTTCAACTGTTTAGTTGGGCTGTTTTGATTCTATCACCTTAAATTCAGTTTTAGTATCGTCAACAAGTCTTCACTCATGTAAACTGGGAACAGCACAGCAATAAATGTATGGGGGAAATGACAAATTTAAAAACTGTACTGTAATTGTAATAGATATTTTGAATTAATTTGTCATTCCCGTGACCCTGAACAGGATAAGTGGTTCAAAGATGGAATCATTTGTCTTCCCCACATTTTGGCAAAAATACATATTTTCTGTATGTCACTGGTTATATATCTTCTATACTGTTTTAAGCATAAGCCAGTAGCAAACTTAGATAAACTGCTGACCCTTTGTACTTTTCAGAGTATTCCCTGGCATATACCATGATGGTAGAGCTGAGCTTACCAAAGGATCTCCCTGCTACTGCGCTTCATTAAGGCAGAGAGCCAGTTTTAGAAATATGTGAAATACTCTGTTTTCATATCAGTCGTAGAATAGTGAAATACAAAGAAAGTGAAGGACTGTTGATCAAATTCTAAAGACGTCTGATTTCTCTGAGTTGTATGCAATTGTTTTACAAAGCTGTGGTGGGGAAGGGTGGGGGTTCAAGCAGAAATAAGTATCCTTCAAGCATGTTACCTCAGCTGGTGAAGCCTGCTACCTGTAGAGTAAGGTGGGGGTGGCTGACAGCACAGAGGGAAGTATGCACTAGTCTCTACTCCTTCTGAACAGGCACGGGTACTGTCTACAGGTATGTGGGGTAGACTAGTGGAAAAATTCAGTCACATTTGTAAAAGTCAGAATATGCATTAGTTCAAGAGGACCATGGAAATCAGACAATATTCTTACTAATGAATTTCAAACATTTCTACTGACAAAGACATTCTACTGAACCCGATATTTAAATGACAAGGCACATCTTAACTTTGCCTTCATAAACGTCATCCCTAGTGTCCTCATTCTTTCTACTGTTCTCTGTTGCCCAGTTTCTACACACACAAACACACACACACACAATCCATTTTTCCTATGTTGTATGAGTTCATTCCCTTTTGGCTTCTGTAGTGTGACCTAAATGATCTATCAATCTAAGGACCAGCTCACTCAGGGGCTTGGAAGAGAGAAATCCCTACCCAGAGGAGGAAACATTTCATGGCTTTACGTGACACCTCTCAGCAGGGGCATTAGATGTTCCGTGCTTCAGACAGATCTGTGAGGTGCTCTCCAGAGGACAGGAGACGGTGCGTGAGTCAGACTGTGTGCCACAATGCGACAGGTTCACCTCATCGGGACGTGACAGGGGGAACATCCAGGGCACCTCTTCAGGTCACCCAGCCTAAGAAGCCCTGAACGCAATTCCCCAGCAAGACGTTCTTTTTTTTTACTCTAAGTACATTTCCATTTGTCAACACATTAAATTCAATTTAAAAAAAAGTATTTAATTGGACATCCATTCAAAACGTCATTTATACTGATGTACATTTTGGAAGACCGGGAATATCCTTGTTTTTTATATTTAGCCAACTTTTTAATTTTTATCTAATTGAATATTAATTCATGGTGGCTCAGTGGGTAATACTGCTACCTTATACTTCTAGGGTTAGGGGTTTGAAGCTTGCCTTCTCTTTCTGTTTGTCTTATACTACTGTGTGGGTTTTCCTCCCAATACAGGTCGCCCTTTATTTTATATATAAAAATGATCATATGTACAGTAAAGCATACTGTGTGGTAAAATGATGTAAACTTGTTTGGTGTTTTTTAACCTTCTTATCAACATTTTATTAGTTGGTTGCTGCCACTGATTGGGGCAGAAACTGTCATGCACTCACGCTAGGTAACCCTCCACCCTGCTCGACGTGGCGCGATCTCGTATTTGCAGTCTCTGAACGATTGTTAAGTTGATCGTTCGAAAGTGACATGGATCGTAGGTCAACGACCACCTGTAGTTCATTTCCTACGGTACGGGCTAATTTGTGCCTCTAAACTGCCTTTAAGGCACAACTGTGTCTGATTATGTTCTCTGCAATGGACTGACATCCACTACAGGGTGTATCCCAGTTTTGTGCCCTATGCAGCCTGGAATCACCTGTGACCCAGACCAGGATAAGTGGTTAGAAGATGGATGGATAAAATAAAAGCAGAATGATACACTGAAATGAGAATATAAAACAAAGTGCAAGGCGCAACTAACAGTTATGGGCGTGTCCAAATCCGCTATTTAGAGAAGGAAACTGACGTGCTCATGTGCGAGGTGAATAAACGCGATGACGTCACCCATTTAAGCAGCACCGTTCCACCTAAGCCTTTCGAGGTGAAGCAGGCATGGGAGGAGGTAGCAGCGAGTGTGTCCTCATTTTCTGGAATCACCACGTCATCTGCACAGTGCCAAAAGTGATGTCAGAAGACGGAGAAGCTCACTGCTGAACGAGCACAGCGGCTGCATGGAAAGGGGACTTAATTATGCCTGTATGTTTTATTTTAATTTTGGGTCTGCAGTTGGCAAAATATAAATAAAAGTGCGGTCTTTGTTCAAAGAAAACAAACCTTGCAGTTTTTAGGGTGTTTTTAAATGTTAAAATAAAAGGCAAAAGGACTTATTTTCTACTCTCTCAATTTAGATTTCTTTCCAGGCTAGAGACGATTCAGCTCTTCTGCCAGCTGATCCCTCCTTACCCGTGCTGGTGCCAGCATACGATCTTTTGTTGGCATCGGTACATTCAGTTCAGCAGCACGGCTGAAGACCCCTATTGTGTCCTCATTTATGTCCAACAGACATCCATCACACATGGCAATGTTACGCAACATACAACATGCCACAAAGAATGCTGCGACCTTCTGAGGGCTGTATGGTAATGTTACACCTGACTTATCTAAATAGCTGAAACGCGTTTTCAGAAATCTAAATGTCCCTTCAATTACAGTGCGTGGTTAATTATGATAATGAAATTGAAAGGTTTTTTTTAATGATACAGTTTGTTCTTTACGCAATATATTTCAAAACCTTAATATATATTCTTTACTTAATATATATTGTTTTTCTTTACGTAAAAGGACCAGTTGTACGCTACAATAAAAAGTATGAAAATGAAATAAAATAAAATACAATTAGTGCACTTCGAGCGCGTATGTGTGTCAATAATGAGCATCCTGCACCCGCACGTTTCTAAAACGTGCCGCTTAAATACCATTTAATAATTTGCCACTGACTCTAGACGTGGTTTTTGTTAATCAGAAGCACAATGACATTGCGCAGCCTTAAAATAGCAACGCGCTGACAATGCGCCCGGCCACGCCTCAATAAATAAAAAAAAAAAACACTCCTATGAGCGTAAAGCGGCTGCAAAATTAACTATTTTTATATTTCATATTCATATTTATTACTTATAAATAATGATTACAAAAAAGCAGGGCTTCACTTATGTTCTTTACAGCAGGGAGGGGGAAGCAGGGTTTCACTTATGTTCTTTACAGCTGGGAGGGGGAAGCAGGGCATCACTTATGTTCTTTACAGCAGAGAGGGGGGAGCAGGGCTTCGCTTATGTTATTTACAGCAGGGAGGGGGAAGCAGGGCTTCACTTATGTTCTTTACAGCAGGGAGGGGAAAGCAGGGCTTCACTTATGTTCTGTACAACAGGGAGTAGGAAGCAGGGCTTCGCTTATGTTATTTGCAGCAGGGAGGGGGAAGCAGGGTTTCGCTTATGTTATTTACAGCAGGGAGGGGGAAGCAGGGCTTCACTTATGTTCTTTACAGCAGGGAGGGGGAAGCAGGGCTTCATTTATGTTCTTTACAGCAGGGAGGGGAAATGTTAACCTCAAATGAGGATATAGTCAGGCAGTAGAAGGAATATTTCGAGGATCTCCTGAATCCCACTGATATGCTTTCCTAGAGCTGGAAGAATCAGAGGTGAACTTGCCCATTTCTAGAACTGAAGTTATGGAAGTAGTTACAAAACTCCTCAGTGCCAGGGCTCTGGGGGTGGATGAGATACGCCCTGAGTTCTTAAAAACTCTTGATGTTGTTGGGCTGTCTTGACTGACACGCCTCTTCAACATTGTGTTAATGTTGGGGATGGTGCCTTTGAATTGGCAGACTGAGGTGATGGTCCAAATCTTAGAGCTGCTGCTCCTCCACATCAAAAGGAGCCAGTTGAGGTGGTTTAGGCATCTAGTTAGTATTCCTCTAGGACGGCTCCCTGGGAAGGTGTTTTGGGCATTTCCAACCGGGAGGAGGTCCCAGGGAAGACCCAGGACATGCTGCAGAGAGATTACTGTATGTCTCTTGGCCGGCCTGGGAATGCCTTGGAGGTGGCTGGGGAGAGGGAGGTCTGGGCATCACTGCTTAGACTGCTGCCCCAGTGACCCGCCCTCGGATAAGTGGAAAATGGATGGATGGATGTATGGATGGATGGATGAATAGGTGGATAATCACAATGTGATAGCACAGCCCTACCTTCAGTACAGCAGCTCCCGCGATGTTTAATAATATATGTTTCTCTCATTGCTTAAGGCTGGCCATGCAAGACTAATGGGGTTAAAGCTTTACACGTCAACAGCAAAAGGCTATTGACTGTATAAGGCATATATTCAAAAAATCGATATCGGATTTTATGAATTGATATCAGACGATGCAAATGAAGATCGATTTGAATCAGGAAATACATTTTTTAAACCTAGCCCTACTACTCAGAATTAGGTGGTCAGTGTTGAGACACCACAGCACACAGTGCACAACAACGAAATGTGTCCTTTAATCCATATGTGATATCGTGACATAGCAGGGGGCAATTAATTCAGAGCCCGGGGAGCAGTGCTTGGGGGTGGTACCTTGCTCAGGGTACCGCAGTAGTGCCTTGCTGGTCGAGGGATTCGAACCACAAATCCTTCAACTACAAGTGCGCGTCACTAACATTTAAGACACCATTGCCCAATGCCCACTGTCTCTCTTGAAATTTTAAAAGAGAAGTATCAAGAACAAGTACCTGGCTGGAAACCCTCATGCTCATTACAGTATCATCCATGTTCAGTAGGGGTCTAAACCCTTCCCGAAAACACAGAGCATGGAGCACGTCCAACACAGAGCAGTCTGACATACACTGGGGGTAAGTCAGTCACCAAATCAGAGGAACAAGGAAAAGCACATTTTTCTCTAGGCAAGAACCAACAAGCCAACACTGGAGATTGAAACATGCTGCTTGTTCTGCCATAATGATGTTGAATTTTGACTGGGCTAAAATCCACTGTGGAAAGCTTGCCTTTCTCTTTTTTTCATTACTGCAGCTTAATATTATACGGCACTGTAGAAAATGAGCATGATTCATGACTCAATCCTAATGCAAAAACCAGCTTTGATATTATCCCAAAATCAGAAGGCCAGACACTTAAGTGAAAAAAACTTGTTCATATGTTGATGTTTCATGGGTGCACTTATCTTGAAAATGCCAACTTACCTACATGGAATATAAGGGCATGCCAAGCAAAACATAATTATGCAGTAAATGGAGGATCTTTTTAATATCTATTCAAGCTACTAACCTAAAACCAAATACCCCAATATAATGTTCTTTATGCTGCCAAAGTGCTGAGATTATAAAGAAATGATTTTCTGTACCTTTAAATCCATCCAAACACCTTGTAATTTATTATCCAGGAGAGGGTCACAGGAATACTGGAGCCTATCCCAGACAGCGCAGGTCAGATACTGGATGGGATATTACCTTTAAATGTAAAACATAACAGAATAATAAGAAAACCAAGGTAACATTTCTACAGAAACATACATAACGAACAGATAAACATGAAATTTCCAGGTTTTGCTAATTTATTAAAAATCATTTCTTGTTATTCTGCAGCTGCTCTCAAATATGTAATCTGTGACTCACAAGAAAATCTGATAAAGCCCTAAAGTATTTCTCAGAGTATTTATAGTATATATATATATATAAGCATTTATAGTATATATATATATATATATAAGTATTTAGACCGGGGCGGCATGGTGGTGCAGTGGTTAGCACTGTTGCTTCACACCTCTGGGACCCGGGTTCGAGTCCCTGCCTGGGTC
>JAODJX010000042.1:17144754-17161207 GCA_026776945.1 Isichthys henryi | reverse complement strand
CCAGGGTTGTTCCCTGCCTCGTGCCCATTGCTTCCGGGATAGGCTCCGGACCCCCCGTGACCCAGTAGGATAAGCGGATTGGAAAATGGATGGATGGATGGATGGATTTTACTCCTGTCTTAGTAAGACATCCTGGCTCAATAATTGTGTTCATCCTTGTTTCAATGGTGTGTTACTGGAAGGCCAAGCAGAACAGGAGATACGTAGGTCCTTTTAATTATTTTCAGCTCATCCTCAGAAGTAGTTACCAGAAGTTGCATAATGCCATTTACTGATACACTATGAAAACATTTGTGGAAACGCCACATGGATGTCAAACTAAAGCTATGATCGCCACCTAGTGGTAATGAAGCATATATTTTGTGGTTGTTTTGCATTTTCTCATTTTACTTGTTCAAGATCCGCTAAATTAGGGGTCCCAACAAAGGAATCAGTGTGTCAAAAACTTTAAACAACAATGTGGTTTCTGGGTTTGCTAGAAACAGAAGTAACAGAGTTCATTCGTAATACAAAACTAGCAAGTAGGATGAAGTGCTGTAGTCTGAATGACTGATTCATTCAAACTAGACATCTTTATGGACTATGATTCTGGCTCCCATACAAATCTGTCAAAGACACCTGCTTTCCCAGTTAAACAGAGGGGACGTCCCCAGTATCTTTGGCATCTGCCGAATATCTCCATGCTCCTGCATTGATGATATACATTCATACAGGCACGCTGGGTTTGTTGTGCAGACCGTACTTGACATTGAGCAGAAGGTCAACATTTTGCATTCTGATCCATCTTGTTTTTTATTTGTGAAATATCGATGGGCTTCCATAACACTTACGCTAATGTTTTAAACTAAAACAAACTTTCCCCTGCAAACTGGAATTTAATCAGGTGAAAAAACACACTTTCGAGTCCTGGGTGAAAGAGAGAGCGAATGTGCCCTGAATTACTGAGCCAAACTTGCATGTAACCAGGGAAACCATACAGGTTCTTGTGCATGGCTGCAGCCGGTGGAATCTCAGGGGCTCAGCGCAGTGGCTTGGGGTGCGAAAAAGGGTCAGCGCTTTCTGACTGGCCAAGGCAGTAACAGCAGCGTCTGCTGTTTTTTTACGGTATGGCATCTGTCTAAAGCTACTTGCTGCTGCCTAATCTTGTGCTGCCATTTACTAATTACATTTTTTTTGCCAGCTCAGTACTTTCAACACTCAACAATGTGAAACCTTGTTTCAGGCACCTTCTCTTTCCTTTCCTTAACAGTTGCTCGTAGGAAATGCCCCACATCATCTAAGCTCTATACTGTTATGCTGCAATTAGCTAACCAATCAAATGCATTAACAGAAGTAAGACAGTGCCCAGGAAAAGGTCACACATTAATTCTCTTTCTGCACCCCTGCTAAAAGCCAGTAACACTGCACAAGTCAACAGCTGTTAACATCTGGACTTGCAGATCATGAATCATCTCCATCTAGGTCAGCCAGGTCACAGCAATCAGCATGAAACAAGACAAACAAGAAGATATGGTCCTCAGGTTACACCAAAATAGCAATTACCAAACTTTTAGTACAGCGTCATAAAGAAGCCTATCATTGGCAGCAAAAGGCAGGAAATCCCATAAACAGAATGCCAGTGTACAAGGGTTGGACAATGAAACTGAAACACCTGGTTTTAAACCACAATAAATTTATTAGTTTGGTGTGGGGCCTCATGCTGCCGTCAATATGGTATCAATTCAGCTTGGGAATGACAGATACAAGTCCTGCACATGGCCAGAGGGATTTTGAGACATTCCTAATGCAGAACAGTGGTCAGGTCTCTATGTGATGCTGGTGGAGGAAAACATTGCCTGACTCACTCCTCCAAAATACCGCAAAAGTGACACAATAATATTCAGATCTGGTGACTGTTCAGGCCATGGGAGATGCTTAGCTTCACTTTCATGGTCATCAACCCACCAGTCTTGCTGTGTGTATGGGTGTATTATCATCCTGATACACAGCACCACCTTCAAGGTACAAGGTTTCAACTGTTAGGTGAACATGGTCCTCCAGAATGGTTTGATATTCTAGATGGGAGCCTCACTGCCGAGGACTAAGTAGTGGGCTTAGGGAATGTCATGATATTTCAGCCCAAACAGTCACTGATCCACCCCTGTGCTGCAGTCTGTGTAGGCAACAGTCCAGGTGGTTAGTCTCTTTGGGGCTTCTCCATGCTGTAACTCATCAACCAACAATACATGTTTCACATTGTCCACAGCCCAAGATTCGTGCTGCTGGCACCATTAACACTAACATCTGGCACTGGCACAAGTGACCAAAGGTTTGGCTACAGCAGACCAACTATGAACACTGACCCTGTGCAGCTTGCGATGATCAGTTTCGGTGGAAACAGGAGAGACAAGGTGCGCATTTATGCTCTAGGCAATGCCTTTACCATGTATATTCTGAAAGTAGATGAGCTTAGCTGAGCTCAGACCTGTCTATTTTCCTTTGCAGCTTCTCCTACACATGACACATTCTTGAGCTATGCATAGAGTGTTCAGTACACTGAGTTCACTATACCTCACATAAGTGAACCATTTCATATTCCTCATTACCAAATGGGTTACCCAGAGTCACAAGGCACAAATAAACTGCTCTGTGGTGCCTTGTGTAATTTGGGTTACTTGTGAAACTTCCCAAAATGGAGAGTGCTCTGCCACAACATTGCCTTTTGTCACAAGAAGTGCCAATAATACTATCTAAAGCGTAACGGTGTCTAAAGCAGCTGAAAACATGGTCTCGCACAGCTGTAAAACTGAATCAATCTTACACTGAGCGTATAAAAACAGTCTGTGGCCAGTCACACAAAATACAGTTTACTGGCAATGCGCTCAGCATCCAAATGCTCTCAGTTATTTCAGCAACACTCTATATACTTCTTAGCACCTCTTACTGGGGCTCATATGGTAAAACACTTCAATACAGCATATCTGTAGGTACTTAGCTTGAACATAGCCAGATCAGTAGGCAAGAAAGCTGTTGACTGGAATCATAAAGTGATAATTCAATTGATTGAACTATAATTTTGGGGAACACTTGCAGCGCAACTGCATGGTTCCCATTATGCAAGCTGCTAATGCAGTTACTGTAGCAACTCTGGTCATGGAAAACGTGCCCATGGTACCGTCAATGTTTCTTCTCACAATATCAGGTTCAGTTTATGGATTGCTTGTGAGTGATCTCCACTAACACAGAACTGGATATTCAGCCAGATATTCCGATGAAGGATTCTTTGTGGTCTCTGTCTTTGTTAATTAAAATTCCACACAGCATCTTCACTCGTGTCCGCGTGCGTGTCTATGGGTCTTGTTAAATACCCCAGTCACCGTGAGGTGACCATATATATCCTTGATGGCGGTCACTAGTATGATGGAGAAAAGTCAGTAGATTATGCCAATAGGACAAACTAGTAGAGAAATGTAAGTAATTTATTTTGTCTATTTTTTTCTGATCCCATTGATTATGAGTGACATAAATATGATGGCAACAAACACAAAACACTTCATACTTCAGTTTAGAGTGAAGCAAAGCTGTAAGTATGTCAAAACACCATGTCACTGGAGAGCAGCAAGTTCAACTAATGGAAACAGATACGGGATTTTTCGATAATTCTCTTAATCCAAAAACTGAAAATAGATTACCGGAGCGAACACACATGTGCCGTAAAGAAATTAGTGCCGGAAAAGGTGAAACAAAGAAAAAGTTTCCCAAAAGATATATATTGCAGCGCAGACGGGACTCCTCAGGCAGCATGGCATGCTGGAGCAGTGCCAGCCATGTATATAAAGTAAAAAGTGTATAATTAGCATCTGTTGTCCCTTTGTCATGTGTATCATGATGTCTTGTATAGTGTTTAATATTATTTGATGTAAGGAGAGGTGCGTGTGTGTGTGTGTGTGTGTTAGAGGGAGAGAGAGAGAGAGAGGGAGGAATAATCAGGGCGACTAGCACGATGGCCAGTGTGTATGCTTGGTGTGGATGGTGTAATAAACGCCATCTGGTGTTAAAACAAGTAGTCTCCATGCCAACAACCTCGCCCTGGGTGCCACATGCTCTGCTTCCGCTGTATGGAACCAGGTTACATTACCTGCAACTGCCCTGCTCCAGCACTGTGCCCTACAGCACCAGGAAACACCAGGTGGGTGGCGCTGTAAGGGGGGTGCCACCCACAGCACACGCCAGTTCAACCCCTGTAGTTGCACCCAGAGTGAGCCAGCTCGGCAAGGCTAACAGTCTATACGTCAACTGCCTGGTGGATGAGATGCCCTGTTGAGACCTGGAATACAAAAGGTCCACCATCACCCTGATCAGCCCAGGCGTGCTGCCAGGCACTAACAGGGCTGTGCCAGCCAGCTGGGAAGCAACTGATATGCAGCTGACGTCAGTGACAGGCATGTACACGGCCATGAGGGGAAAGAGGCAGCTGCGATTCAAGCTGGCAGGGCACACAGTGATGAAGGAGGTTGGCTCAATGACATCTCAGACCCCTGCATCTTCGGTCTGGACATAATAATCCGCCTGGGGGCCAGCATCAATGTGCCAGGGGCAACCCACGGCCTCGGTGTAGACGTGGTGGTCCTCCAGCGCAACAGCGGCAGAGGAAGACAACATGCATGTGGCAAGGGCAGTGTATTCCAGGGGGAATACCACCAGCAACACAGCCTCAACCCCAGCTCAGGTCACAGAGCACAGTAATACCACAGTGGAGTTCTCTCCCGAGATGGTGCAAGCCGTCCAGGAACTGAGGCCAGGACCTGACAACAGAGCAACAGGATGAGCTCAAAGCCCCAGGGACAAAGAATGCCAACACACTTCCCTGGTGCAGTACCACACTGATACAAGAAACTCCCTTCCCATCCTTCTGCACGGGTCATGGCATTTCTGCGTCAACTATTGACAGCTGAATGCGGTTATGAGGAAGGACTGCTATTTGCTGCCATCCATCAAGGATGCAGTGGATCACATCATCACTTCGACAGAGTTCAGCTCCTTGGACCTCCAACGTGGCTACCGGCAGGGCAATCTGGGCCCAAAAGTCTACCTTAAGACCTTGTTCACCACCAGCCATGGGCGGTGGCACCTCTGATCAATAGTGGCCACTTTCAAGAGGCTCATAAAGTGAATCCTGGTCAACAAACCCCAGACCCAGTGCGTCATCTACCTCGACTGTCTTTTAGTGCATGCCACTGACTTCACCAAGGCAATCTGGAAATTAAAAACAGTGTTCTCCGTGATCCAACGGGCAGGATTATAGCAGAACCCCCGGAAGTACTCCCTCCTCCAGTGCCAGACACACTTCCTGGGCCACATCAGAGCGCCACCAACCCAGAGAAGACAGCAACAGTGAGGGACTGGCCAATTCCATGCAAAGTGGCAGAGTTCTTATGCTTCTTAGGACTGGCGTCAGAATATCTGCGCTGTGTGAAGGACTTCACCAGAACTGCAAAGCTGCTGTATGGTCTTACAGAGAAGGGAAGTGGTTTCACTTGGATGGATGTCTGCACTGAAGGACTGGACAACCACTGGAGGGGCCCTGGGGAGATCTCCAAGGTGGGCTACAGGGTGCAAAAGCCAGAGCGGCACAGAAGTATGGTGTTACATCATAACCGCCTGGATCCATGCCTGTCCCTGGCCCAATCGGAGAGGCCACTGCCAGAACCTGGATTGAGGACCCCGGCTGTTGGGACTCAAAAAAATTTGAGAAATTTTTGCTTGTTTGCTTGCAATAAATATATGCTTTTGTTTATAGCACACATACTGCAATTTGGCTCCATAGACATCGCCCAACACTAATAACCCTATATTTCTTCTTGAAAGTACATGGCCAGAATAACGAAATACAATGTGACATAAAGTATAATTAAATTCTGTACAAGCTTTATGTTGACACCTAAAAGCTAAAAGCCATAATCTACAAATCCAGCAGAACATAAGGTTAAGGTTTCAAATTTTAGTGTAACATGGAGCTCGTATACAATGGGACACAATGCAACCCCGAGATAATTACTGCCTTCTCCACTTGAGGCAGTAACTCATTCCCAACCTGCATGGGCAATCCATCGTTTTACAGTTGAGAACCATGACCTTAATCATCATTTCAGTTTAGAAAAATATCTAGCAACAATGAATCAGGTTAAACACATCCTTGTGTGTCTGTGTGTTTCTGTGTTTCTGTGTGTGTGTAAACTACCTTACATGTCTCATGGCAAGACAATTGACCCTTACAGTAGGATTAGCATTCACTCGTGCTTTGTAACAAGCCAGTTTTTCCTTGCTTGAAAGTGGCATCACTTAGGGGAAAAGAGGGTCTATACTATTGTATTAATTATGAAACAGTAGAATTTAGTAAATTGTGTTTTATAGATACAGATTTTAATCTTTGATCTCCTATCACAGAATTAGGCCTATTGGAGGCCTATTTTAGGTCTTTTAAAGCTGCTGTTCATGTTCAAGTCACTTTTTACCACTTGATTCTGTTGCATTATGAAGTTGGGTACATATATTATACAGTGTATTGCTTAAACTTGTGAGTGAATGGAAGACAAATATGCATTGAAGATAACCATTCGTAAAACATCAAGGTTATGCAACATAATGAAATGATCCTAGCCTTGCAAATCTCTGATAATAAAGTATCTTAAGTTAGCTTATATTTAATTATTATCATACACTACTGATATTTGAGCACATGGCCTTGTTGTGAAAGTTTCAAATATATTTTTTAAAGTAAATACAAATTTGTATAATTATGATGCATTGTCAATGTTTTCCTGGGTTTGTAGAATTTATCATGCAAACCCAAGCATACCTGACCATACAATAAAAATGTCAAATGATCTGCTATTTTTAAGAGTGTTACTAACCTTGGCATGTAGCAGTTAGGGTAATCAATAATATCTTTGATATTATTTCCTGTCACAAGGTTTTCTTGCACAGTATGAACAAAATGGCTGCTTGAAAGGTGGCTACACCACTTTGACACTTAAGGTAGCTGATCTGACTTAACATGACTGGCCAAATTAATATTTATATTCAGAACAATGGTGCCCTGTTACTTTTATTTCCTACTAAATAGGTCTTATGTAAGATTATGCCAGAGTGGTTGAAATGGTGTTTTACTGAGAACTGCACCTTTTTAAGGCAACTTTAATTATTTGGTATAAAGTTTATATACTTATATAAACTTATGTTATATTATATAATTACACCACATTGACATTTTTGTCATCTCCAAAAAATATTCTCTCAAAATTGATTAAAACCAGAAATTTTAGACTAGGTCCTCAAAAAAGTATGTATACAAGAAATTTAAAAGTTTCTTTTCAAATTTTAATGCTTTTCAATTTCATTAAACCGTATGGACACAAAAAACAGTGTCACGGTATTGACCAATATACCACATTTTAATGTTTTTAAATGGAATAATCCAGTAATCCAATAATCTATCTAATTTCAGATGTCCTATCCCACATATAATCTGCTGTACTACATAGATGTTGCATGCATACCACAATCATCATATTTTAGTATCATGTTACGTTAAATATCACAATATTTGAATTTAAATAACAGCCATATGATGAATGTACTTTTGAATGCATGTTAACCAGAAAAGTATACTGTACAATATCAGTATTCATAGTGAGAAACAGAATACAGGTTTAATGTACCCTATTGATTACTATAATTATACAGATGTTTCCAATGTTATATGAAATAACTATTTAATATTTCATCCATTAGCAACACATAGGACAATATATTTTGCTTAAGTAGACACATTCTTTAAAAAAAATTTAAACGTGTCTAAAACAAATTTCTTATAGGAAAATGTATATCTTCACACAATGACTTTGCTTACTTCTGATGAAAAAGAAGAATAATCTCTCTGCAAAACAGCTCCTATGCCTCTGCTATTGCAGAATATCATCCCAGCACCCTGGCACATGACTGAACATGTCTGATAGCTCATGTCTGAACATGTCTGCCAAAACAGAACTCCAAGGAGCAGACCTTTCCAAGGCATCAAATCAAAGACACTACTGCAAGTATGTGTCTGTGTACTTCAATCTCTGGTCCCTCAAAAAAGAAAACAGTTTTATCTTAATGGAGTTACACATAATAAAACATCTGTAATAAACTAAACAATTACTGCCTTTTTAAATCCTATTAACAACGGCTCATTAATATAACTTCAGCAAGAAGGGACATTTAATGGAAAATTTCATAATGAGAAACAGATAAAAGAACCAGTATGTTCTATAGCATTAACACTGGCAATTTTCTTAAAAGAACGCAATGAACATCAAGAAAAATTCTTCACCTACTTGAAGTTAACCACAGTGCCACAAAAATATATCCAAAAGAGAAATCTGGCATAAAAACCTCAAAACAAATGTTTAATTGGCTTAGTTTATTCATTAGGAAAAGATCTCCAGGGCAAATTAAGGGCATGTGTGTTGCAGTAAGAAGTAGGTGTTATTTGAGGTCACACGCCTGTTTGGATCGGCAAATGTCAGGGGGGAGAAGAACAAGAAACTGGCTTGTGTCCATTACTGCACATACAAAAGCTGAATGTGAGGAGCGGAGGAGAAATGGAGGAGGCCAGACAAACTAAAACTAATTGAATATACGCTACCATTCAAAAGTTTGGGGTCACTTAGAAATTTCCTTGCTTTTGGAAGAAAGCAAGTTTGTTTGTCCATTAAAATAACATCAGATTGATCAGAAATACTCTGTAGATGTTGTTAATATGATAAATATCATAGCTGGAAATGGCTGTTTTTAATGGAATACCTACATAGGTGTACAGAGGCCCCTTATCAGCAACAATTAGTCCTGTGTTCCAGTGGAATGTTGTGTTCGGTAATGCAAGTTTATCATCTTAAAAGGTTAACTGATCATTAGAAAACCCTTTTGCAATTATGTTAGCTCAAATGAAAAGTGTGTGTGTAATAAATCTGGCCTTCTTTGGTCTAGCTGAGTAGCTGAACCATCAGCAATTGTGAGTTCTATTACAAGCTCAAAATGGTTAGAAACAAAGAACTCATCAGTCTATTCTTGTTCTGAGAAATGAAGGCTATTCCATGTGAGAAGCTGCCAGGAAACTGAAGATCTCACACAATGCTGTGCACTACTGTCTTCACAGAGCTGCACACACTGGCTCTAACTACAATGGAAAGAGGAAAGGGAGACCCCAATGTACAACTGAGTAAGAGGATAAATATATTAGTGCGTAGATTGAGAAACAGAAGCCTCATAGATCTTCAACTGGCAGCATCATTAAGTAAAAGAAAAATCTGACTAAAGCTTACCACTTTTGCATGGGCTCTCCACGTGCTCTTCAAGGCAATCATAATCATTATCCTCTTTCCTGTTTGATTCGCACACAGACAGTCGGAAGATGAATCATTTGTGAGAAATTAGACAAAAATGAATGAAGAGGAGAAAAGCAAATAAGAACTGGTCATGAAAAAACATTCATCTTCCGCTGTATTCCAGATGCAATATTGAGCAAAAGCAAGTAATTTGTTACACAGGCTTTTTTGATAGATAAGTCGTCTTTGTCTATATAGTAAATTTTCAGCTCTTAAATATAGGAAAAACTTCAAATATAGAAATGTAAGGTTTTTTTTCCAAAACTTTGAAACCCTACTCAAGAACAATATCCTAAACAAGAATATATATATATATATATATAAAAGAGTTTATATCAGACTATAACTGCACTCAGATATTTCACATCCCTGTATTATCCTGCTTTACATGTGTATTTCAAAACCACAGCATGGGTCTTATCTCCACCAACACAGAGACGGTGCTGGGCTGATTCTCGCTTGGTGCCTTTCGAGAATCTGCCCGCTTTTTCACTTGTTTAAAAAAAATGAACGTAGGTGAAAGTGTTAGTAAAAGTTCATATGTATTCCGTTTTATTGGATTTCTTTTGATTTAAGTTTTTATAAGCTGCCGAACCGAAAAAAAAAAAAGTTTTCAGAGTACGACTCTTTGTGTCATGCTCACATCGCGAAGACAGCTCAGACCAACTACCACCAATTAACAGGCTGTACTTAAAACTCGCACTGGCAACAGCACAGTGTGAGGTATTGTTGCTATGCACATGCAGAGCGAGTTAATTCTGTGCTTCTTTCCCAGTTGTGGTCCATCCTTCTTGCCCTTCCCGAGTCTCCTGCCTGCCCCCCTGCCCATCTACCCCTACCATGAAGCCCCCTGTATTCCCCCATGTTCGTTGTCTGTGTCCCAGGACTGATCTACCGGCTTCTTGAACTTCGCCTTCCCCTCTCTCAACAACGATCTTCTTTAGATCGCGTTTTGGCTTCTGGCATTAGGATCAGACGGCTATTAACAATGACTTGGACTAACGACTACCCCTTGTTTAATCCCTAATAAACTTGGTTGCCTGGATCCATTTGTGCTTGTCCTGTTTGGCAGGACACCTTGCGCTCTCTCTCTACTGCTTCTATTCACTTTTTCTTTTTTTTTCCTTTTTCCCTCTTTCCCTATATTGTATCCACTTCTGTCTCCTTGAAAGCTCCCTGTCTGTGTGCGTGAGTTTACCCATGTCCTTTTAAGGATCATGCAATAAAGGAGTCTGCTAATAACTGTGGCCTCCTGCCCAGGACCACATAATTACAAACATGAACTCTGTGTAGAGGAACCATGCATTCATCCTTTGGATATGGATGCACACTCTATTGCATATATTTTTACAGATATGCATGTTTCTTTTATCTCAATCAGACACACACTATTAAAAAACTTGCATAGTTTAAATTTCCACATGGTCTAATAATGGTGTTAAAAATTATTAACCACGCATGTCTTCTAGCTATCACCAGATAGAAAGTCATTAGATTATTCCTTAGATTTTCAATAACAAGAAACAATAATTATTGCGTTGTAAAGGTTAGTGCCAAAAGACGAATTATTTGTGCAAACTCGTCACAATGAAAGGTACCACTTTACAATAAGTCTCCCTGTTACCACTTGTAAATGGTAACTCATTAATAAAAAGGAAACTGTGTTAGAACTTGTTTAAAATTGGCTATTAAAATTTATACAGTGTTACAACCTAATTAATAACCAGATTATAAACCATTCATAAACTCTTTATATGGGTAGTCTTATTGTAAAGTGGCACCCAGCGATATAATGTTAACTTGAAGTATACCCAAAATGTCAAAGAATGTGTAAAGTTTAAATATCAGACATAATAATTCAACAATAATAAAAAATAATATTGCCATAAATAAATAATGCTATGGTTATTTGGGTGTGTGGCAACTGTTAGCACCTGCATGGAATTTTAAGCTAGAAATGACTTTATACCTTTTGTGAAAGTGTGTATTTTATATATCATATGTGTTCCTTCCAGTAACCACTTAAACGACAGACTCTCTCTCCCTCTCGCTGTCACACACACGTCTTTATTTTTACAGTCTGATATTTGAAGTTGAACTTTACACATTGTGTATCTAAATTTTTCTGTTGGCTTGAACTCGTAGCAGAGCCATATTTTTTACAGGTAGCACACGAAGTATTTATATGTGAAGTGCGGTGCCATCTTAAAACACTACACACAATTGTACATGCATATCGTATCTTTCTTTTGTGACTTTTGACACGTTTTTTTGTTTATAGCACCTAATATTTCAGCTTCTGTACATAATTCTATAACGTTGGGTACACTTCAAGATTTTAACATTTTATTTCATTCTTTTGTTACATTTATAATGCATATATCACGCTTATATCATATCAGGGCAATTATAATGGCATGCATAAATAATTTTTGTTTTAGCACAAACTTTTAGAACGTAACTTTACTTCACTTGTTCCGATTTTAGACATATTATTCGACATATCAGACAAAACAGTAAACCTCTTCGTTAAAGTAAAAAAAAATTGAATATCAGTGGTTATGATTAAAAGCCGAAATGTTATCATATGGTAATAAGACAACACAAGAGACACAATACAGTAACGGACAATAATGCATAACAGACCGAACCCTTTGCCTTTGAATAGAGAAGTATTAGCCTAGATATATCTTAGTACTGAAATACCTTTTTCATTTTGAAATGTGTATTTTAACGCCAGTGCTCTGTAGGAAAGTGCTGTGTAAAGATGTATAGGGGGAAAATACTGTCTAAAGAAATTCCAAGTCGAGATGCATTTTCTCTTCTTTTCTGCCCCAACGACCTTTCATATTCATGACCTGCACTAACGCGGGAAGTATAGTTAAGATGCTGTTCGAGAGAAAGGGGGTAATACTGCAAATGTTGATTACAAAAATATAATTTCATGTCATTTCGAGGTATTTGACACCTCCCACCCAGTAACTTACCTGTAAACACAAACTTGGTGCTGATGTATCTACAGCACCTTAGACACATCTGCTCATGAAACACTTATCTACTGAGCAGTCTGTTACTACTGCCAAAGAAAATCAAACAATCAGTACTGGGGTTTGATTTTGCAGTCATACTCATTTCAGCTGCAAGGAAACAGGCCCGCACAATGTTTTTATATGTGACCGTAGAAGATTTTGTCCACTTCATATAACATGATTTGTTGCTGTTTTTCTTCAGTTATTGTCAGTTGGTTAAAATAATTCGTTAGCTTCATTTAATTCATGCTGTACATTATACAATTACTTAAAATAATTTTTGAAAATAAACGCTTCAAATAACAGTCTTTTATAGTTACTTTGAGGTATATTTGATTTATGGGGTAGGTTAGGACTCTGTGCCCATGATCAGAAGATTGGTTCACTGCTGGACTCGCTTGCAAGGCCCATAATTGCTCCAAGGATACTGGCTGAACCTGCTCTCTGATGACTTGTATATCACATTGTATATTGTATTGTATATAAAGTGTCTGCTAAGTAAATAAAATGTAATGCTACTTTGCATTTCGTAACAAGGTCCATAGTCTAAGGTCAGTGATCACAGCAGTAGTCTTATTTTCTAAGTGTGTTTCAGCATCAGAAATGAAAAGTGAGACGCACTAAAATGAAAACACTGAGAACTTTTTGGTAATAAGCTTGAAATTACTTGATATTTGCCAGCAGGAGTTGGTTAATGCTGAGCACTTGGAAAACATAACACTAAACAGCACATCCCCTGTCAGCTGGCCTGTGGAAATCCGCTCCCGTGTAGCTGACGGTTTGGGCTACTGAACTCAGCCAATGCACTGCTCACAAAGCAACTGAGAAGGTCTAATCCTTCTCTCTCCATTTAAAAGGAGTACAATGCTATTAGACATTTAGCAGGGCTGCCTCCACCACTGCCGCAGACCAGATGGGCACTGGTCCAGCAGCGCCTGAGTCACTTGATTCTCGCTCCATACCTTGTGCCGAAATGCACAAGAAACTAGGTGGAAAAATACCACCAAAAGGGTGAGAAATAGATTAGATTATCAGACAGCATTATCAGTAAGGTTCATGCTGATGGCTTGCAATGAGAAACGGGTAACAAAGGCCTGTAAGACAATGTATTAATGCCTATTTATTCAGGAATAGTTTGTCAATACATTTAAAACATTTTAAAAACAAAGAATCCACCAGATGTTATCATCTTAATATGTCAATTCTCCCCTTCAGTTGAATTATGAGCTAGTAAAGGTCTGAGTTGGTTCTGAGTTGTACTGTCTCTCTTTATTGAAAGCCTCTATTGACAGTCAGTTTCAGAATACCCAAGATGCCATACCTGCAATCGACAGCATATATACATTTTCTGTTTAACAACCTTATGGGATTTCTCACAGAGTGTAAGAACTTGCAAACCATAGCAATATGGCAAGAACGACGTGCCTCAAGAGACCACAGATCTACTGCAGCAGCAGGCTTGCTGTTCTTGGCATTCTGTGCCAATGGATTCAAAATGTATCTGCATTTTATCACATTCAATAAAATTGTCACTTAGCATAATATTCTTTATACATTTATAGAACTATTTTACTCCAAAAATCCACAAATTGAAAAGCAATTTTTCCCTAAATGTCTACAGCTCGGCCATTCATGTCTGGCAAATGACTACATGTCTGCTTCCAGCACAGGCATCTAAATAATGACAATTCATTTATGTTTGTACAGAACAGAGCATTTACCGATAAAGCAGAATGGATAGAAAATCAGATTTCAGCTACAGGACATCAGTTGTGACAACGTAAAAACACCATCTGCCAAGCAGAAAAATTATTGTCAGCATTAATTAACAGTTCTTCATACTTTGGTACGTCTTAAAACATATTTGCATGTGCTTGTTTGCCTACTAATACAGTTATGTTACATCCTCAAGAAGAGCAAATAAATAAATAAAACAAATGCAAGCACACTAGGAAAGTCAGTTTCTTCTCCTTGGCAAGGTTTCACGACTGCAAATTTGAGAGTGGATGCCAGACTCCGTGTCCCAAGCTGAACTTCCCTTCACATCAGACCTCAGAGCGAGAGGCAGGGGGGTGGAGGGGGAACTTCTGCTCACAGCCCTTAATCAGTGCACTGTCCATGAGCACGCCAGGAGGCTTGTTTGTCCAGAGCTGTGCCCATGAGGCTAAGCTTACAGGGGCCTCTGAATTATACGGGGCTGCAGAGGGTAGCTAAAAACCCCCTTAGAAGATAAGTACTTGCAGTGCACAAGGTTACCGAAGAGGTGTTATTATTATTATTATTATTATTAGTATTATTATTAACGCAGATGCTGAAATGTTTTAGAAGTCTTTCAGAATTGATGGATTTTTATTTCTAGCAGATATCAAATATATAAAAAGATAAAAAGAGCTCTGCTTAGCAAGTGTTTTTGACTACCACAATGTTGCAAAAGATCTGGCAGTCACACATGTACAGATGCATGGTATGCAAAATTCAGGAACAAATATATTTCTTAATCTGTAATATCAAGGGATTTCTTAGTCTAATATCTACAGCATATTACTCCAAACAAATATATGTGCTGACCTCACTAGCTCGGCAAAGTTAATTTCTCGGCTGCCAAGGGTGTTAAAAAAAAACACAGTTGCCAGACAACGTGTAAAAATAATGTTGAATTAGAAAGCGGGTTTCCAACCAGCTATGTACAGAATCACACTTTTCTCCCGAAGCACTTTTATCCTCACACGCTGCCAAAGCCTCCTACTGTATTCAATAATCACAGAGCATCAAGTAATCAGCATTTAGGAAATACCATACGATCACAAATGAAATGCTGCTGATAGAGAAAGCACAGAAAAAGGGGGCATATTTATATTATATAATAAGCCACCATTAGGACAAGGTGTTACTGAATTTGACTGTCATAGAACTATTAGCTATGTCTGTTCTTTTATAAGGTTAATCTCATTACAACAATTCATTTATCGACACGGTATATTTTTTAACTAGCCATGAAATTTACGACAGAAAAGTGTACAGTATACTTAAATAAACGTATCATTAGAGCCTTGCTATTAACACCCAAAAGACAACTTCATTCATATACTGACACTGCATTTTATTTTATTGGTTCACAGCTCTTCCAAAAACGAGATCAACTAAAGTATATAACAATATGGAACCTAAGGAATGAGGGCTCACATTCCTGGTCTGAGCGAGTGTATGAGTGCAGCCTCGGTTTTAATCCTATCACTTGGATGGACAGGTCTGCCCTTTAAAATCCTTTGGGTCATTATCAACAATGACTGGAGGACTCGAAATGTCCTCTTTGATCAATGGACCTTTACAACAGCACTCTAATAGTGGTGTGAAAGAAAGACTTCCCATGTCGGACACCAGTATGCGTTGAGCTGATGACAATTTTTACAATAACACGCTTCAATGCACTGAAATATAATGTGCAATAATATCTTGGCACACTTTAAAGTAGTCTGTGAATGCTATCAATGTTAGTTACTCTTTCAGACTTATGGACTATAAGGAATTATAATCTATTACACACACACTCACACACACTCGATGTACACTCTATAGTGTATAAAATTATCTATAAAACATCCATAATTGTGAATAATTATGATTAATATTCGAATAATACAAATTTATACACTTAAAAATAGTTGGGTAGATAGCTGGGTAACTAACATTGATGGTTTCCACTTGCAGTCCAAAGACTGCTATGCTAACAGGCATCCCTATATTGCCCATAGTGTGTACATACTTTGCATGCTTCTCTTGTGTTCGTAGGGATCTTTTGTATTCAGTATAAAAATAAGCAATTGGCTGAACTGGTATCTCTAAATTTCCCAAAGTAAATGAATATGTGCATGCCATGTGATAGACTCCACTCCATCCTCCACTCCCTTGGATAGCTCCACCCCCCAGGCCCCCCTGAATCTCCATCCATCCATCCATTTTCCAAACCGCTTATCCTTACTGGGTCGCGGGGGGTCCGGAGCCTATCCTGGAAGCAAT
>JAODJX010000042.1:17082137-17096696 GCA_026776945.1 Isichthys henryi | reverse complement strand
GGGTTGTTCCCTGCCTCATGCCCATTGCTTCCGGGATAGGCTCCGGACCCCCCGCGACCCAGTAGGATAAGCGGTTTAGAAAATGGATGGATGGGTGGATATTCTATACTGTTGGCCCTGAGTGTACCTTTAATATTATCAATATGATAGAAAATGCCACTGACAGTTAACTAGCGACAACAGTAATACACTGCTCTGTTTGGCTCTGGTGGCTCAGTCAATGTGTGTAAATCGCCTAGCACAGCATAGCAATGATGGAAAGTCCTTAAATCAATCCCAGTGATCGCTGACCACTGCAGTTAAAATAAATACTCGTCATAAAATAAAAGCAAAACATAAAAATGTTTTATATTTTTTTACAATAAGCTGCAATGCCCCAAATGCCCCAACAGTTTTTCCCTGAAACAGGTAAAGTCTACACTGAAGACAGTCAGCCTACTGTATATTTGCAGTACATCAGTCTTTACTGCTGTCAAACAGAGACCTCAGGAGAGCAAAAATGTTCAGTTCAGTGATAGATTTTGCCTTCCATCAGACTAAACAATAACATTGCCACTGCTATAAATATATATATATATATATATATATATATATGGATGAATGACTTCACATTTCACTGTATGCTGTGAGATGTATTCATATTGATTACACTTGATGTCACTATTCTGACCTTAACAGCCTGTAGTTTAAATTATTCATTACGTTTATTGGCAATTTTTTTATTAGTTTTCTCCCAACAGGGAATACTTCTGTTTTTGAGCTCTGTAACAATTCTTTGTGATCCACTTTCTGGTTGTGTAGCTGCCTTTTCCTCTCCCTTTTCTTCCTCCTCTTGAAGAGCGAAAGACGAAAAACACAGTTTACATGCATGCATTAAGGCTCCTCTCTTGACCTGAGCCACAATCAGCTATAACACAAACTCATACTGAGCCGATTTAATAAAAGGAACCTATTATTTAGTGCCTATTTAAACTTCAAGACTTCAGACTCCTCAATTCGTAGTTCCATGTGATGTTAAATGCACAGTGAGGATACCTTTCATCTCCTGCACTAATATAACTATTATTCATAGATTTTTTTTTTAAAGTGCAGTAGTGTTTTCCCAGAGGTACAGTACCAGTCAAAGTATGGACACGCCAAGCCACCTGCAACAGAGAGTGATAATGTCGCATAACGTGACCTGGACACCTGACCAAAACACAGTACAGATATTTTGGTAAGAGCTTGACCAGAGAGTGAAGGAAAAGTGGCCAATGAGTGCTTAGCATATGTGGGAACTCCATCATAAGAGCTGGAATAGCATCCCAGGAGGCCACCTCATGAAAGTGACTTAGAGGAGAGAGTAGGGTCAGCCAATACCTGGAGCAATTGGGGTTAAGGGCCTTGCCAAGGACCCAATGGTGGGATCACTCTGCCAACCACGTGATTTGAACCAGCAACTGTAGGTATACAGTATATGTACTGCTATTTTGATGTTGTGGGAACCATCTTTTTTGTCCCCTCAAGGGAAAATCCAGCCATCCATTTTCTGCAACCACTTATCCTATTCAGGGTCACAGGGGGGCCGGAGCCTATGGGCACAAGGCAGGGAACAGCCCAGGATGGGGCACCAACCCATCACAGGGCACACTCACACACCATTCACACCTATAGGCAATTTGGTAACTCCACATTTGGTAACTCCTCAACATGTTTTTGGACTGTGGGGGGAAGCCAGAGTACCTGGAGGAAACCCCATGATGACCCAGGGAGAACATGCAAACTCCACACACATGAAACCATGGCAGAGACTTGAACCCTGGTCACAGAGGTAATAGGCTAAAGTGCTAAGCACTGCCTCACCACCAAGGGAAATTCCGTTTTATGAAAATTTGGGACTGCAATCAAAAAGATAAAAATGCCAAATGTTCCTGTATTTTATTTCATTACTTGTGGATAAGGTTAGGACTGGATAGGGGTTAAGGTCCTCATGTTGGAATTAGAGTTTTCCCCATAGAAATGGAGAGTCGCCATGAAGACATAATTACAAACCTTTCTGTGTGTGTGTGTGTGTGTGTGTGTGTGTGTGTGTGTGTGTTTTACATCAGCCTGCACTTGGTGTACAAATGATGGAGCAAAGTGTAACCTTAAGAAAAGCCCCACAGTCAGCATTAGTCCAAAATCCATGCGCAGACTTGGATACGTAGCATTTCTTGGGAGTCAATCATCAACAATGCTTTGATTTTTAATTTCCCTCACCTGGAATGTTGCACGCATGGCATTGTCTCCTTCCACCGTCTTCATCCTGCCACACAGGGGCGTAACCAAGTTAAATACGGACCCTCCCTCATGAGCAGTCACAGAGGTCTTTCTACATTATCTTGGGGTAATGAACATTATGTTCCGATCTCATTTTTTCCCACTTTGCCGTTATAGAATTAATTCCACGGGTGCCTGTGTCATCTTCCATGGTAGCTGGCATGGCGGAACCTGAAAGGCTAAATAAAGACGCTCCACTTAGCAGATTCCTCTGATTGGCACAAAGGGATAAGGCAGAAAGACGCAGAAGACAAAGCTATATGCATGACATTATGAAAAAGAACCTGCAAAGCAAAGCTCGGTACAGTGTGAGAGACAGTAACATCAGCAACTGATTTTGGTTTTCATAATACTGGCCTTTGTGCGCCAACAAATTCCACACATAACTTGGGCCACAGTCTGAAACTTTATAATAGTCTTTATAACTTAAATTCTTCCCTAAATAACTTCACTTTTCCACGACTCATAATTAACGGCTACAGTGACAAAGGGAGCGAAATATAATGGGTACAATGCCATGAGAATGAGGTATCCCTTTCCTGAAGAAAGTTTTCACAGTTCTGCTCTATCGTACTATCACTGACATCTGCTTAGCATTGGATTACGCACATCAGTAAATAAAAAATAAGTTATGCATATGAGCCACATATCTAAATGAGGGTCACGCTGAGCTTGGAGTCCATCCCAGGATGAGTACAGGGCAGGTACATACTGTATGTAAAAGACATATGGTTTTATAACCCTGGGTTCCTTTAAATCAGAGCTAGATAAGATTTTAACAACTCTGAGCTATTAGTTAAGTTCTCCTCAAATGAGTTGATGTGCTGAATGGCCTCCTCTCATTGTAAATTTGTTATGTTCTTATAGCAAAAGTGCAGTATGATATTAGTGGGGACATAAATTGTCAGCAGGTTAGGCCGCTGTTCCTGCAATCAGAAGGTCACCTTTGGCACATTTTCATTGGGCACTTGAACAAGGTGATTAACCCCTTGAAATATTCCAGGGCTGCTAGATTAATGGCCCGACCCTGTACTTGGACCCCAAATTTCACATTCAGCTATATATATGTGTATGTCACAAATAACAGAAGGTGGCAAATGCAAATAGAAGCTTTCCTGTGTATCTGTACTCATATTTCTTCAATGGCAAATAAAGCATCATGAATGTCACACACTATGAGCAATATACAGATGCCAGTTCAGATAATGCCCTGTTTTTGGACTGAGGGAGCAAGCCAGAGTCCCTGGGGGAAATTCACACAGACAGTGAGGGAGCGGTTTCAGCCCAGAGGCCTGGAGATATGAAGCTACAGCGATGTCCTCTAGGCCGCTGTGCCACTCAACAGGAACCCACCAAGAATCATATTATCAATGAACTGAAGAAAGCACCCATAATGTTCTTAAAACTGAAGTAAGATCTTAGATAGAATGCCTTGTGAACTATGATGTTGTGAGTATTTGTGGAAAAACCCATGGATGTCTTTTAGGAAACTGGAAAAACTAATCTAAATTATGCTATGGAAACAAAATGTATGTTGAGCTGGTAGACAGGCTACCAGAGAGAGGTTTGCGATCAGTAAAGTAAAACTGCTGCAAATTAAAAAAAAAAAAAACATAACAGACTAAATTTCACATATTCATGAAAAAGGAAAAAAAAGAAATTGAAAGATAGCTCCAAAATATGACAGATGCAAGAAAAAAGGGATTATTGAAAAAAGTTTGTAAACAATGCTTAAAAATAACTTTGCGAGCATATTTACGACAGGGAGATGGTAAAAGTCAAAATTCAAATGACCTGCATCCACAGTCTCAAAAATAAAGCAGCATTTCCTGGTATACTGTAGTTATGCAATAAAGTGCCATCATATACTGGGATGCGAACAGACTTTTAAATTCAAAACATGCTCTGGAACAGATGTCACTCTATAATGAATAAATCTATTTCTATTATATTATATTTTCTACAAGACTTGATTTACAAGAATTTAAAAAATCGTGGGTAGCACTATTGTTTGGGATAGTTTACGTCAAGTAAAATGCAAATAAAGCTGAGTATTAATTAATTTATTAATGTATTAATTACACTGGGGAGAAGCTCATTCGGGAAAATGGGATCTACTGCAGAGCTTAGCTGATCCACAGCAGTGAAGGTATAATTTGTAATGCGGATAGGTATAACTGGAGAGGATTGAAAAGTGCCTGTCACTGACTGATTAGAACGTCGCTGAAGGTTAGAAGAGCCCTACAGAGAGTCTCCATGTCCGTGTTTTTCAAGGTGAATAAGAACAGACATAACATGAAGAAATGTATCATGTTAGGTGACTCTTAAGGAGACTTATTACTGCTATGTCTAATATTTCAAAATAACAGAAGAAGGGAAGAGGCAGAGATAGAGACAAGATTTCTTTGCTAATATATTTGTGTGTGTGTGTGTGTGTGTGTGTGTGTATATATATATACAGTATATACATATATATGTAAAACAAGGCCTCTTCTCACAGGAACCATTTCAATTAAAACCTACATTATACAGACAGTAAACAGAAATAAAATATGCAAGCAGCATCAGGAAAGCATAAAATATAATACTTCAGATAGCATCAAATACCTTTTCGAAATCCCTTTTACCAGAAGATTGATGATGAAAAGAGCCCATCAGTTAGATAAAAGCTAGAAAACACTCCTCAAATATCATTTGTAAGACCCGAGGAAAACTTCACAGCACAAAGCAGTTTGCTGTTTTTTGATACTTCCAATAGATATTTAATGCTCCTGAAAACAGAATATTTTGAAAAAAGACATAATATGAGTAATAACTGAGGCTCCAGGCAAAAAAACTGGAGGACCCTGATTTTTATTTTAAAAATGTGTATGTAATGTTGTTTTTGATTAACTCAGTCTTTCTGCTGATGTCCTGCACTGCTGTACAAAAATAAGCCATAATGCCTTTCTGTGCAACTATGACCAGACAATTTTGACTCCGCAAAGCTGAAACAACCAATTCAATGCCTTAATGAGCATATCGCGTATCTCCCATAATTTTCTCAGTGTCAGAGCATTTTTACATCATATTATTTACGTATATATTATTATTTCAGAGATTAAAAGTTGCAATTTGTATGCCATTCCATTCTGATATTTTACCATAAAGGTGCATTGTTTTGCAGAGTTCTCTTATTTCTTTTTTAAATTTGTATTTTAAATGTTTTTTTCCTTTATAAAGAATCCCCTCCATAATTATTGAAAAAAGGGTTATAAAAAAATCCACCTTTTGGTAAAGTAGTTTCATATCACACAGAGAAAAATCCAACCTTTCATTAAAATATATCTATTGAAAGCAAAACATATCCTTCATCAAGAAATAATTTTCAACAAAAACACGTGTGCCACAATTATTGGCATTGAATACTTCACACAACCTCTCTTTGCCAGTATTACAGCGCTGGGTTTTCTATATTTTATAAGCCTGGAGAAAACCAATCACGGCATCCGAGACCATTCCTCTTTACCGAATCCCTCCAGATCATCCAGGGTCCTAGGGCCTCTCTTGTGTACTCTCCTCTTCAGTTCATCCCACCGGTTTTCAGTGGGATTCAGGTCAGGGGACTGAGATGACCATAGCAGAAGCTTGATTATGCGGTCAGCTAACCATTTTTGTGTTGATTTGTACATGTGCTTAGGATCATTGTGCTGCTAGAAGATCCAGTGATGGCTCAGTTTTAGTTTCCTGGCAGAGGCAACCAAATTTTGATTTAAAATGTCCTGGTATGTCATAAAATCCACAATGTTATGTACCCTAATGAGGTGTTCGGGGCCTTTGGAGGAAAAACAGCCCCAGAACATCACAGAACCTCCACCATATTTTACAGTTGGGATAAGGCTCTCTTCATTATCGCCATCCGTCTTTGAATGTTTATTCCCAAAAAGCTGCCTTTCGTTTCATCAGACCATTGAATTTGGTTCCAGTCAAAGTTGTAGTAGTGTTTTGCAAACTCCAGGTGTTTACATTTGTGGTTAACTGACAAAAAGAAAGTTTTTTTTTTCTGGAAACCTTCCAAATAATCTGTTAGCATGAAGGTGGCATCTGATGGTTTTTTGGAGACGTGGTATCCCCAAGATTTTACCTGTTCTGATTCACTAACAGAGATCCTTGGGGCTGTTTCCCTGTATGTGGAGGAAAAATGAACTTGGGTCCTCTTCCAGGCAGGTTCGTAACAGTTCCAGTTGATGTCCACTTTTTAATTATTGCCCTAACAGTAGAAATGGGCATTTTCAGGCGAGTAGCTATTTTTTTATACCTGTTCCCTGATTTATTAAGGTCAACATAATTGTCTCTCATTTGGTTTGTATGTTCTGTTATCTTTTCCAGGTTGACTCTTTGTGTCTCCTCATGTTTGTACCCCAGATAATCAGGAAGTCATGGATTACAGTTTGAAGGTTCCTATTCACTCCAATCAACTCAAAGATGTACAATTTACACGGGAAATGTGCTTCAGTTACATTATGTTGACTATAATTTCCAGGGCTGCCAATAATCATGGCACATGTGATTTTGTTAAAAATAATTATTTATTGAAGGTTTTTCTTTTCTTTTAATAAATTTATTATCCTTTGTTGCATTTTTTTTTTTCTGTGATACTGGAGATGAAACAATACAATAAAACTTATAAAATTAAAAAAAAAATTGGCAGTAATAACACAGGATAAACAGATAAGGGATATAAGTAAAGTGTGAGTGTGCGTGTGCATAGAGTGTAAAAGGATAATGTGTAATGTTTTCCCCAGCAGGGATCAATGAAGTTGCATCATCTTATCTTATCATATGCAGTGGGATTGCTGTGTGAAATGACACAGGAAACATCATCCTGTCTCTCAGCATCAATAAGCTGAACGCCTAGTATAGAGCTCTGCAGTACAACTTAGTAATTATACGTTATCAATTTTTTTCTTGTTTAGAATGAGATTTTGTCTCTACATCATTGTAAAGCTCCTTTAATACTTTCTTATTCTCAGGAGCAAAATACAATTCAATTGGCAAGTGAGAATTTGTCATAAATTAGATCCAAGACCTGTTAGTTACCCCTGTTGTCCTATTAGGTAGCCATTTCATATACTGTCAGTGGCCAAATGCCCCAAAATGCTTTATGAAGGAGAGGCAAGCCTGCAGCTGGCTGATCTAGCATTCATTCAATGAGCTTCACCAAAACCTTAGACTGATTTATGTTGGTAAATAAAGAGCATCTGAAAAATACCTTCACGTTTCCCTTTAACCAGACATTTATTTGAAAAATAAATTAGCCAGAGTGTGAAATTCCACATTACAGCAAAGAACAGTTGAGGTGACAGAAAACTTCTCTACACAATCTTTCTTTGTTTTTTTGCCACTATGCTGAATGTGTCAGTGTGGTGGTTCAGGGTTAGTGGTGCAGACTTGCACCTCCAGCTTTGAGAGTGTGGAGCTTGCATGTTCTCACTGTGTTTGCACGGGTATCCTTCAGGTACTCTAAGTTCCAGTCTGAATCATGTGGTTGGGTGAATCTCTAAATTACCTCGAGTGTGATTTTGTGTGCGAGTGTGTTCACTGTTATGAACTTTCATCCCATCAAGTGATGAGGTCCTGCACTGAATAAGTGGTATGGAAGACAGACAGGTAGATAAAATAACATTTTAATCCGCTCAATTGTTACACGTATATCATACTACAGCAGCTAAATGAGTACTTCAGTAGATTTAAACATTCCCATGTGTTAATATTTATTGTTGAAACAATCAACACTTAACAGTTATCATAATTGTTATAGCAAACAATGAAATTTGCATTTTCTTTTTTGTGTAAATCACATGACAGACTGATATTTTTCCTGACCTTTCCAACATATTGCTTAGGAATATATGGGGATGCAAAACGTAAAATACCTTAAAAGCTCTTTCAAATGTACATTTAGTTGTGCAGCATTGACACATGCAAACAATTTCCACTTTCATTGTCAGACAGACTGCTGAAAGCACGATTCAAATTGCCAAGTCTCTGCTAGAGACATGTAGACACTGATAGCATATGACAGCATGTTGGTGATGCATTAAAGGAACAAGAAATTCACTTGATGTAACATCCTTAACTAACTAAAAGGACGGGCACCGATCTTCTTAGGTGATTGTTTTCCCTCCGACTCAACATGTGAATCTAATGATAAGAAAAATGTATGCATATTTGGATCACAAAAGTGACTCCAGCAACTCCTATATTTTAATAGTTGTTTTAATCCTTTCATAGAAATAGTACTCGAATCGCTCAAGATCGGTGCCCGTCTGGCCCTGTTTCAAGTGTCTTATCCCCATTTCGCCAGCAGGTGTCACTGGCCATCCTGTTCCCTCCTCAGTCTTGTAGCCCCTCAGTCCCTGATCTGTTTCCCTACTCCCTGGGCTGCCATGAGGCTTAATGGACCAAGTGGTCAGCTATCATCCAGGCTCCATTTTATTGATGGGGTCAAACTAGTAATTTTTTTACTGTGTTTAACATTTGTTATTTAGTTCTTTTGGTTTATTATTGTGTCTGCTCCCTGTCATGCCCTGCTTCCATTCATCCTGTTCTGTCTCCCTAGTGTGGCTATACAAGCCACATCTGTTCATTATTTGTCCTGCCTTTCGTTTCAGCCCTTATGTGACTCACTGCAGCTGCCTCTCGTCTGCTCCCTCATTGGTGATGTTATAAAGTGCCTTCCATTCTTGAGCTTCCCAGTCCAGCCATTGACATTGGTGTCTGCCTGTGCTCCAGACTTTGTCCTGTGCTTCAGCCCTGTCTGATCCTCATTTTCCCGTTTTGACCCCCCGTGGTCTTTTGAGATTGCCCTGTTTCTGTTTTGGCTTCCGCCCGCTTCGTTCCTCCCAACACTTGCCCTCGCCTCCTTCCTTGCCCTGACGTAACACTCCCTACTCCCTGGTTGTATTGTTTTCCTTATTTTCCTTGTTTTTGTTTCCCTTGGGGTTTGAACCTGCTGTATCTGTTAATTGACCTCACCTACTCCTTGATGCCCTTAGTTCTATATAGCCCACAGCCTACCCCTTGTTAGTCCTTGTTATCAGTGCATTTAAGTGCCTGCCTTTCTTCTATCCCTCAATCAGTCATTGTAGTAGTTACTTTGTGTTTGTAGCTGTGGTTCTTTCCCTGTTTTGCTCCCAGTTTTGCTCTGTTACCTGGTTATGTTCAGTTGTGGTACTTTGTGATTACTTTTAGTTAGTTATTTTTTCTGTTTTGTTTCTGACCTTTATTTTGAGTTTAATAAAGTATTCTGATAGTTATGAGCTGCTCCATGCATTGTTCCTCTTCTCCTTTGCCTTGCCCCTCCGTAACAAAATCGGAATAATGGAGAATCGGTGATTGAGAAAACCTCTTGTTATTGGTATAAGAAACACATCTTATTCGAATCATTGAATAAGAGAGTATTGTCCCACCACTCCAACTGTGTCTACTTTGGCAAATGATAAGTAGACTAAGTATAATCCATAATCCATAATAATATTCAAGTGCTGACGCCAGAAAGAGGGGGATTTTCAGTCCACCATGACTGGTTATAATCCTTTCTCTGTCAGCCTGATTCAGACCAAGTGCATCACCATGCACCTAAAAAACAAGTATATACAGTATACACACACACACACACACACGTATATATATATATATATGTGTGTGTGTGTGTGTGTATAGGCCACTCCACCCAGATGCCTCTCGTTTGCTCCTCGTCAGTAGTGTATAAGTGTGCCTCCCTGTCTTATGCTCCCCAGTCCGGTCATTGATGTCATCCTCAGCTCATGGTTCCATATTATCCCTGTGTACCTGCTTCTCAGTTTTGGCCTCCCATGGTCTCTTTCTTTTGTTCATCCCCATAGCACAATAAATCCTGTTTTGTTTCGTCCAACACCTTGCTCCCGAGTCCTCTGTCCTGTCCGAACATGACACCTTTGTCCAAAGGTTTACTGTGACACCCACACATGCAGGAGAATCAATTTAAAGTGTATATTTTTAAAAAGCAAAAGCACAGAGACAAGAACATTTTTAAATCATTACTCAAGGCTTTATTTCTGGCCAGTATGTGAACTGCTTTGCCGAGGAGTGCTGAGTTCTATAATCTCACATGCCAAAAAATGTTAAACTAGTGGGTGATGAAACTTCTGTCGACTGTGATTCATGTGACTGACGGCTTCCTGCCACTGTAAACTGGGGAAAGGAGAGGGAATGTGGTCTGGACGGAGAGAGACTGTTAACAGCACCCCATCTGCAGGCAGCATCTTATTGCTGTTCATACCTGGACATTAATATTAATAACGTCCATCAGGCAGTATACAGCTATCAGCAATATAGACTGAAAAGTGACTTATTTCAATAGATTTATCGGGCTACACATTAACAAGTGTAGTTCGTAATAATAATGGGCATGCACACTTCATACAACATTGCTAATAAGGACTGAGTACATTTGACAAATGTAAAGCTTAAAAAAAGTATCTCTTCCATTTGTATTTTGATGGCACTAAAACCTGGCAATATACTTAATGGCCACAGTGATAATTACCCAGATACTTTGTTACTTTTCCCCATAAGGTAAAACATTTTCACCAAATAAGGAACCATAAACATTATTCAAGGGGGCTGGTGTCATGCCAAATCACAATACCGCATCCTTGAAATTCTCAGACAGAAAACAAAGTTATGCTGTAATCCCGTTGCATGTTTTCACTGGGAGACAGTGATTTCATTACTCCCTACCTCAGTCTTTAAAGGGCTTAACCCAGGACACACCACATACTGGGGCTGTAGAATGTAGAGTTTGTCGACAATACAAACCTCCAAAAATATGGGTGGAAGAGTAACCTGCATTAAATGCATTACTGTAATCCATAAGCGAAAAGGACAGAATTTCCAGGCTTGTTTTGGTTGTACAAACTTCATACAATCTCACACAGAGTCCCTTTGTACATTGTCATGGTAACAACCTGATTGTACTAAATACCAGAAAAAAGTATTAAATGTTGAAGTGAGTGGGTGTTGCAGTAGCTCTATGGGTAGTACGGTGGTAGAGTTGCCATCCTTCCCCTTTACAGGATCTCTCTGTACTGTAAAATAATTCTGTCCCACATTTTTGGACCATGTTACCAATTCATTCCCCAACCCCCTGCTTGGGGACCCCCCTCACCAAATTTTGCAGCCTCACACTTCTACGGTTGTGGCTTTGATTCCCATCATGGCTTTATGTTTGTCTGTCTGCCTGCGAATATGCAAGTTTGCTCCTGCAGAGATGCAGCTTAGGTGAACTGTTGTATGTTAACATGAGCCCATCTGTGCCCAAGACTACTGCTCCTGTATGACTACAAAAAGGTGAAGAGCACAGTCTATTGGAAAAATCATGCTTCTTTGCTTTGCACAGATTATGCTAATTATGTATTTGGCCTTGCTGAGATTGTCAAGGTACTGTTATCTTCAGACAGGAAAAAGAGTAAAAATCAGGTGATATATCCTTATTGCATCTTTTTCAACCGTAGCCCTCCCCCCACAGGTCTCACCTGAAGGGGGGGCGCAGAAAGCAGCCCAGCATATGAAGCTTTGTCATTCTTAGACATTTGTCTACTTATGTCATCTGTGTTTTCTCTCCAACAATTAGATGTCTTACCAAATGTTTTCAAATGTCTTGAACCAAGGTTTGGGGGCCATGGTCCTCAAAGAGGAAGGTGGGAGGTGTCTATTTTTTTACATAACTGCAGAGTGTCAGTATCTGGCAATAACATGGGCAGTCCTCAACTTTTATTAATTTGATGGTCATCACTCCATCTGACACTTGGCATCACTTTAAGTAAACAAAGCAATGCATTCCATCAAAGCATATCTCTGTAATAAAGTGATCTATTCAGGATAGACTCAAATGATCCTTGTAGACACCAAGACATATGGCTGGCAGGTCTGACAAGTATTCACTGCTATGTGACTCATGAAGAATAAGCGAAGGTTCAGCAACACACCAATGCTGCTGCTGGCCAGGGAAACAGTGACAGTAAACATTATCAGTATAACAATACACAATAAGTACAGTAACGCTTTATAAAACTTCACTTTTATAATGCCTTTATAAAGCATCTGTAGAACAATCTGCGCACCCTCATCATGCATTCATACTGGACCATAGAATATTCATAAGTAGCATGTAAGCATTCCTTAACATCCTAACATACATTATATGGTCAAGAGTATTGGGACACCTGGCCATTACACCTACAGGAACTTTTATTATATGTCATTCTAAATCCACAGGCATCAATATGGAGTTAGTGCCTTCTTTGTAGCTATAACAGCTGCCACTCTTCTGGAAAGGCTTTCCACAAGATTTTGGAGTGTGTCTGTGGGAATTTTTGCCCATTCATCCAGAAGAACATTTGTGAGGTCAGATACTGATGTTGGATGTGATGGCATGGCTTGCGATCTCTATTCTAGTTCATCCCAAATGTGTTAGATGGAGTTGAAATCAGGGCTCTCTGCAGGCTAATCAAGTTCTTCCAACACCAAACCATATTTTTATGGAGCTTGCTTTGTGCACTGGAGTACACTCATGCTGGAACAGGAAAGGACCTTCCTCAAGCTGTTCCCACAAAATTGGCAGGATAGAATTGTCCAAAATGTCTTGGTATGCTGAAGCATTAAGAATTACCTTCACTGGAACTAAGGGGTCTAGCCCAACCCCAGAAAAACAACCCCATACCATTATCCCTCCTCCACCAAACTTTACAGTTGGCACAATGCAGTCAGGCATGTAACGTTCCCCTGGCATCCGCCAAATCCAGAATGATCCATCAGACTGCCAGACAGAGAAGTGTGACTTGTCACTCCACAGAAAAGGTTTCCGCTGCTCCAGAGTGGAAGAGTGGCAGTGTGTTTTACGCCACTCCATCTGACACTTGGCATTGTGCTTGGTAATGTGAGACTGGCATGCATTCCATGAAGTTCCCAGCGCACAGTTTTTGTGCTGAGGTTAATGCCAGAGGAATTTTGGACCTGTGCAGTTATTTTCAATGGTCAGCCACTTTGTGGCTGCGTCTCTCTTATTCCTAAATGCTTCCACTTCGCAATAATACCACTTACAGGGAATATCTAGTAAGGAAGAAGTTTCATAGACTGACTCATTGGTGGCATGCTATGTCAGTATTACACTTGAATTCATTGAGCTCTTCAGAATGGCCCATTATTTCACAAATGTCTGTAAATCTGACTACATGGTTAGGTGCTTGATTTTATGCACCTGTGACAATGGGTCTGAATGAAACATCTGAATTCGTCGATTAAGTGGCGTGTCCCAGTACTTTTGTGCATATAGTGTACATTAACAGCTTTAATATCACTGCTAAGAAACATATGATTATAATGTTTGTTATTAATGTATATTAAAGCTGGTAAATGATTAGAATGTTAAGGCATATTTACATGCTGCTTATGAAGGTTCTATGAATGGATTTTGAATGGGTTATGAAGGTGCACTGAACATTCTGTGAATACATAATGAAGGCATCTCTCTTCTCATTGGGGTCCCCAGGTTATGGGTGAGAAGTTCAAGAACACCTAGTAATTAATTGTACTTTTTTATACTGGCTTTTGAATAAAGGTTAGAGAGTAACATTCCCTTCCTCTCTATTGTTGGATCACTGTCTACTTTAATATTGGCTCATTTATGTTTTCATCATTTGATTTGATTTGATTTGATAGTATGAATGTGCCAGTAATGTAAAGCATTACCATGACTACATATGTTGTTTCAAATCATTTGTGAGGGTGGTGATTTTCAATAACTACAAAGAACATTTAAAAAAATAGTGAGTTGGGTAATAAGTTGCAGATCAGACCATTAAAGCAAATCATGCAATGGCACTGCTGAATTCTTGAATCCGGTTATTCAGAAGGGTGTTGATTTATTTTCTATAATGCCACACATAGTGCTAATTAGGCAAATCACAGTAGTATATGCATGTGGTGCTGTGATCATTAATGCTAAATGAAAGTGAATACGAAAGTTCAAACAAGGAGACCTAAAGAACGCCAGCATGTCCAATCACATTGGTCCAAATTTTTATAAAGGAGTAAGTCTAACCCTCTTATTTGCCGTTACAGCTGTTCAGTCCGCTCACCTCCACCCCTCCACCACCTTCGACTCCCCGTCCTGGTCCGGGGTTGGCTCCTTCACCTCCACCCCTCCACCACCTTCGGCTCCCCGTCCTGGTCCGGGGT
>JAODJX010000042.1:17050352-17077104 GCA_026776945.1 Isichthys henryi | reverse complement strand
CATTAGCATTTTTCCCATAGAAGTGAATGAGCGGGCCCCATAAGGATAGGTATACCCTACATGTGTGTGTGTGTGTGCGTGTGTGTGTGTGCATATTTTATTCTTTGGATTTTATTGTGAATTTTGTGTATCTGCTGGCGCTCCAGACCAGATCTCATTGTACTTGTACAATGACAATAAAGTATCTTTATCTTTATCTAAAACTCCAGATTATCTATACGTGTTGGACCCATAGGTTTCCTGTCATCAACTTTTTGAGAGATGTACTTAACTAAGCCAGGGCAAAATACCCAAGCGTCTAAATGGATAAAGTGGTCAACCAAGCAACAGAACAGAGAGAGAGAGCAGTGAAGAGCAGCCCTGGGAGACCTCACAGAAAGACACGCCACCTCATTTACACCTTTTCTTCCCTCACTAGCCTTTGTTAACTGTCAAAGTGTTATTTCTGGACCTACCTTCTGGCCCATTGTAAATCAATATACCGCTTTACTGGAATAACTGACGCAGAGCTATTGATTGGTGTCAGATGAGAGAAATATGTGAGTGGTAATGATGAACACATGTGAACCTGTTTGAGTCACAGCAGCGCCTGGCTTGGTTCCCTGCTGAAAAGCCCCCTGAATGAGCCTTCCTATTGGCACTGCCTTCCTCTAGCTCCAGATGGACTCTTAAAGAGGCAAAACATTAACATGAGCCATAAAAAATCTGAATCAAGCCCTTAGATCTGCTGCTGACATTAGTTTGTGCCATTGACTCTCGTCAAATGATCTCTCTGCGTGTCGTTGTCACTCTAGCCCGGTACACAAGCTGAATGTATCTGCTCAGTAATGTAGCGGCTAGTGTAAAGAAAATTTCATCTGATGCTATCAGTGATGCTGATTCCCAGAAACAATGGCCAGACCTGAGAATAGTTTAGATTAATATTGTACTACAAACAGTATTGTAAATTGTAATTATTGTAAATATGTTATCATGTTACTACAGAGGAAGCTCAAGTTTTTAAATTCCATTACCACAAGTCATTATATTTTCTTGAAATTGATTCATTTCAAATAAACATGTATATTTCTATGCAGAGAAAAATTACAGCATGGAACAATTGACTTGGATTCAGCCCTGTTTGAGTAAACATGCTGAGAATCTGGAGTTTGTCATTTCCACGAACGTCCAATCGATGGGAGAAATAAAGTATTAGCAGCTAAACACATGCCTGAAGCAAGCTGAGGAAAAGCAGTCACACTCATGATGAAAATCAGAGCAACTAGAAGGAGACTGTAGGAAGCTGATGGAGAAAAGGCTCATCTTCACTTGAAACCTTGGCATCCAACTGTGAAACAGCCTGCAGCAGAAAACTGTGAAAAGCATTATGAGATGTGAGCCCGCGTGAGGTGAGACAGCGGGGAGAAAGCCTGCAAAGCCACGTTCATTCATGACATCATCTCTTACAAAATAACGGTTCACACAATGTGCAGCAAGGTCGTATAGCACTAAGAGAATCTACATATGTCATGTTCACTGGAGCCAGATATAGAAATACATGTGCAGAAATAAAACACGTAGAGGAAAAAGTCAAATGTATTGTAACAATCAAAAGTCTGGACACACCTGCTTTTAATGCATTTGTATCTTCTTTAGTTATGTTATTCTTCCTTATGGTAAATGCCCATAAGTAATACATATATTGCAATGACCAAGAGAAATGTTCCACATGTTAATTTTATCAAATATTTGTCTCTTCAAAGCAACCCCCTTCTGCTTCAATGATAGCATTGCCGACTCTTGGTATTCTTTCAACTAGCTTCCAGATATATCTGGAATGGTCCTCCGACAGTGCTGAAGAAGTTTCCACAAGTTTTGGGCACAAGTTGGGTACCTTACTCTTTGATCCAATTCATCCCAAACCAGCCCTGTAGGATTTAGTTCGGGGGATTATGGTGGTCTGGTCATCTGTCGCAGGACTTGTTTTCATGATAATACAGTACTTATATAACCTTCTGGTGTGCTTAAGGTTGTTATCCTGTTGAAAAGTGCATGATATATAATAAGTATATCCAGACTTCTGATTAGTACTGTAAGTGTTTCATTAATATAGTACAGACATGTGAAATTAGCATACAGAATACTGATTCTGTATTACAATAATCTCTAAGGGCATTAGAAGTTACAATAATCTCTAAGGGCATATAGCAGTATAGAAATCTTGAGGACTCACAATGCAGAGGTCATGTAGCTGAAAAATGATAAATGGGGTTTAGAATGGGATGTCATAAAAGTTCCTGTGGTTGTAATAATTTGATATTCTGATATGAACTTAAGAAATTTACAAACAAGAGGAGGCCATTTGGCCCATCAAGCTCATTTTCGAGGAACTTAACTAATAGCTCAGAGTTGTTAAAATCTTATCTAGCTCTGATCTAAAGGAACCCAAGGTTTTAGCTTGCACTACATGAACAGGAAGACTATTCCATACTGTAACTCAACTCAGGTAACCTCTCTTCATAAGACATTCCTCTAAGACCAAGAACCATTCAGGTAGGCCTACATTGCACCTTTTCCAAGACAGCAATGTCCTTTTTAAGGTATGGCGACCCAACCTTTACACAATATTCTAGGTGGGGTCTTATCAAGGAATTGTATAATCGTAGCATCACCTCCCTTGACTTAAACTCCACACACCTAGAGATGTAACCCACCATCCTTTCGACCTATTAATAATTTTGTCCATTATGTCCATTATGTATACAGAAAACCCTAATATAATTGACACTACGCATTTATTATGTATTTTCTCTGTAAGTATTCATAAGGTGTGTTTTTTCTGTGTATTTTGTTCCTGTTACAAAAAGTTAATTCCCATTCTGAAGGTGTTATGAAATAATAATTTTAAATATAAAATGCATTTAAATGCAAAGAAAGAGGTGAAACAGGGAAAATGTGCAGCGATTGAGCAAGGTGATGGAGGCACACAGTCATGTGGTGCTGTTCGTCAAATGAATGCACAACAAAGAGCTGTCAGGTACCAGTGGATATGAGCAGATATCAAACAATGGTCTCATGATAAAACCGCTTCAGGGCTCAATTAAATTCCGAGGGGCTTGGCGGGTTCTTCCAGCTCAGTAATGGGCTTCTACACAGGCGAATCAAAGAGGAACATGAAAGATGCATGCAGGAGACTAAAAGTGAATAGGCAGAGCAGAATGCCTGTGCAATAAGGAGCTCTGTTCTCATATGATGCCTGTATGAGCCAGAAAAGGTGCAAAATGAAACACTGGGTTTGAACAGAATGTAGGACCTGGTGTTCACTTAGCAGACACCAAGGTGGAAAGTGTTAACGTGTCACAGCTTTAAGGTCATGTCATCCTGGGCTTGTTATGATTCCATGTTACCAGGTGAGAGGAGCAGGTTTGTTGCCCAGTAATCCAGGGAGCTGTCCTTAGCGATTCCCTTAAAAAGTAGACATGTTAAAATAGCACGCCAGCTGAGGCTTTTCTTCTGTAACTGGTTATAATAGATCAAAAAGCATTTATCTGCAATTAGTTAAGGACAAGAAGAGGACTATGAATTCCTTGTGGGGAAAATCACGAATTTGTCATATAAATTATTTTTCATAAATTGCTTAATGCAAAGCTGTAGAAATGCATTACAGAGTGCTATTAGATGCCAGATGCAAATGGATCATAATTCCAGCTTTTTGTAAAGGACTGATCACATGTTTATGTCTTGCACACGCTTGGGCATGGAGCGGGGAAGCAGCACAGGAGCCGGGGAAATCGGGTGAACAAGGGATTTAATTAGAGAACAGCAAGGAACATGATACAACAGAAAAGGATGGACGTTAATGCACCGGACTGGGGAAACATACTTTAACGCGGACTTAAATACACTGGACTAATCAACAACAACAAGAAACAGCTGGTAAAATACGGGTTTCCACATGAGGTAGATGAGGAGCGGACGAGCAGGGCATGACAGGACCCCCCCCTCAAAGGGAGAGATGTTTGGTCCCCTAAGGGGAGTGAAGACACGAGACCTGATGAAACCTGGGGAAACAAAAGCAAGAACATTAACGGGGCAAAGCGAACCACAAAGGCACTAAGGGCAAGCAAGACAAGAACCCAGACAACAACGGTATGAATGCAGACACGAACAGGGACACCAAGGACGAGAAGACCCAACGACACCAAAGAAGGGAACAATAGAGGGAAAACACCAGGGGTCACCAATGACAGAAACACAGAGCCCAACGGGGGGACAAACCAACAGGAAGCACAAAGGGAGGGCAGAAGGCAGTAGCTGCAGGGGCCGTAAGTGACTGCAAAGCCAGAGCTGAAGGCACCCTCAGTGACCGCGAGGCTGGAACCGGATGGGAAGATGGAGGGACTGATGGAGGAGGCAAAGAGGAAGGCGGAGGTGACACTGGAGGAGGCAAGGAGGGAGCCGAAGTCGGTGAAGCTGCAGGATGACCGACGAGTCGGAGCCGGAGGACCCGCAGGCAACCGATGAGCGGGACTGCAGTCGTCCATCAAGGCACTGCAGGGGGAACCGTAGGGGACCACCGAGCAGGAGCCAAAGGGACTGCAGGGAACCAACGAGCAGAAGCCGGAGAAACCGCAGGTGATCGCCGAGTCGAAGCCAGGGGGACTGAAGGCGAGCTGGGGGGCAGGGCGGGTGAGACCCAACCCTGGCACAGGTGTCCTCATCCTCTCTGTGAGAGCGAGAGACAAGGGCCTGGACGGGATCTGCCATGCTGGGGTAGTGGCTGAAGTGACCCACTGGAGGGTTTCAGTGGGGCAATCAGGAAAATCCTCGAGGGGTCACTCTCGAGCTCCTCCTCCACCAAGGGGGAAGGAGTGGTGGTCCAAAAGTCCAACACCTCCTCGGGGGCAGGGACTGGGGTCATGAGAACTGGGGGCATGGGAGCAGGGTCCAGGGGATCAGGAACCTCCTCAGGGACGGGAGCTGGGGGCACGGGAGCAGGGTCCGGGGGATCAGGGACCTCCTCGGGGACAGAAGCACAGAGGCTGGAGCAGGAACCGCAGGGACTGGAGCCGGAGGGTCAGGAACCAGGGGGACTGGAACTGGAGGATCAGGAACAATGGGGGTGGAGCAGGAACCAATGGAGCAGGAACTACGGGGGCAGAACAGGAACCACTAGAGTAGGTACCACGGGGGGAGGGAAGGAACCACCGGAGCAGAAACCATGGGGGGTGGAGTAGAATCCACCGGAGCAGGAACCAAGGGAGCTGCCTTTTTAAGGGACTTGGGGATCTGTGGGATGGCATCCCCAAGCACCCTGGCACCCTTCCATGCCAAGCGCGTACTCGGAATGGCGTGGGCAGCGGGCGCAAGCTCGGGCAAAGTAAGATTCGTGCGCTGCCGCGAAGCAGCAGGAAATCCCGGTACGGCGAACATCGCCGGGTCGAGGATCGGCGGGTCTTTAAGCACGCCCTCTTTGCGCTCCCTCCACTTCATTTTTCTGCGTATGGAAGCAGCAGGAGTAGCGGAAGGTTTGGGCTGTCTGAACAGCAGGGGCGGAAACACTCCACAGTCCAGGTACACCCGCCGTATAAATTCTTCCTCAGCTTCGCCTCTCAGTTACGCCAGGTAGATGAGGGGGCGTGGCACACGGGATGAGCGGACGAGTGGGGCATGACTTATTCCTCTCCAAACATAAGACTGAGAATTCAAGTTGAAATAGTATGCCTCCAAGATCATTTGGCAGACTAAACGTTACTTTTAAGTTGGATGGGGTCCATGTCTGACAACAGTGCAAGGCCAAAATAAATGTCTCCAAAAACAGAAGGGAACCCCCTGTGGAAACATTCACTACCAAAGATTGTGCAGCCTAGCAACATTCAGACCAAAGCGAAACCAGAAGTGACCACATGTACACTTTGTACCTAAAGGTAAGCTGAGTACAACTAAAAGGATTCCCTTATATTTCTCTCCAATATATTCTACTCAGGACGTATATAATACAGAAAAATAGCAGGGAAGGTAACAGATCACTGTTTTTCTAATTATGATTAAATTAAGTTGACAAGTTTATCTAGATCTAACTAGGTACAGATGCTCCTCTACTTACTAACTTTCAACTTACGAACTTTTAGACATATGAACGAAGAGTACTGTAAGTTCACATTGTGTTCCTTAGGCTCCTGTTTCCTGTCCACAACATCAATTTTTTTCTTTGCACGGCAATTCCGTCTAGTACAACTTCTGGCCGCTACTCCCGCCGCGCAGGGGCGTAACGTGTGTACTCCCAGCATCCTAGTTTTTTGTACTTGCATATACTCTTAGAATGATGCTGAATAACGACTTACGAACATTTGAAGTTACGAACGGCTGTTCAGAACATAACTCGCTCGTAAGTAGAGCACTGTCTCTATTATTAAATATGATGGTGAAACGGTTTAGGCGATTTGAGGACTGCTGGATGAGGTACATGCTCAAAATTTCTGTATTTCTCTCTGTGGACAGGAGGTTGGAATACCAAGAACGCACAGAATGTAAACCACCAAACTGTATCATGAGCTCTGCAGATATCCACAGGGCAGCTGGAAAAAGAATTCACAGGGGAACCAGTGGCCTAAACACGGAGCGCTCGCTGGCTACTTTAATGATGTTATTGAGAATTACAACTGAGTTGCTAGAAAGTCAAAAGAAACACATGAACTGTTACTGCTGCTTAAACCCAGATAGTATGTGTATGAATAAACGTACATAGAGGAATGCTATTAACAGAATAAGTGTGGATTACATTACGTTAACCTATGAAAACACCACTGCTATATGCATAATCTTACAAATTAAATACAATCAACAAATTAAATAAAATCACGAGGCCTGTCTTTAATTGTCTTATTTTTTATGATTTTGTTAGTTGCAATATCATATTAAAACATCTTATTCATTAACAAGAAACATGAGATCATTATATCATTTATTTTAATCATCCCTTGTTCCTTCAGTGGTTGCTTAGTGGTTCCTTCAGTAGTTTACAAAGGTTTACAGAATTAACAGATGTAGTAACAAATATAGTAACTGCTTGAGATAAAACATGCATCACAGTTCATTAGACGAACAGATATGAGATCAGTATTTAACTAATACTTAGTTTGGTTGGTTAGTACATAAGGAAGAGCTGCATTATTTGTGCCTCCTCAAGTAAAGTTGTACCATCACATGAAAAGAATAAAAATATATCAGTGCTGGGTCCAAAACAAAGCCGCTAAGCATGCATCTGAGGGGGGGCACGACCCTTAGGCACCTATGTAAACCCAGGTCTGTATAGCACATGCAGCCTGGAATGACACACAGTGCTAGCAGCCTAGTGCCAGCCCTCAGGATGGGAGGCCAGGAGGAGTCGCCCCATGCCCCCCCGGCAGCAGCGGCACGCTTCCGACTCCCTCTCTGCAGAGCTCAGCCTTGAGGCACGGCATGGCTCTTCCTAATGGGATTTGAAAAACTGCAGCTATAAACAACACATAGGAGAAGGTTGACCTTTTTCCCTGGGTTTTCAGACTTTATCAAAGGACAGAGAATATGTGCAGCACACAATGCATGATGTCTGCACTTGAACAAACACTAAAAAAAGGTTTTATCCTTTCATTATCACCATTACTGGAATCGCTAAATTTGCTGTGAATTAAGTTTTTTTTTCCCCTTTACAGAGGACAAGAATACTATAATTTAATGTTTTTCACCATCTTTCATTCCAAGCATTGTACATATTGCATTTTCTTTTATGCTCAGATGTTATGTAACTTGCTCTTACATCCCTGCTCTAAAATAGCAGAACCTCACATTTTCCAAGTGGTAGCCGGAATACTAATAGCAGACTAACGTTCATCCAATCGCTTCAGCTCCGACATTTCATGATACACCAACTACTTTACTGCTGACTTTAATTTGGACTTTTCACTTTGAGCCGTCAGGTCTGTTTTAAGCTTGCCCATGCTTTTGCCTGCGTGCTTAACTTATTTATTTTTTATCATTAACTTTTTCAGTGTCATCATTTATAGCTCTTCACTTTATGTATGCATGTAAAGAAATCAGTTATAGAGTTTTCAAATGAGAATATAGTGATGTCTTTTCTCATCAATGAATAAACAATAATTATTATGTCGGTTGCTCTGCAGTTATCTAGACAGTGACAATGCAGGCAATTTAACGGTACAATTAGTCTAGTGGATGTACTAATGACCATTCTACAGAAGCGGTACAACAACCATGTCACATTCTGCGAATTGGCATAACCCAATATATGTAAAGAAAAAGCTGTCGCAGGTCTAATGAAAAACTAATGCTAATGGCATCGGAAAAAGCCAAACAAAGTATCATGCATAGAACAAAACGAAATCAAATTATCCAACGCAGATAGCTAATGGATAACCATTCAAGAATTATAACTGTGTGCTCTGCGTTGTCATTTAATGATATTAAGATGTCCTAATTTGGATTGAACCAATGTTTCTTCAGATGTACTGTTAAAAAAGAATCGCAATACAGCGTAGCATATGAAACAAGCATTATCTTTATGAAAAAATGGCAGTCTAAATGGCACACGAAACTACTATTCTACAGATTTTCCGGTATAATGACATTGTTACATTAACCAACTGCTCAAGACCGTTTCTCAGTAATGTCCTGACACAGCGGTACAGATGGGACTGAAAGATTCCTACCTCTGTTTTCCATAATAAAACCAACTATGCCAATGGATTTCTATGCATAAAATGGAATCTGAGTTTGATGTATTATAGCTTCCCAGGAAATTGGTTTTATTGAAGCTGTTGGATATATCTTGAAATAAAACCTTTTTTGGCAACTCACAGGTTGATATATAACTGATTTGAGTTATCATCAATCTCTTAAAGATTCCATTTGTTTGAAATCTCCTAAACTAGTCGCTTCAGGAGCTGATCTCATGGTCCATGTGCTGGAGAATCTGTCCATGCAGCTCTGGGAGACATCTGCTGGAAATTTAGTCTAATCATTTGATACCGAGTTTACGGAATGCGCCATTGTGGCGGTCACATCATCAGCTCACTATGTTCCGGAGCAAGTCATTTTTTATATTTAATGCTATTTTAAGGAGATTGGAGCTATCAGCCTAGCTACCAGTTTTTCAAGACAAGCCTACCCGGAATATTTACCAATGATATTGGATCGCATTGATATTAGATGACTGTATCACTAAACAACATTTATTAAACTAAAATGTGTTTCTGAAAACCAAGTTAAAATATAGGACAAACACATTGTCATGGAATTGTTTTTCCATTATGACTTCCAGCTAGCTTATTTCAGTTCAGTTTTTGGCTTCTTACTTAATAGATTTATAACATTAGTTAAACTGTAAGTGTAAATGAATTGCACAGGGTGATTCTACCTGCCATCAAAAGGGGTCTTATAGTTTGTGAGGTCTGACACCCAAATCGCAGATGAATTTAATGTCATCAGGTTCCCACTGTTGGGTTTAAGGGCTTTCACAATTTCACAGTTACTACTTCCAGATGGCAATCGGTTTTACAGGGGACTGGCACGTTTCATAAAACCCCAGCTGGTGTGCCTTTGCACCCACACTGTACTAAATATATGGGCTCTTTTTATTACAATGACTCAATGCAAATAAATAAATAGACAGACAGATAGGTAAAATTCATCTATATAAATGCAGTCAAACTTTATGTAATACACCTTTAAGATTTTCTTCTGTATATAATATAATATTTTATATAATACACATTTATTACAATATTATATATAATTTTAACTTTCTTTTTTACATTTCCTGAAATGCTGATTTAAGATGGATTCTGTTACCTCAACTTTACACCTACATATTGAAGAATTTGGCAAAGGTGATTGAGGATATTTGTCAAGCCTGAAACACAACGCCAGACCAGAAATCTGTTTTAAAGAAAGGTTGCGTTTTGCCAAATGTGTCAACTGTTTTACTTATTTGTCTGCATTTCGGAAGCCTGGAAAATATATCCAGAGGTAAGAGTGGCGTAATAGCAAGCACTGTTGCCTTGAGCCTCCAGGGTTGAATCTTTTCATCCTGTAGTCCAAAACACACAGAGAGGCAAATTGATGCATTGGGAGTGAGTGCCTTGTGCTGGACTGATATCCAAGGTGTTCCCCTGACTCATGTGTCCTGGTATAGGCTCCTGGCTGTCTGTGACCCTGTTCAGGACATCTGATGTATGTCTAGGCATAGAATCACAAGATAGTAATTTAAAAATGTAGAATCTCTGAGCTACAGTTCCCTGAACACATACATTGTTTTAAGTTATTTTTTTCAGGTTTGGGTTATAAACAACATGCAATTAAGTAAAACAGGCAGAGAAAAATGTAATCCGGCATCGAAAAAAAAGCCTCCAATACACATGCACTCTCCTCTCGTCCATAATTCAGATTTACTGCAGAAATATCAGTTCAAGGTGGTGGAAGAACCATGACAGAACGACGGCATAGTTCATAGTCATATCTTTTATTTAGTTTGTATTCTATCTCTATGGTTACACCAGCATAGCGAAAGGAGGTAGCGAAGGCTGTGCAGCTGAAGGAGAAACAGATGTGGTTTTATACCAGTGCAAAATTTTCAGCTAATTTTCTTTTCATAGCAAAAGTTTAATGCACATTAAGGGAATGAATCAAACAAATGAAATGTGAAATAAAATTGCAAGCACATGTAAAAACAAAAACAGTTATTTGTTTTTTTTTGAGAATTACTGTTACCAGGTATTATGATAAAATTGTTCCTTAGGCATCAAAATATTAACTATGCTGTTTCCATTATCAGTACATTTTTCATTTTATTTCCTTATAATCTTCAAATTATTCAGTCAACTTTTTGCACTGCTTTCTTTATACTTGGTTTACTCGCTTTGCATGTAAGCATTCCATGCCTGTTTGCAGCGATATTTTTAAACACTTAAGCATTAAATCTATCACTGTGTAAGTGATTATGAGGGTGCGTTGGAGCTGGGACGTTTATATCATTCAAAAACAACATTATGTAATATCAAGCAAAAAGATTTTAAAAAGATATGGCGTAACCATGCAGTCATTCAGAATTGCAGGTAATTGCTAGCCTCACAGAGTAGTAATGCTGGTTTCATTTCTAGGCTACATTTGCAGGTCACTGTAAAACACACACACACTAATGCGTAGGGGGAGCTCTACAACTGCATTGGCTGATGGCACTGACACTGTTGATAAATTAATGAGGGAAATGTTTGACAGAACACCTCACTTATAGCCACAGGCTTCGGGCAGTGACTGAAAGAATAAAATCACAGATACAAGTGATAGAAATGACTCTCTTTTTCAGGGTGTCTGGACTCAGCCATACAGATAGGCAGAGGAGCTCAGACATTCTGGAGGAACTCATAGTAGAGCCACTTCTCCTCTGCATCGAAAGGAACCAGCTGAGGTGGTTCGGTCATCTAGCATGCCTCCTGGACACCTTCCAGAGTACACCCAGGACAGCCTGGAGAGATTATATCTCTCGGCTGGCCTGGGAACAACTTGGTGTTCCCCCAGAGGAGTTGGAGGAGGTGGCTGGTGAGAGGGAGATCTGGGCATCCCTGCTTAGACTGCTGGCCCCGTGACCTGACCACAGATTAGTGGCAGATAATGGATGGATGGATGGATGGATGGATGAAAGTATAGATATAATGACCTTCATTTATATTGACTTTGTGATGACCCCTCATCAATAGCACTGTGTTTTTTGTGGCATCTGCACTGTTTATGCAGAACATACTGTATAATAAAAGACAATGGGACAAGAGTAACCATGCAGCTCTTCTTTACTGAGCAAACTGATGTCTCATTTGTCTTTTGGGGTTATCTGAGTTTAACCACATGCCCCAGGGCATCACTAATGCTCCATGCACATTCCAGTGCATGGTTTTTTCAGCACACTGGAAGAGCATGAAAGAAGGCATTTGCATGTTCTCCAGCAGTTGAAGAAGAATGGGTTGACGCTTTCTCCAGCCAAGTATTGGTTCTTCCAGAGCTCAATGGATTATCTAGGGCATATTATCTTTGGTGAAGAAGTAAAGACCGATCCTGAAAAGATCAGTGCTCTTCATACCTCGTCAAGTCCCTGAACCCTTATTATCGCCAGTTTATAAAAGATCCCAAGATAGTAAAACCCCTGAACAATCTTACCACAGAGCCCTTTGCCAGCTGGTGGACACCTGCTTGCCAGGTAGACATTGATACGATCATAGACAAACTCGCTTCCACACCCATGCTAATTTGCTAATTCAAAGCTTCCATATGAACTCCACACCAATACCAGCCATTCTGGTTTAGGCGCTGTGCTCTATTTCAAGAGCAGGACGGTAAGACACAAGTCATTGGTTTCGCCAGCAAAGGACTTTTACCCAACAAAAGAGGTACCCAGCCCACAAGCTGCAGTTCCTAGCCTTCAAATGGGCCATAGTGGAGAAATTTCAAGGCTATCTTAAGGAGAACTGTCATAAGGGATAAAAATCTGTTGACTTATATATTTAGGTCCGCTAAGCTTGATGCTGCCAGTTACTGCTGGTTGGCTGCTCTTTCAACATTCGACTTTAACACCAAGTACCATCCTGGGAGAAGCAACCTGATGCTGATGGCATTTTTAGACGGCCTCACAACACTCTAGAAGATGACCACATCTTGAGGAAAGAGAGCAAATGAAGCAGTGTGCTTCTCACCATCTCACTTCATCTCCCAAATAAAACGACCTAACCATTGACACTTTTAAGGTTTTATGTCACCATCATCTTTTGACTGAGGCTAATAACAACCTGCCTTTTATTACTCTGATAGAATCCCTTGCTCTTCATGCTGACGTGGTGCCAGACATGCATAAGGTTGAAGGAATATCACCAGGAGACTGATCCAGACATTAGGCAGGTGGTCAACTGGTTGGAGGCTGGAGACGAAGCAACCCCTAACCCTAGTACTTCTTCTTTAGAGCTTAAATTACTGGTCAAGGAATGGAAGCGGTTGGAGTTGAGAAATAGTCTTCTTTGCAGAACCCGTAGGCCAAAAATGACATTACCTACCAGTTTGTGGTTCCCAGGTCTCTAAGGTCTACAATTCTCAAGTGCCTGCATGAAGATATGGGGTATATGGGTCTGGAGAGAACTCTCGACTTGGTTAGGTCAAGGTTTTATTGGCTTAAGATTACTGCAGATATGGAGAACAAAATTAAGACCTGTGGCCGTTGTGTCCGGAGAAAGACACCACCTGAAAAATAAGCACTTGTGATGAATATCCAAACCACAAGCCCCCTGGAACTGGTATGTATGGATTATTTATCCTTAGAGCCTGATAGTCACAATACCAAGGATATCTTGATTATAACTGACCACTTTACCAAATATGCTGTCGCCATACCCACAAAAGATCAAAAGGCGACAACAGTTGCAAAGTGCCTTTGGGAACAGTATTTAGTACATTATGGGTTTCCAGAGCATTTGCTTAGTGATCAGGGCTGAGATTTCAAGTTGCAACTCATCAAAGAGCTCTGTGTCACTAAGACGAGCACTAGTCAATACAAGCTTAGGGGGAATCCAGTGGAATGGTTCAACCAAACTCTTCTTGGCATGTTAGGGACCTTAACTTATAGAAAGAAAAGCCACTGGTAACACTATGTAAAACTCCTAACACATGCCTACAACTGCACCAAAAATGAGGTCATTGCATTCAGCCCATACAAGCTGATGTTCAGTGGAACAGCTGAGGTCATTGCATTCGTGTTGCCCGTTAAAAATGGCACTCCTAATTCTCACTCCTAGTGTCGGAGAAAACTGAAAGCACAGCTCGAAGAGAGCTACCAAATTGCAAAAAGAAACTCTCAGAAGGTTGCTGGACAGAACAAATGCCATTTTGACAAGCCTAGATAAAGGACTGATCAGAGAGAATTTTCTAGGTGAGATTCCAATGTGTACAAAGTCCTGAAAAGGCTGGGAAACCTACCTGTGTATATGGTGCAACCCATAACTGGTGATGGTTCTGTTGATGGTTGATCTCTTGCTTCCTTGTGGCAACCTGTGTGAAGCAGAAGAAGTTGAATCGGATATACTGAAGGCCCAATGGCTAAAAACTAGGTGTAGTCCCTAAACCCCCTGAGGAATCCTCCAAAGACTCTGAGGACGACTTACCATTCTGTCCTTCTCAGTGGCCTGTCATGCCAGTGACAAGGTTCATTCAGGTGTATGAAATTCCAAGGGCCTAGCTAACCTCTGTAATCTCAGCCATACCACTAACTTCCCAGTTTCAGAACGAACTTCCTGCCGAGCATTCTGCATTGTCTGCAGAACCTTTCAGGACTCCCTCCAAAGTAGTTGGAGGAATTGCACCAGGGCTTATGCATGAACAACCCTCTACTGGAGGGGATACAACTTTGAAATGCCAGCTGTTGACGACGAAGGTGTACCTTCAGCAAATAATGAAGCTGTTGTTGAAGTCTAGCAAAGCACCAATCTGAATCATACACTCACTCACCTGCAGGTAGACAGCGAGAGGGAAAGCAAAATTGTCATAAGCACGGAAACAGCTGACTCTGCCTGTAAATCTCAGCAAATACGAAGACCACCAGGTTGATTCCACTATCCTGAGTTGGAGAAACACTTAATCTCCTTTGCACAGAGTCTCTTAGAAGGGCTCAATTTAGCGCTTTACACCATCTTTGATTTTGACCGTTCCCCTATCCGTGTCATGTAGATGGGCATGGTGAACACATGAAGGAACCCATGCAGAGTAAAGGTGGAAGGGCGTAACCCCAGCAGAATAGGTGGCACTAACAACACGGTGTCAAGTTCATTGTGGACACATAGCATATTAAAATGATCAAGAAGGATATATTACCATAAAAGAAAAACAGAACGAAAGCAATTCATGTATTCAGTTATAATACTAAATAGTTATAATGTGTTGGTATGTATACTGTTCATCTCAATATAATGGAAGCACATGCTTACAAACAATTCATTTGTTGAGCTGTAACACTAAATGTTACCGTAATGTATTTAATTTCATTGTAACTTAAATGCACCGTTTGCTATTGGTGGCACAGATTGTGTGATGTACGGAAATTGACGAGGTCTTATTTTAGAATAAAGAATGGAATCCTTATTGCTTTACACTACTGGTGTAGACTGGTTTTTTGAACCACCTGCCAAAAGCTGGAAGATTCAGATGGTGAGCTTAGCCAAGTGAGACTGAGGACAACCGTAGGCTTCATCCCAGTGGAACCGGATGAGCTCGTTTCATTCGTCCATCCAGATCGCAGATAAGATCTCATACCCTCTGTCAGCTCTATGCAAATAGGGAGGGACATAACTGCTATACAACCAGTATGCATCCGAACTAGGGAAAGGGAGTCTGTACTGTATATCAGCTCACCTACCTAGATAAAGGTAATTTTGTTTATTATTTTAAAGAGCTCTGTTTATTTCATTTTATTTCATGTATTATTTCATTTTCCCAATGTACAAAGTTACATGCTGCCGATGAATGCAAGGCAATAGAAGGGTCAGCTGTTTAACCCAATCAGATCCCAACGTTGAGCTGAGTAGTAGTGTACCTCTCTCCAAACCTAGCTAGATGCGTGACGCTTCCATCCTTATCTGCGTAGCACCAGGGGTGCTACATATATGTGACTGGAGCCTCCATTTATAACATCAAGTAATTGCCTGCTTCAGCCTTCCTCACTTACAGGAGGCCAGTTTCTCAGCCTTTGGACACTTTGCCAAATTTTGATAGATTTGATTATGTGCAGCATGTATGTTTACGTAAGTTACATGGCTAATGGAATGTCTAGCCTGTGGAAAGAGGACAGTGGAATGACCTGCCTGTAATTTGCTCTGCCTTGGGTCTTTTATACTAGAGGCTAAACTCTTGTACCTTAGACCCGGGCAATCCATTAACATATATGGCCAATCCTGAATTGATCCCCTCTTCTATATGAAAGCATGTTGATAGCAGATACTTCACATCATGACAATGAACTCCATTCATTTTCTAGCAAGCACAACACATACAGACGATAATAGGATTACAAGACAGTCACCGGACATCCAGCTGGACCACCCAGGAAAATCCGTTACGCTCCATAGCTAAATCATGGGAAATCCCATCCGATCAAACGAGATAGAATTTCATATGCATGCATTCCTAACAGCGATGCCAAACAAAAGAAATGCAAGAGAGCTCATTCAAGGGCAGAACTTGACCACGACTTTGAAGGATTTTCAGCCCGGCACATGTGGCCTGCATTCCGCTTTAAGAAACAGGCATCCACTTTGGACCACAACGGCGTCACACGCTGGCACGTACTGTGCTGCGGGTCCTTAACCTCATGCCACTTTCACTGCCGTCACCACTGTCTTCTCTGGTAACCACTGCCGGTTCCCATGCTAAAAACACTTAGCGCCTCCAGCACAATTAGAGTGGCAAGGGAAGTAGGGGGTAGAAAGAAGCCACACTGTTATCACAGACAGCCCGCTCCTTTTTTGGGAAACACACAGAAGCCATAGACAGAAGTTTGCTCTCTCTTTATAGCGCTGTAGTCACGAAACCAGGAATGATGAGAGGTCAGTATGCACTGAAGATACACTCCATATCCCAAATTTAAAACCAACAGCAACCACAATTTCCACTTGGTCTTCACTTAAACCAAGAGAATACAGAATTCAAGGTCAAGTATCCAGAAAGGAAATGAATGGCTTCTATTTTAAAACTGAATACACTATGCAAATTAATTACACTACCTTATTTAGAGCTGACAGTCAGCATTCTGGCATTTTTTTCATGCACATGGAGGCTTTACATTTCTATCTAAATTTGTCTCACCATTTCGTAAGTACAGCTAATATTTTATGCTTTATTTCAGTTAATTGTACACAGAGAAACCCACCCACTCAAAAACACAGAAAATTATTCTAGACTCCTTACAGAGAATTATTTATTAATATTGATCACTTTTTTCTCTAAAGGTGACCTTAATCACACTCAGAAATAAGCACATCAGTCATTGCTTATGTAACATCAGGAATTGCTAAAATACTCCTTGCTGCAATGTGTTAAGTCAACACACTTCACGAGGAGTCTTGGAAGGAGCATGTAAAGGCAGTCCAGCAACAGCTGGCACTGCAGATTCCTGTGTAAATAAGAAGGCCTTCCAAAACTATCATTCACCACATTCTTGAAGACGATAAACACTGAACCAAATTGTATAACATTTATGTTCTCTTCAATTCACTTTTTCCTCCAAAAGTGGGATTTCCATCCAACTAGGGGAGGCCAAGCAGATGTGTGTTGCAGATGTACTTGTAAGCCATCAAAATGGAATTTGGGCAAAGATGCACATCATTGTGAATGCATGCTATGCTAAGCCATTATTACTGCTGACTTCTGTGTAGGGAATTTATTTTACATGTAGCAGTATCCTTGTGTGTTAGTCTTGTGTATACCTCACATAATGACTTCCATAGATTGTTCTTCAAAGCTTTCAGTTAATTTATACTGAGCGATTTACCATCTAGCTGGTCAAGAGGTTAACTGAGGTCAGGAATTTCATCCAGATTAATACAAAATATTACAATGCAGAATAATAAAAAATATATATTCAATACAATGAAGAAAGGGTTTCATGAAGAGGCATTTCTTCAGATGTTTATTACATCCCCAGATTAACTCTGTTCAGTTAATTCCAACCAAATTTGAACTGACTACTGAATTAGCATTTCTATTGAGGACATGCAAAGCACTGTCCATTCAGGTGAACACTGAAAATAGTCCCTCCAAATACCCAGGTGTTTCTAGTAATGATCTCAACATATTTGTGCATTCATGGGAGATTACATGTAAAATAGGCAAAAAAAAGATCATCAAGTGAAGTATCACATTCTATGCGGAATAAGAGTGAAAGGGGTTTATAACCCTGGATGAAGCAGGAGACAGAACAGGAAACAGGGATCTTGTTTAGTGACAGATTACAGATAAATAAACATTGGAGACTACAGGGTCTTGTCTGTGGATCTTGGACCAAGGTCACAGTTCCATCCTCCATCTCCAGACACACTCAGATAACAGCCTTTGATGTTCACTGAAGGGAATATATTGATTAAGAAAGGGAAAAACTGACCATGTTTTTGAACCATACTTTGTAGCCACAGGAATAGCAAAAACAAATAGCAAAGACAGTTGGAAGCTTAAGATAATCTTAAGAAGGAGATTAATGTTTGTAAAAACACAATGAGACTAATAAAAAACTAGAGAGCTCTACCACCTGCCACCTGCGGGGTTGGGGGCTTCATTATTACCTCTACTGTGTGTGTGGAGCATATAGTGTCTCTGAGTTGTGTTTGGTTTGTCTTGAGGTTTCCAGTTTCCTTATGCAGCACAAAGATATTGTGTTAGATAACTTAGCATCTCTAAATTGTTCACTGTGCATGGGTGTCCCATGATGGATCACTATCCCATTCAGGGTGTTTTCCTACTTTGTGCCCTAATCAATGTTGGGCAGGAGCTCTATTGACCTTGAAGGTGGTGCTGTGCATTAGAATGATAATGAACTAACACACAGAGCAAGACTGGTGACAGTGTGGTGTGAGGAACAGGAAAGTGAAGCTGAACATCTGCCATGGTCATGGTCACCAGATCTAATTATTACTGAGCCACTTCGGGGTGTTTTGGAGGAATGAGTCAGGAAATGTTTTCCTCCACCAGCATCACATAATGACTATTTTGCAAGAGGAATGGCTCAAAGTCCCTCTGACCATGTGCAAGATTTGTATCTGTCATTCCCAAGACGAATGGATGATGTATTCACTGCAAAAGGAGGTTCTACACCATACTAATCAATTACTGTGGTCTAAAACCAGGTGTTTCAGTTTTATTGTCCAACCCCTTTAAATATTATGTTGCTAAACATTTCACTGTGTTTACACACAGCGGTAAATGCTCTCCTGCCACAATTGGGAGTATCCATAATCACAAGCCAACAAAGGAGCCACTAGAATAGCTCCTGAGAGACAAAATGTTTTCCTTCCACAAATCATAACTTTAGTGTGGTGGAGGTGTTTGTATGCATCCATAATCCATAGAGCTACATCATCTGAAAGCTGAGCTTTGACCCAAGGCATCCCATCCAATGCTGGGTTACTAGGACCCACCGCTGGAGCCGTGCCTGGGGCTGATACTTGATAGCGTTTTATGGCCAGGGTACTGGAGAGGGGAATCTAGCTATCCTTGCCCAGCCCCAGAACATTGCACCTTCACCGTCGCACAAGTGCGAGATGGTTTGTGGGAATGTAATAAAATAGTATACATGTGCTTTGCGGAAACAGCATATGACTGCGTGCACAGCACATACTGTGGGAAGTAGTGAAGGAATGCAGGGTAGTGCAGCCACTACTGAAAGCCATTCAGTTCCTGTATGAATGTAGGGAGAGACAATTTAGTGTGGTTGACAGCCCCTGACAAGTATGTGATTTTAATGGACAGGCACCCAAGGCACAGCTGTAGCTAGAATGACATCTGGTATGATGTTTGTGGTATTATATGACCAGATCCTCCAGCATGCCCTGTTCAGTGGTGAATCTGAAGCAGCAGCACTTCAAAATCTAAGGTCAGGATACTCTCTCTCTCTCTCTCTCTCTCTCTAATGTATCCGTTGCTCATTTCAGGTGAAAAGAGAAGAGTCTGTACTTGGTAAAGATTTAAGGAACTCAGGGAGGTAAAAGGGATTACGAGATTGACAGGAGAATAAGTTGGCAAATGTTGGCAAACTGGGAACCGTAAGATGAGACTTTCGATTTACTGGAAAACAACATGAATGATACAGGCAGGTAAAATGAGTCTTTCCCTGCAGCTCCGACCCTCGCTCTAAAGCCTGTGGCACAGCTACAGGAATATATGAGGGAAATTATTGAGTGCTGAGTGCTATAAGTGCTAACTTTCTATGAGATACTTCCAATAAACTTTGGAGTCCCTATACCACAGAAATTCAGAGACTATATTAGCATTCTCATAAAGAAAAGACCAACAAAGTCACAGAAAACTACCATTACAGAAGTGGCATCGCAACACTCAGTGATATGATTCAATCCAAGGCTTTGCAGTCCATGATCAACTCCACATGATATTAAGATCAGACCCAAAGTATCAATCAGTGCAGGAAACATATAAACCAAACAAACAAATGTAGAGTGGGGCAGGGAGATGAGTTATCTAGTGCATATACAAGTGTTCCTTCACTTGGCCTGAAGGAGGATGCCAAGTGAAGAATGTTCTCCTGGAAAATATGGAGTTTTTTATGCAGTTACTCATTATAAAAAAAAACCATAATGTATCATTTTTACTTTGATTTTCTATCAAAGAAATATATTTCAATACAGTATATAATGTAAAATGTAGCTTCCATTTACTTTCACTTTCATTCACTTTCCATTTACATACCCACCCCCTCAATACAAATACACAGACTGTCCTGAATAAGATCTAGCACAGTCCCCTGTACATTTCAAATGAAGGCCTCAGTTGCTCCCACAGACCAATACTAATGCAGATTTTGAACTCTGCTATTCATAATGAAAATTACAATCTACATGTCAATAGTACATATTTATCTATGAGCACTTAATGCACTGTTGGAGAATTTCCAGGTATTAACACTTAGAACATAAGTACATAAGAACAATACAAACGAGAGGAGGCCATTCGGCCCATCAAGCTCGCTTGGGGAGAACTAAACTAATAGCTCAGAGTTAAAATCTTATCTAACCCTGATTTAAAGGAACCCAATGATTCAGCTTGCACTACGTTATCAGGAAGACCATTCCATACTGTGACTATGCGCTGAGTAAAGAAGTGCTTCCTTAAATCCAGTTTGAAATGATAAGATGAACATCGCTTGTGGTCACCACTCCAGAATCAGTGCTTCTAGCTTCAACATAACCTTTAACGTTATAAATTAAAGCTGGAATTTGATTTTGGGCCAAACCCAGCTATCCCTACCATTAACCTACCTACTAACCATTATTACATTAAGTAAACTGACACTTGAGTCAATGGAGTGTATAATAAGTTATAATAATGTAATATTGACACAAAGTGATCTTTGTAATTAAAAAGCATTTTGATGTGTTTCCTGATGCAGCTGGGTAGCATGAATTTTCCTGACCATAAATCCTAACAAATTTTATATCGCCTAACACTGTCTTATATCCATCATTAAGCAGGGTTTATGTTGGAGTCACTCCCTCTTCATGAAAGAGTTAAGGATGTTTAGAATCCAGGCCGTTCACCTTCAGCATTCACTCTCTGTGCACCATCGCAGAGCAAGGTGCCACGAGGTCATTCAAACCCAGTCAGCTCAGTGGTAACAGACAAGGTGCAAAGGACAGCAAGATGTGAGAACATACATTGCCTTCATCTCTGCACTCTGGGTACGGTGTAAGGAGGAAATACAACTTGCTAACCTTGTTTAGGCCAGCAGTCATGTGATTCATTGGTGAAACCTTCCCTTCATCAGCAGACAGTATACAGCCACATTGACTTCAGTAAAAGTGATTATCAGAATGAAAACCATGTTATGTCACTGCTACTATATGTATGTATGAATGTGGAATACTTTAAATTTTTGTTCACTTTGGAAGATTATGTAAGCTTCAACAAAAATACACTTAGTGAACTCCGTGAAGCACAATATACTGTACAAGCCTTCCGGAAATAAGCAGGCCTTATAACTGGCGTACAGAAATTCTTTCAAACGTCAGCACTTTATAGGATAATTGAGAAGGTTGCAACAAAAAGTTTAAGAAAAGAGAAAATATCTGGGAACCTTAATGTTTCACAAGGTTCTCAACCAAACAGCCATTGGTCAAAATGTGTATATAGTATAATTAGAAGCTATGTTATCATGTATTATGGAAAGCTGTACATCCTTGTTTTTAGGACACAATAGAAATACAGTGAATTCCCCATATATGGAAGTTGTCAATGTTATAGATTTTTTTGGGATTTTAAGGGAATGCTGCATTTGTTTGCATGTAGTATCCAAAACTGAATTTCATCACCCTTAATATAGGTTATAATCTTAGCTTTATCTGACCAGCCTATTTGTCGTTTTTGTTCCTTTAGGATCGTTTCCTTGGTTTAACACCAAAAATTGAATCATCTTAGTAACATATTTTGTTCCATATTATTTTGAGAGCCTCAAGGGAATGGTTCCTATTGGCAGTAAGAATCCCTTTCTCAAAACACAGCAAGACCAAGAAATCTAGAAGCTGGGGAGAATTCTTTTATTCCTTTTGGCAATGTGCATTTTGGAATCCTGTGGATTTAATTGGAGAAAGCTGGGAAACTATTACAGGCTACAGAAATTTGTATCAAAACTGGAGAAGTTATCAACAATCTGTCAAGTACGGAAAAAGAAAAAAAGGTCTACTTTTGTTTGGTTTCCTGTTTAATTGCATTTTGAACCTTAAGAGATTCTCTGCCCTTAGGACACAGAGTCAATAGAAAATATGACAGCATACTACTGTGACTACAGATTCTACTAAATAACCTGCTAATAAATATTGTTTGTTTGGACCTTCCCTTACGCAACACAACAATGATTTAAGTCTACTCCTCATCTTTATGTACTCTTCACAAAAGACAAAAGAAGACCTTTCTGAACTTCTGTTCCCCATGTTCTTCAGACAGCTCACTAGACTTGTAACCTAGAAAAGGAAACTGTGTCTCACCTACAGCGCTCTTTTCCGTACTGTGGCATAGAATCGTCAATTTCAGACCACAAGTCTGTGATTAAGTACACCTCAAAATTGGGTAGCAGCTTCAGTCTTGCTCTTGCAATTTAGAAACACACCAGTCCCGGAAGATGCACGTTGAAAACAGATATGAACGTCAGAAAGTCTCTTTTTTTTTTACGTAAGACTCTTACATCAGCTCCCATTGCCTGGAAAAGTCCTTAAAAAGCATGGGAAAGAGGAATACGTAAACCTCAGCCAGAATTCAGCAGGGCTGTTTAGCCCATCACAGTCAAGTTTCCCCTTTTATGTTTGTAAGTCTGAAGGGTAACCACCTGGTGCTGAAGGAGCAATGCTCTGTAAGAAGTCTCACTTGCCTGAAACAGCAGCCCCTTTGGTTATACACTGCACGGGGTATAACTGTGTGTAGAAAGTCCCCTTTCCCTGCCAGCAGCCCTACACAACAAAAGTATCAGTCAAAAGTTTGGACACAGCGACCCATAGAGAAGTTTATTTGTACTATTGCGCACGTTTTAGAATAGTTATACAGACATCAAAATAAATTTGTGGGTGGGGGCAGCTCTGTGGGTCGGGATTCAGAAGGTTGTGGGTTCATATCCTGTGGTTGCCAGAGTGATCCCACCATTGAGCCAGGCCCTTAACCCCAATTGCTACAGGGACTGTCTGACCCTACTTTCTCCTCTACTCCAGTTTCATGAGGTGGCCTCCAGGGATGCTTTTCCAGCTGTCCTGAAGGAGGTCCCACATATATGCTGAAAACTTATTGGCCACTTTTTCTTTGCTTTCTCCTCAAACTCTTCCAAAACCATTTCAACTGTTTAGCTCAGGTGGCCAGGTCATGTGATGTGACAATATTACTGTCCTTTGTAGGTGGCTTGGCGTGTCCAAAGTTTTGACTGGCACCATGTATCTATATAGCTCAACACCTTTAGGAGCATGGAGCCGTAGAAGTACTGTTCATGGAAAAGAAAAGAGGAATTCTATGTGGACATAATTAAATGACCTTAAAATCTTCCTGACTCCAGCTCTAAAAAAAACACAGATTTGTGTATTCTCTTCCAGAGTAACAACCTTGAAATTAGAATAGAAAAGCCAAGGTTTCATGTGAAAGAAATGAATAGCTTAAAGATTTAATAACAAAAGGAAAACTTGCAATAGGAACATTGCTCTTATGAAGCAATCTGGTACAAGCCTTTTGGAAATAAGCAGGTAATGTAATTGGCAGTCATACAGAAATTATTTAAAATGTCTGAATTTTATAGTATAATTGAGAATTTTGCAACAAAGTTTGAGAAAATCTCAGGGAACCTTAATTTTTCATAAGGTTCTCAAACAAACAGCCTTTGGTAAAAATTAGTATATGGTAAAATTATAAGCTATGTTATCATGCATTATGGAAGGCAGTACATGCTAATTTTTAGGACATAATGACAAATTCTACTGGAAAACTATCTTTAGTTTCATTAAAAATTCATTTACAATATTTATTTTTGCAGTCTAGCATGAAATAACATGTTGAACTCCAATCACGCTTGGTGTACACAGGCAACATTCTGTCTATCGTTTTTTCTGCTAAAATTGCACATTTGCAAACAGTGGTAAAGCAATGAAACATTATAGAGGACTGCACTGCAAATGTTGCTCATACAGCAACATTCCCTGGCAGGAATATCAGGTTATTGTTAGCACAAGTGAAAGAAATTATTAAAAGACTGAAACACAGGGGGATAATGCTTACAAACTAAGAGCAGGGTTCAAATTCGAAAGGGAATGCAAAGACATAACTCTGTAGTCTTCTTTGCAGAAAGCTAAAGAAATTTCTTGTATTCACATGCTGCAATGTTCCTATTATTTACAAGGCACAGTATATAGTACAATAAAACTGCACAATTGCGGAACACTTACCTAGACAGTCACTGGTCCCCATTTCTGTGTCCTATACATACCCTCCATAAACACCGCGCCACATTACATAAACACTGAGGCTTTTGTGAAACCTAGAGAAAAAACCAAAATAAGATAAACCCTCATTAAATGCATGTGCCAGCAGTCCAGAAATTACTCGTATTTAATTAAAGTTTGGTTCTACACTGTAGAAACGTGAAAAAGGAAGAGAAAAAAAAAGAAAAACAGGAAACCACAGGATGGTTTTGTTATTTTATTCATTGTTTGCAGTGACACAATGTGTTGCTATCTTGGGAGATGCTTTGAGCTGTAAACAGTGAAAATGATCAAATATATTTACTAAAACTCCTTACAAGCAGTGTGTGACTGAGAAGGTACAGATTTTTCGATCTCCTCCTGCTTTGTAATGCGTATCATTTTATAGTTTAAGTCTCATATATACATAGATACAGCCATGTTTGTCATGTCACATTTTTTTTCCTTTTGGAAGTTTTTCTTAAGAATTATATTTACATCTTCGAGCCCTAGCTGCCTGCTGCTAGGAGAAAACACTTAAAACTCTATCTTTTTTTTTGTAAATGCTCGTGATATTTACATCGTTAATCATTCTTTGAACATAATAACTTGAACATAAACTCTTTCAAATAAAATTAATACAGAGTTCCATTTATTGTCTAGTTAAAAAAAATGATCTGAAGGAACAAAAATATTGCACATTAAATGAGGATGTATTCAGCCTGGCTTGTAGTCATGGGTGGGAAGAGATTCCATCATAGTCGACTAACTGAAGCTTCCAGCAATAATGTCAGAATAAATAAAACCTTTGTCCAGAAACAAGGAAGGTAAACCCCTTACAGTGTACCACTGTGTCTGCAGAGTAAAAGCAGGTTATGATCAGCAATACTAGGGAACATCAGAAACCACACCTGGAAGCTTCATGATCAAGTGTCTTGACGCCCTGAGGGAACTGCTCTGTCCAGACTGGCTGTATGAGGAGTTGTTTAATGGCTCCACAGGTTATCTCAGCCATGTACGGTCTTTGAAGAGTGGCTGCAGGTCCTTCTAAGATCATCAGCGTGTAAAAAGCAGGACAGCAAAGGAAGCTTCACCTGTCTGCTCTGTCCATTAATCTTTTTTTTCACCCTCATGCTCCCCCTCGACTCTCCACCATTCTGCAGATGAATTAAAAAAAGGGGGAAGTAACCCAGGAGCTGAGACAAAAACCTGTGGGGGTGCTGGGTGTATGGCAGGGCATAAACGGCGTAGTTAAACTCTAAGGAAGAAAAAGCCCCTAACCACCCTTATTACTCATAAATAAGCCTGCTGCTGTCACATTTCATCTACTTTTTCTATAATGGCCATAAAGAAAATGACTAATGGAAATGTATTGCTTATTTGTAGTATAAATGTTTTAAAAGAGGAAGCAGAATTTCCAAATAAGAACTAAAGCAATGTTTCCCAATCCGGTTCTCGGGGACCCCACGTTTTTCGTGGGCTCCCTCCCAGCCCCCTCGAAGAGAGTCTGCCTTTTTGCTAGGAAAAAAAATGGTGGACTGGTTGGGGGGGGGGTTCCTGAAAATAGGGTTGGGAAACACTGGTCACCAAAATGAGATATTTTTTCAGCAATACATTAATAACTGTAGCAATAAAGGTATGCTGCCCCCCTGTCGTGGGCCTGCCCAGCAACCCCCATCCAGGTGGGCCTGTCATGACCCCTCAGGGTATCCGCCCCTCTCCTTGTACACACACCATCCCTCAGTGCTCATCCATTTTCAAACGTGCAAATTGAGAAAGAAATCTGAAATCGACCTAGCCCTTCCACAGTTCTCCCTCTCTGTGACCTTACGACGAAGAGGCTGATGTCGAATTCCCCTTTTTTTGGTTGATCAAGTCCAAGTAAAGTTCTGAGCGCAGGAAACGAGGGTAGGAGTCTCTCTCCATGAGTCCATATATCTTCCTCTGGGCCTGGTCAAAACACGAGCAGGTGATGTTCTGCAGGTTGTCCTTGGTGTGCTCTCTTGTTTGTGCATCCAGGTTAACCTGGGGAGGGGTGGGGG
>JAODJX010000042.1:17025967-17050252 GCA_026776945.1 Isichthys henryi | reverse complement strand
CGCCCCGCCGCCCGGGGGCCGCCGGGGCCCCCCCCCGCTCCCCCCCCCCCCCCCCCCCGGGGGGGGGGCGCGGGCCCCCCGGGCGCAGTGGATTACTCCTGGTGAAATGGAAACTGATCTCTACTTCTGACATTCTATTTCCATTTTTCCTGTCCAACCCTGAAACTCAAAAAACCCTCACAGAAATGATATTCTGAGGATGAAAATCCAGGCCTCAATGTTCTAACTGTGTGATCTCACAGCCTCTGCTGCCCAGTATTTTTGTGGAAAGTTTGAACATCACTAAACAAATGAAATCCAGCAGAGACTGCGCTCTTTTTAATACCTTATGACACCTTCAACTTCAAGCATATAGAACATACACCTAACATTAAGTCCTAGTAGATATTTTTGGCTACTGAATTTCCTTCCCTTACCTCCTTGCAGGACTGTACAGCGATGTACTCTGAAAATATTTTTTTTGCTTTGGACGCCATCTTGGACTGCGATTTAATCTTCTTGTAATCCTCACACGCCAGCCAGAATTCCAGATTCTCTTCACTGAATTCTGTTCGCAGAAAGGCTCTAAAGGCAGCCAGGCCATCTGGGGAGGAAGGAACGACGGGGGTGGAGGAGGGGGGCACAAGATAAAACCAGTGAGCCTGTTTAATCCATAGAAAGGAGAAAGTGTGCAAGATGCTGCACTGTAATAGTGTAACAGTGAGAAGACTCAGCAAAGTAAAGGGAAGGTCTTGCTTTATCAAATATCTGATTCCACACGTTACTATTGTACAATGAGGTATAACTATTGTGCCTATCAACAAAGGCCAGCCCTCAAATCAACATATTGTTGATGAAGCCCCCCGTGATATTGAGAATGCTTGCAAAATCAACATGGGTTAAAAGGAGTATTAAAAAGAGGAAATGGTCTCGCCCAGTCGTTACCCCTGCTGACTAATGAGATTAATATATATTATAATTAATATTAATACATTAGGTTTTTAGGGTTTCTCAAAGGTCATTTCTGAACCATGAACCATATAAGAATGAACTGTATTTAGTGAAAACAGTGAACAGTAATCATTCACCCGCCTGACGACCCCACCACCCCACTGCAGACTTTTGGAGGACTCCATTCATCAGAAGGATTAATGCCAGTCTAACAGGGATGACATTTCCTCGCTCACTTGCCTGTGATTCATACATTAGCTGAACTGTGCGGTAGGCATGCATGTCCTGGTGATTATGCATGTAAAAATAATCAAGCATTGCTGGCATGTCAGAATATATTTGCGATGACAAATGTCCCACCAAAAGTATGAAAAAAGATTAGTCAAATACAGCAGTATAATTCCTTAAAAATACCATTTGAAACATAAAGCATCCAAACATGGAGCCACCTTATTCACGCCCCCAAATATTAACATCATTTTATTTACAATGAAACTCACATTTGTGGACCAGCAGCTTCTCCAAGGACTCCCCCCACCTCAGTGCCTCCTCCGGGGTGGGCCTGCAAATGAAAGCGGACCGGTTCTTCAGCAAGCCCATATCAGCCAGGTTTCTCATGGTGTGACCCATCCGCAGTGTGTGTACATGAAAGCGAGAGTAGCCGGCAGGCTCCTCTGCCAGGATGACTGGATTGGTGTGACCGGCTCTCTGCTGCACTCTGTGTGAGCACCTCCCTCTGCACTCGATCCTCTTATACTTGGCTCAAAAGGTGGGAGGAGCCTAGGGGGTGTGTCTTTGTGCCCCAGAACCACCCACCCATCAGTGAGAAACTGCAGCCCATATTCTGTGTTTTAAAATACGCTGTCCTTGATTCTCTGCACAGAGACAATGCATCTCATTGCAACCCACTTTTACCTTTTTCACCTGTTTCTGATTTCTAACTTTCTTTGTTCTACCTATGACTTTGTTCTTTGTGACTGCAGTTAAAACACCTGAAAACAGTGTGGAATTGCATTACTGTCATAATGCAAGATGTGAAAAATGTACATACACAGAATAAAAGTCATAGAGGTTTCTCTGCAGCAAATACCTTTCCATAAATCAAAGCTGCAAATAGAGGATGTGCATTAAAGCTTAAAACCACTTCAAATGGCTGAACAACTAAACGAAACATTACTGAACAATTAAAACATGCGCAACCATTAAAAACAAATCCACAAACAAAAGGAATCTACTCAGCGTGCAGAAGCCAGACACCGCAGTGACCATGAAACAAGTGAATAAAACCTCAACAGGTCTTTAGAAAGGAGGTATGAAATCCCAAACAAAATAAGATTTTGCTGTTCTCTTTGCACGTAAACATTTTAAATAGGTAACAAGTCAGTACCTGTGGCTTTTTAACTACCTTATCAGACATACTGTCACAAATCAGATATAAAATCATGATATAATTCACAGTAAAGAAACTCCTAAGCTTGTGATGGAATAGATGCAGGGAAAAAATTCTACTGGGGATTTGGAAGCTAGCATCTGTGATATTAAAACAGTTTCCGAAAAATCTTAAAATATTTTAGAATAAAAAGCAATGCTATTAATAACTCATAATGAGCTGAATTTTTTTATATAGAAAGAGCTGGACTTTGAAATGCTGCTTTTTACAATTAAGTCATTATAAGATGGGATGAGACGTCACTTCTGAATCATAAATTTCTTGATACCCAGAACCGATAGGCAACCCTAACCCTACAAATTAGCTAAGAATGTACAGAAAGAGAAATTTTTATTACACGCCTCTACACCATTCGGGTCATTTTTGACATTGGCAAATAAAATGATGTTTAGCTTGCCACAAGAATGGTACATTAACAGATGCAATGTAAGGACAACAGAGCAAACCAATAGTGCTTAATTTAAAAAGAGGTACAAGTGAGAGGTTGAGTAGTTTAGCCAAAGAACCCAAACCCCTCTTTATAGACTTCAGGAGCTATCTGGGTGAAGTAAGTATCACGGCACCAGCGGAGGCATGTTTGGTCTAACGCTCCCGTTCCGGGAGCAAAAGCCGCCACATTCTGAAGGCACCGACTTGTTGACCCAGACTTCACAGGAAAATAAGTGGCAAGTCGCTCCCATGCGGGGAAGTGGAGACGCGGCCAGGAGCACAAACTCCTCAGGGCTGAGTCGGATGCCGCTATCTGACAGGAGGCTTCCATGTCATTTATGAAAAACTGCAAATTGTTTGGACGGACTGCAAACTCTGTTTGTAAACAGGAGATTCCACAGGCACATCTCAAGCTGCCAAAAATGCTCGAGTGAGAAAATGCACAGTTCAAAAGGTATTTACCACAACACAGTGCCAATGCTGCTTCTTGCATCAGTCGCCAACCATTAGCAAAAAAAGACGCAACTAAAACCATCAGACTTCGTCACCCATTTACAGGTGGGCTGTAAACATTAAAAAATGCAGGGGGGGGGAAAAAACAACATATTCCAGCAAACTGCAGTGGAGACAAACAGAGGCAGTTTCAGCCAAATGCATCTGACCTCGCGATCCGAACCATGGCTTCCCTGACCTGCCCTGCCTCCTGCACACTTGTCTGCCTGCCTGCCAGCCAGCAAGGTCGGCACGCAGCGAGGAGGCGTGCAGACACACTTACTTGACTGACTTCATGGCTTTGTCCAGCTTTCCGGCTGAGTTACTTCCGGGAGACTCATTCCTCCTCCTCAGGAAGGCCAGGCGGTTCTTCATGTCTTTGGCCCTGTGCAAAACAGGAAAAGTTGTTAGAGAAAAGACATGAACCAAACAGCCGGGCAAAAAACGAAGTAGCGGAAAGATAAAAATTTAGATGTGGAGAAGAATGAAAAAGTGAAGGAATTCGAGGCTGTCACTCTGTACATTTCAGTATCCAGCAGGTATTCAATTAGCGTGAGGCTATCCTGGTCAAACTGGTGCAAAGCAGCGGTTCTCTCTCTCTCCCCCTCTAGCCTTCCTAGTCCTGAGCTCTGAGTGGAACTGCAGCAGCTCACTGGGAGGGGAAGAGACTCACTCCTTATTGCCGTCTCTCCTGTGAAATCCCGCTGCTCTCTAGGTGCCCTACAGGACAATGAGCAACAGCCCTGGTTCGAGCTCCTGGGATAGTGAGCTTCTCCCATCCCAAACTGTGACACGCCAGCCCAGGACCTCATGCTCCCCACTGTAATATAAATGGTTAACCTCAAATGAACCCCTCACCCCAAACCCACTCAAGATACCTGGTCTCATTCTTACACCGTCGCCAGCTGGCTCTCATACGTGTACCAGGATCAGCTGAGCTAAGGAAACCCACAAGAAGCTATTATTATCCACAAGTAAAAGAAAACACTGGAGAATCTGTATATCTATATATATATATTCACTCCCCGTAGTTCCTTCAACTTTCTTCTACTGCTTTGAGGCCAAATATGACTGTTCATCATAAGCATGATGGGAGGCAGGGTCATGGTTAAATGTTTGAATTAACGAAAGATGCTGCGTGTTCAGAGTGCTTCCACAGCAGGGATGCTAAATGCTAATGACTCCAGGCACTGGGCGAACACAGAACAGCACAGCATCAAAGCTAAAGCGATTCTCTCTTATTTTTGGAAGCTTTTTTCCCCAAAAAACAAAACAAAACAAACAAAAAAAAAAACCCCACAGAAAATAGAAGAATAAAGTGAAAATTAAGAAATGCAGTCTTTCAAGACGTGAAGACACAATGTGGAAGGGAAACTGCCAGGTCATAACTGCTAGTGCTAATTATAGTACCTCACACTCTGGTATAATTGTGGGCGCTACTTTTAACACTTAACACGCTGCATGTCACTCTTCAGGAGTGAACGGCTGCAGAGTGAGGGCCTGGTTCATGTTATTCTGTCGCTTTCACCAAAGGGGGCTGCTATCATACTGCCAGCCCCCAACTGGGAAGGAGCACACGAGGAGGAACGAGGATGCTGACCGCAACGGAAATGACGGCCTGCTTATGGCCGCCTGATATGAAAAAGGATTACTGACTGCACACTATAAGTGAAGCACAAATGTTTACTCACAAACAAAAGATGTAGAGGAAAAACAGTGACCTATAGAGCAAAATTGCATAAAGGGTACAGATAGGGATATAAATGGTTACATTTTGCTGAAAGCTCTGCAGTATTTGACACACATTTTCTATTTACTTCAGTTGCAATGTCTTATGCAGTATAAAAGATGTCTTAATTTGCAGACAAGCAATATTCTTAAACAGACCAATAAATTGATGGAAACATGAGAGCAGCACTGTAACTTAACTCCACACTGCCACCTACAGTAAGCCTAAGTGAACTACAAGGACTTAAAGCTTAATATGATCTAACATTAATGTGATTACTGTTCCTTTATTTAGCATACACTATTATCCAAGATTACTTTGTGTAATGCAAGCAACTCAGGCAGATCTTTTTAGAAATGAAAACAAACCAAGACACACCTGGAACTTCTAAGGGATTATCGGATGCATTTCGTTGAAGAACCCTAAAATGTGGTCAACTCAGCAATAAAAACAACAGACATACACATTTTACTAGTGTACAAATTTTTCAGCACTATAATTTGTCTTGTTATTTGTATTTTGGTTGTGTGTCATTATTATAGCCAAACTATAGCCACTAAACATAGTTACATAATAATATTCACTGTAACACATTGTATGTTTATGTCTAGCCAGTACCATTTACAGAATGCCACACGATGGACTGCAGTTTTGGCAGAAATCTGGGGGCCATGTGCAGACAAGGTCAGATTATACCCTACAAAAATAAGGTGTCTTCGTTCAGTCTTTGGCTCAGTCCTAAATGTCCTCTGCTGATTATAATAAGTAGGACCTTCATGTTTTCAGATGGCCTCGATGTACCTAACTTTCTAAATCTTCAAACACAGAGCAACCCTTTGAACAGATGAGGTGAAAATCTCTGGTGGTACATGTGTCAGATTAACAACTGCTAAATTTGCCAGTGACCTAGCAGATATCTGCCAACCCTCGCTTTACATGAGCACTCCCAACAGCCTATAGCCATCATCCTACTCATAATGGGAGTGAAGGCTTTGCAAAATTTTAAGCCTGTCATGCAGCCCCTCTGTCTAATATGCCGCAAGAATGAGGTGATCATGGGGCATTATCGAATTAGGATGGTGTGGTCTTGTTTGAGTGCACTTCGACATATCATCAGACGTGCCCTCTGCAGCCTGGGGCAGGGTTATACCCAATTATCTCAGGAATCCAGAAATTCCCACATTGCCTGGCACTCATTACAGCCCTTAATAGCATCCTCGGCACTGCAAGGGAGACTAAATTAGGCTGCTTTCAAAGGGAGGAAGCCGTGAGAGGACAAGCGGAAGCCCTGTATTACACATCAGTCAACGTAAAATTACCCAGGACTGATGCCGGCCTGGAGAGACCCCAACATTCATCTGCATCCACCCACCTGCTGCCTTTATGTCCACACATTTCTGGCCTCATTAGAGTCATAATTATATCAATTAAACCTCTCTCTCTTTCAGATGCAAGCCACATACATCCCTGTGTACACAGCAGTATACAGACCAACAAACACTCAAAGGAATATAAAAACATGAGTAACACAGTAACATATTTAATTCAGTCCTCAAAATTCACATGCAACATACAATGAAGACATCCACAACTCTGTCAGTATCCAGTTATCAAACAAGCACGAAAATTAAACCGGTTGCTCTGGAAACCATTTCAAAACAAGTGCTGCAACATACGTACATTTTAAATTAAGTGTGCTATGGACCAAAACTGGAAATCCCAGAAGACACTGTAGTAGTACCTATAGAGTCCTCTTCCAGCACCAACACTCTGGGCCACCTCACAGTCCACTGGTGTGATTCTGCATTCTGGGTCAGTTTTTATCCTTCCCTACTTTTAAAGCGACAGAATGAAGTGGACTAGGATAAAAAAAAAGGGAGGGGGGGGGGCTTCATTTCCATGGTGACCTACCTTTCCAGGTATCTTTCTGAGAAATCAACCATGATATGGAGCATAGGTGCAGGTTGTGGGAGCGTGGAACCTGAGGGAGGGCGGCCGACAGTCATATTCCTCTGGGCCAGCACTGCCTTGTCTCAGCCTTACATACTACAGAGAGCCTGGAGGGTGGACCTTGTGTTGCACCAATCACAACTCAGCTCTCTCCAAAGGCATGTACGTGCTGTTTTTCTACACTATACTCAAGTGATCGATGTACAGCAAGTGAGTTCTCATACATTGTAACAGTTTCTATGATTACTAAAGGGCAATAAATCAGACAGACAAAAAACTGATTACTGCTCATTGTACAATCAGGATTAAAATAACCATAAACTGAATAAATCTAAGCAAGAATCTAAATAAAAGGAGCTGAAATGGGCTGTGTCTGCTGCTTTATACCCTTTGACTTTGGTGTGTATTCTGAGGTGTTAATGAGGTCTTATGTCTGGCTCTTCCCAGAAGCTAGTTTCCAGATGGGCAGGAGGAAGCTGTCAAGAGGCTCTGATTTAGCTTGTGCTGCTGAGAGACGAGCAAAGCCTCTCATTCCTCCTATCTGACGGCAGCTCGATCTGTTTACACTGCATATATGTGTCAGCTTGCCTTCGGCCTTAATAGCCATGCCAATGTATTGAGGGAGACCGTTCCTTCATTCATCACTGGAAAGCAAGCTTTTGTAGACACCACTTCTGAAACGCTCAAGCGCAGCCTTGTCTTTCTGCAATTCACTTTATTCCAAACATTTAACAGGTTGAAATCTATCATCATTTTCTAATGTCCGTCTCTGCATAACAAAATAGTTTCACGATACGTGGCAACAAATAGGAATTCTCCATGCAATTCACGAGGACGGTGCAAATCAATGTATTTTATACATGAAGACACAGAACACAGTGGGCCTCTCTGTTTCTCATGACCTGTCAGCCAGGTGGATATAATATATATTAGTGGTGATTTGCATCACTTTATATCATCGTGAAACAAATCCAATTACAGCAAAGTAACCAAACCAAGTTGTTGTTACAGAATTCCACTGGACAAGTACTTTTTCTACCTTTGCAAAATGAAATGTTTTTTTTATTTCTTTACCAAAAATTATTCTAAGGATGTGAAGTTACAAATATGTTCATTTTACGGTTTTTCTCTATGCTAGTAAAAATGGTGATTCATATAATTGCAAGTACAATTACTTAGAAACACGACAGGAAAGGGGAACACATCATAACAAAAACATGCATAATGCAACATAATAAATAAAAATTATGAAAAAAGAACTTGACACCTGCATGAACACCCCTTGTCTAAAACAACTGGTTTAATAACAATAGGAGCATTTTCCAAACGGCTACAAATGATGCCATGATACTACCTAATAATCTAATTCAAATTCAAAAATGAATTAACATAACTATTTAACTAAAGTGGTTAGTGTATGAATTTCAATACCCCAGAACAATATTTCTGGTCAAAATTCCCAGAAACATGTCACTTGGTCAAAATCGGCACAGTTTTTCGTCTGACAGTACAAAATAAATAAATAAAAAATACCGCCTCAACAGACATACATTTTGCTGCCCCATCACCGCGTACCTCTTTCATCATATTCCCTTCAGGAATCCAAACCTTCCCCTGGCTCCATTCACTGATGGAATCAGCACCCAAGCCAACGCCAGATGGGAAAAAAAGTACAGGACCAGCACAGAGTGAAAGAGGAATCAAATAAAGAGAAAAGCCCATGGTCCTAGAGAGTCAATGCAGCAGCTCGAGAAACTGCAAGTCTGACTTCCACTAACTTGTCCAGGAGCGACTTCACATCAATACACACCTCAAAACCGACATAGGTGATTATATTTAACTGCATGTTTGCCTTATAATAGCTATGACTCCTTCTACAACTTTCTATTGGAGCTAATTAAAAAACACCATTTTTAAGTAAAATCAACTGAGACTCCCAGGGCACTTTATTGAACCAGTTTAGCACTTGGAGGCTAATCGAGAGCCAGAGAGACCAACTCTGCCAAAACAGTAGCAAAATTTTAAGCATACATCTTCTGGGACAAACAATGATCTGTCATTTAGCTCCAGGCTGCCTGAATGACTCGCTCAGTCTCCCCTGCTGTTGTATCTGGTCAGGGCTATGGGGAAAGGGTAATTCCCACAACTTACAGCAGACCAGGGGAAAACCCCACAAAAGAGCCAAAAGTGGAGGAAGCTCCTTTGACACACTACATCCCGATCTGGCTTACCTACACACAAGCGCAACTCTCATCCAAACATTTCTTTGCCCCCAGTTCAACATGTCTACCTTTAAATCTTCTATAACTAAAGTCAGTAATTAATATTCATAGTGATGTCTACTGTGCAGTGCTTACCATCAATCATCCTGTAGTTGTTTACCCTTACGGGCCTTTTTCCTATATTGGAAGCGGAAAGCAGTTCTCCAGATTTGTGCCGTGCTCAAGAACTCACTGTCTTTTCTTCCCTTTCCCATTCATGGGAAAAATCACCTCTGGCATCTCCCTGACCTCCATGTTTTTTCCTCATCCCCAGAACAACCTCTGCCCTAGTGTGCCCAAGCATGATACACAGAAACACCACCTCCCCTGGGAAGAGAGCAGCAGTGCTGGGGAGACTCACATTTTGTTCAGACAAAACGTTCTGCTTTAGACAAAACTGGAGATTGGGCCCCTACAACCGAAGCCAGTTTCTAATTAGAATAATTTCATACCACCTCCATGATAAATGTAGGTCAAGTAGTCTATTTAAGTCTAAGTAAGTAAGTCTATTTATACCTGACTATGTGTGCATGACTGAGAAAGTGGTCTGAAATACAGCTGTAATTAACAATTGTCATGCATTTTAATGATTGTCTATGTACTATAAAATTAAAATCCAAGATGTTTTGCATTTCCAAAGTTTAAAACTACTGCCTGATAATGTCTGTTTTGCTTAATAACTCTTTGGTTTCCAAACTGGGTCATTGTACATACTCATAAGAATGACTAAATCGTATGTTTTGGGGAGAAAAAATGTATTATTAATACAAGTCAGTCTATTGTTCCTAAGTAGTAGCTTTTTCTGGCGCAGATCACACTCAAAATGCAAACACAGTGAACGTGGGCTCTGCTGGACTTACAGGTTCTTGGGTTTCTTCTTTCTGTTGCCCTCGGATCCGTCTTCACAGCTACATTCAGATCCACTGAGCTGAAGGGAAAACAGCAGGAGAGCAGTGGGCATCGTACAGTCCCATAGTCAGACGGAGGCACAGGCTGCACGGGGGAGACGCCAAAGAGCACTACTGTCCCACAGACGCCTGCAGACCCAGCCCAGCCCAGCTTAACCCTCAGGGGGCAAATTCAAATGCCCTCGCAGCCTGTCGGCTTATACACCATTGTCTGCGAACGAGCAGGGCCAAGTGTGTGTGTTTGTGTGTGTGTGTGCACATCCGGCATAGGCCAGGTTTGAAGCACTAGAGTGGGGTGGGGTGTCATGTTACATATCCTGTGAGGCAGGAGGAATGTACAGAGAATGAGGGGGGGGTGTCATGGCAGCAACCTGCAAGATAGTGCTGCTTCGGGGGGAGACTAGGAAATGTGGAGTTTGCATGTTCTCTCACAGTCCAAAAGCAAAAATATGCCATGGCGATTCGAGTTACAAAACTGGCCATATGAGTGAATGATGTGTGTGATGGTTGGTACCCTGTCCTGGGCTGTTTCCTGCTTTGTGCCCTTGGCCTCCAGGGATAGGCTCCGGTGTCCTGCAAGCCTGAGTAGGACAAGTAGGTAGAGAAAATGGATGGATGGCCTATAATCTCTGCTTTCCAAAGCATGGACAGTAATAATCTAGAGTGTTATGTGCAATAATAATCCAGTGTGTTTTCTTTTTACATTATATGTTTATACTGATGTGATTATTATTAACCGTGCAGCTGTTTGACTCCTTATTTTTCATCTATCTTGAAAGCTGCGAGCTATGCAGAATAATTCCAATTAACTTGTACGATACAAGATTTTTATTTGCCATTTGTGCATAAAACCAACATTCCAGGCACATTGGCACAAGTAAATAGAACACTTATTTACAGAAAAAAGATGGCAATATCTACACAAAGGAAAGAAATTTAAATATAAGTACTAATCAAGAACGAACTATGAAAGAACTTTTTAAGTACAATAAGTACTGCAAATTGTACTGTCCCATGCCTGTACAAACGGCAATAAAGTCTGTCTGTCTAATTATCTAAATACCTCCCCATCAAGAACTGCCTGAAACAGGAGGTTTAACTGACCCAAAGACACTATCTGATATTTTAGCAGAAAAGTGAAAAAGAACATCAGAATTAAAGAGAGTTAATCCTGGAGTACCTATGACTGTAGGTACTTCTGAGTCAAATATATCAGCAGCCGCAGTAAATGGATTAGAGATAAAAATAAGCACCAATGATGCCCAGTAATACTGATGGTGCTGAAGCTTCACTTTACAGCTACCAGCCATCTGACCCCATCAGGCCCTGTTCTCAGGACCTGGAACCACAGAAAAGCTGCTCTTCAGGGATCTGTGGCACCATGCGGCTGATAGCACAAGCAGGCAGAACCGCACTTTGCAGGTGGGCGTCCTCTCAAGCAGGGCAAACAAGGCCAGCTGTCAGGAAGCGACCTTAGATCCTGGAGTGGCCGGCGGTCATGGCCGGTCCCAGGGGAGGCTATTTTCTGACGGCCATATACCCAAATTCCCCCAGTCGTCTTGTACACAAACAGCCAGCAGCTCACCTCCCTGGCAAGAGAAACTTTCTGCCCCTAAATCCCAGGTCTGCCCCTATGCCACATTAAAACTCCTTCGGAAATGTCCTACCCCCCCCCCCCTCTATATTTCCCTGTGTTTCTTTTCTCCTTCAGTTTCAACAATCAAATCTCTTTGCAAGAATGGGACTGGACTGTGTGAACCCAAGAAGCATTTCCTTGCATTGTATGCACCACTGAATTAGAAGAGGACTGGAACAGGATCAGAGGACTCCAGTCTCCTTGGACATAATGTCATCAGTTTGTTTTCTGAAGAATAAAGTAAAAAGGGGGACAATCCTCCAGTCAGTAACCAACATATATGCACTGTTTGCTCCCTTTGCACCATGGTACTGTGGAACTGTCAAATCTGACAGGCCAGAAGGGCATTGATTCATTTTTTGTAACCACAGACATAGTGCCAGTCAGGCAAATCATAGTATTAATTCAATGTGCGGCTGACTTATGGCCTTAACATGTGTCAGGTGGTTCACTGTCTCTACAGCTGTGCATTTAAAAAGCTTGATGCATGGCTTAAACAATTTTCTACATCACTACAACAAATACGTCAAATCAGAGGCAGTAAGGTATATTCAGCCCGACTGCGATCAGTCACGCCCCAGTTTTCAAAGTATTTTTATATAACCACCTTTCACAATTAATCAAGTTCCAAGTCATTTAACAAGTGTGCAGCAATCCAATATTACATCATTTATACTAAATGGTGAATGAAACAGGGAAAAAGGGAATGAAAGAAAGCGAGAAGACAACAGAGGAGAGGAACCAAAAACGTCCAAGTATGGAGAAAAACCTCTGGGTGTCGACTGGCTGCCCAAACTCCCCAATTATATATTATCATAAAAAAGAGAGAAAACGAGGCTACTTTAATGAAAGCGAGGCGCTAACGTTACTTTACTGTATGCCCTGTGTGTGCCCTTCTTCCCTGCATAGGCAGCAAGCTGGGTGAATTTCTGCGACAAAACCGGAGGAGCTGCATGTTCATTCTCACAGCAGCCACATCGTCACAGTCACACAGGCACCCGAGGAAAAGCGGGAGTCTGCTGCCGAGAGGAGATAAGAGAGCTCGCTCTGCCAGTGTGGCACGGGCAGCCAGCTGAAGAGGAAGCGGCCTGCTGCAGCACTCTGCCATTTTTATGAGCATTTGAATCGAACCATCCAAACCCTTCCTGCTGCTATTATATAGTAGCATGACAGGGCCACCTCCTTCCTGTGGCAGGGAACAATGCTGTTCGGTGGTTATAGGCTGCCATGCTTCCTCTCCCTATCCAACGAGACTGTCGGATCAGACGAGACAAGCTCGACTGTTCCAGTAAACTTGGCTCCAACAGGCTTGTTCCGACCTGATAACTGCCACTGTCCTCTTGGCCTCCATTCCGGCATAAACCTTGTGTGATACTGCAGCCCTTTTAATGACAAATATTCTCAAACATGTTGTTTCAGTCTGTTAATTACAAGAAGTCCGATTGTATACTCACTCCAGCACAAGTAAAACAGCCAAAGTAGCCAACAATTTGGCCAGTATAAAACCTACATGTTAACACTGCATGTTTTCCCATCTGCTTTTTATAGAAGTCACAAAAAAATTACTATGCATTGCTTTGGCAATAATATTTTCACCTATGGGCATGAAACAGATGACTGAAAATCACCATAAACTTGTAACAAGAACTAAAAAGAAGTTGTCAGATTTTTAAACATTTGTTTGTAAAGGATCACTGTTTTGTAACGATATTATACCTCCTGAGTTCTAAGGACCTTTTTGCCTGTGAATAAAGTTTAGGTTGCTGTTCCCACGTGAAGAACTACTCATAAACAAACAAGCCCCATAAGAGACCATCATATGGAGGTAGGGAGGAGAGCAGGGAGAACAGAAGGGCAAACTGTGAAGATTTTCCTGGAAAATCACCAGATATTAATGGGGTCAAAATGCAGGTTAAGCACTTATTTACTTGAAGCAGTGAATAAATAATTAAATATACATTTACCACAATAATTCCACAATGACCTAGATGAAGGCTTTTCAGCCATTAACGGGTGATTAAACTGAGGAATTAAACAGGTGAAATGTATTCAACAGGTACATTTGCAGAAAGTTTAAATGAGCTTTTATGCTGAGCACATGACCAGCCTTTAAAAGTTGGGTTTCATGATTTCAAATGAAGGTTTTTAGATGTACGAAACTGAAAATAAAAGACACTACAACATTTCTTTGGAATGAGTGCCCATCATTTCTCACATGCCCTTCCAATGCAGTTTACTACCAAATTTCTAATCTGCCAAACAGCAACCCAGTGATTGATCTTCTTGCAGTTGGATCGATTTTATTTGCAGTTTGAAAGACTGGCACTTGTTTAAATTTATTATTCACATGTGACTGCTCATTAAGCAACACCACATGACAACCCCAAACCTCCAAAAAGGGACCACGCTGCCCCAAACCCATCAATTTTACAAATATTTCATATTTATTTGAACCGCATGTCACCTATGGTAATTAATTTTGCCACCTTATATTTTGTTCTCATATTGTGTGACATTCCCTTACATAAAAGCCAGCTCTAAATAACAGTGGGGATATTAGTTTAGCTGGCCATGGCAATGGAGGGATCAAAAGCTGTGAGTCCCCTATATATTGTATTTTCCAGAGTGGGCTGGTGTTTAGTATTATTTGTAGTATATTTACAGATTTTCTAAGCAGCGAATGCAAAATGCCCTTGGACAAGAATTAATAAGATGAGGTCCACTGTATTAGAAATATTTCAATAATGTAAATGGCATGTGTTAAACGTGCCGTAATGTCATTTATTAGAAGAGGGCATTGTTTCATGTTACATTTCAAATGTAACAACAACGACACTGAGAAAACAGGTCATTCTAATGAACTCATTATTTTAACAAATGACATCATTTTAATATACCTAAAAAGTTAAAGTGATGTTTTTTTGTAAGAATTTGACATGTTGTGTGGTTTAATTTTCTTAATACCTTGAACTCCCAGTAACTTTGTTTTTGTCCGAGACAGGACTTGAGGGATTGGCAGTTCTGGTACGGATGACGTAGAACACAGCAAACTACGCATTATTTTGAAACAGAAACAGCATGGATACATTATATATTCCTGTTTTGGATGTGTTCTGCCCAAACAGCAGCTCCGCGCCAGTGACAGTACACTTTGGCCCCCATGGCAGAATGTCTCAGGCTTCTTCCCCGGCCCAGACAAAACACTTGAACACAAACATTCAACATATCAGTGCCTTGGCCTCGAACTCCAGTAATCATTTGAGGCCCTGTATTTTAAATAGATATCTGTTGTTTCACATGTTGAATCAAGTCCAAATAGAATGCGCAAGACTGGACTATTTTTGGCGACATGCTGGCCTTATTGTGACCCAAAAGCCATGTGGCAAAATCATGCTGGAATAAATGGTCAGCAAAAAAACAAGCACGACAACAAGCACAGCGGGCGAGTGGCTGTGGGCATGGGCACTGCCTGAAGTGAAGCGGCTGAGAGCCCCGCTGGTGTCCTATCTACCAGAGCACTCCGTTCACATTGATGGCATTAGCAGCCCACAGCTGATAGAAAGGAATGCCTTCTAAGTACAGGGACACATCAAGCTGCTACACATGCAGGCATATTCTAGCGCTTGAATGTCACCCCCCACTGGTAAATAGAGGTATCAGACAGGCACTGAATGAGAGCCATACAACTTCTTTCCCCAAAGATCTATTGACCATCCACACACTGACACAAATTTACACTTGCAAAAAGTACACTATTTGATTTACAGACCATCCACATAGCTTAATACAAGCCCACATTATTTGATTTAAAACCTTAAATAAAAGTTCGTTATTCTGGTCCTGATCTCACGAATAAAGCAACATGTCCTATTTATAAATTTGACTGGGTTATATTTCCACATCAATAACAGACACCATTTACAGCACCAAAGAACATCTTTAAGAATAAACAATACCTTGGACTAAAACAGAATGAAACAGTGAGATTTCCAGCTGATCTGCTTGTAGCTCTGCTTTAGAGCAGCGGAAATGTCCGTAAAACACAATGTCATTAAACTTCTACTCAGTTATACTGCACAAGGCTCTTCCCTACGCAACTTTATCAAGACAAGTTTATAGGCTGCACCTTCAGGCAAATAATGTAAGACAAATGTATAAATATGTAACCATGTCATTCGGTTTACTATAGTCTTCTATTTGAAAATGCCCCCATCGCTGTTTGTTCCTTTCATTTACCACAATAATTTGTAAGCTGCAAACCGAGTGATATACAAGGTCCCAGGTTAGCATTTGGCTCTGCTAGCCTGTGGATGATTCTTGTGGAGTTAGTAAATGCTGTAATATAAAGCAATGTCATTTTGACAGCCACCCTCTGCAATGTGCATATTTAATGCACCTCTGTAGGCACTGAGTGGGTCATGAAAATAGTGAAGCATTGGGATGTCTATTCGTTCTACTGAATATTTGAAACATATGTAAATACTTCAGAGATACGTGACTGAAGAACCAGAGTGGGTATAAAAAGCTGAATGAACACCTCACCTTCTGTCTATATACACCCTGAATCTAAACAGAATTTATAACAGAGTTGTCACAATTACTGATTAAACTCGATTACTTGATTATTGAAAAGCACTGATTAAAAATTTCCTTCTCGATTACTCGTATAGCAGAAGGAGGACAGCAACTAGCGGATGAGGGTCCACATACAGAGTGGAAACTTCAGCTGTATGGAAGAAAGAAGTGAATGACAATGCAGTCACCTGTCAGTATTGTAAAGCAGAACTTAATCACCACAGAATGACTGCAATGCAAACACATCTTACAAGAAGCTATTCAGGTGTGATGGACTCACCCAATAATGTGAGGTTAGCCACTCGTGCCATTTAGCTTCTCGGAGTGGCCTAGCCTGTCTTTGTCAGCATGTTGACCTCAATTATCTTACGTTATTTAGTTTCTGTGATTCCTTATTGTTAAAAAAATCACTTCTAAAACGAAGGTTTGCTCCGTCGCTTAGCCACATCATTTTACATAATATGATACATAGTAATCATGTAATAATAATAATAATTATTATTATTGTTGTTGTTGTTCCTGAGGACTACAAAGACAGGGGTGCACCAACTGTGAAGGCAGTTGAAATAAGCTGATGGACAATGTTGGACAATGACCGCATGCTAATTATGGTAGCTGTTGACCTGAGAATCCTCCGCTCCCTCTAGTGGAAATGCATGAGTTATACATGCAGAATAAATGAAGGTGATCAGATTCCAGCTTGCAAATGACACTCCCTACTTACTTCCTCTGATATTTGTTTTTCATGGCCATGGGAAAAAATGTTCCAAATGTTACTTGGATTGAATTATTGCATTATGAAATGTTTTATGTTATCTCCAATCACCGGACAAGTATAAATGTTGTCGTTGACCTCTGGGAGGAGATGCATGTGGACATGGAGCAAACTGCCCACACAGTGAGCCATGGCAGGCATCCAACACGACGATGGAGGCATCAAACAACAGAGAGAGAGTTAGGGGAGCAGCAACAGACACCCCAGATACTTATAGACCATTTGTACCTGATGGATTAAAACCGCTTCTCTGCAGACAACCATTACAGTTCGTCTCACCCTCTTTGTCTTGCAATGACTTTAAGATGTACCTCTTAGGTTAATTATGGAAAAGGCTCCATCAGTAGCAAAGACAACTGTGGTTATAACCTGAAGCAGTCAGAGATAAACTCTCCAATCAAGAATCTAACAGCCCTGCTCTTGGTATTGCAGCCTGGGACCTTGTAGCCACAAGTTTGGTTCTTGATTAAAACATGACCTAAGATTACATTTATTTGCTTGGTTGATGCCTTTTAAATCCATTCATATTGCTGCTTTAAAAGGTACCTCTTCCTGGCCGTGAACCGGCAATCTTTAGTGTTATATTAGCATCTCTTTGGAAACTAGTCCCCTATGGCAATAAAAAAATATTAAAGGAAGTAGGGATTGTCAATACTGTTTGTTACCAGCCCATGTATGGTAGGGCAGTGTTTCTCAACCTGGTCTTCAGGGATCACAGACAGTCCATATTGTTGGGGAGCTGGGAGGGAGCAAAAACATAGACCGTCTGGGGGGTCCCCGAAGACTGGATTGAGAAACACGATTGAAACACATTGAGATGTTACAGACTCACCAAGGCAATATGAGAATTCAGTCTCAGTGCAGGCTTGCTTTTCTAAGCAGTTCCTTCTATTCATCACTAGATGTCAGACAACAACTGGTCCAGCGTATAAAAGGAGCAGTCATTGCCCTCCACATTACAAACGATAAAAATAAAATTTCTGAAATACCGAAGAACATTTTACTCCGTGCAGTTTAATTAAATTAAGCTCAGCTATTTTTAATTTGCAGTTCTGAAGATGAGGATAATGACATGAAAAACTGTGGCATGAAGAATTAACCCGTGTGAAATGCTCTCTAATGTTTCTGTGTCTCATGTTCTCATAGTATAACTAAGGAGAACAGTGCAAATTTTACACAAGGGAGTGTCACAGCTACTGCATTCTAGGGATTTGTTAAACAACACATGGCGACAATCCATCAGAGAAAGCTATTCATACGATACTAAATTTTGTTCAGTAATTTTTCCAGTTTGCTCTCACACGAATGACAACAGCAAGCCATGAGAGTTGGATAAGACTCTTGGCATAAAGGAGACTGACCTTCCTCCCAGAGAAGAGCATGTAAAGCTGATGCATGGATCCTCCATTCTTGGCCAGCTCCTTCTTCAAGGTCTTGGGGGAAGGCAGAGTCCAGCCGCCCTTGTGGCCGCCCGCTGACTCCATGCAGTGGATGGCGTTATCGGAGGCGAAGCAGGGTGACCGGGGTTCCTGCAGCAGGCTACCCTCGCTGTGCGTGCGACGTCGCAGGGAGCCCTGCACACTCAGGCCGCCCTGGTGCTTCTTGCACGGTGAGGCCTCCACCATGCTGCACCGTTTGCCGTTGCTGTGCTTCAAGCAGTTCTCGTCGCTGTCTTCCTCTTCTTCCTCTTCCTCCTCGTCATCCTCATCATCCCCATCTGTCGCTGGGGGGGAAGACAGGCCGTCGGCACTGAAGGCCCGCTCAAGCCGCAGCTCGGGGATGATGAAGGAAGCAGACGAGCATGAAGGCAGGCGCTCGGTGCCTTTTCTTCCTTCATCCACGCAGTCTGTTCCCTTGGCTTCACCCCTAGCCTCCTGCAAAATCCCAGCACCCCAAACTTCCTTGCTTTTGCAGTCCTCTCCCTGGGTGGAGGTAGCTGGGGGCGGCACCACCTTCGGCCCATTGTCCGATACAGTGCACGCTTGGTCCCGTTGCACTAGCTGCTCTGGTTGAGTGCTGCCCATGATGGGTGGGCAGTCCTCCCCCAAGCCGTGGTGCCCCTCATGAAGCACCCTCAGCTGGCAATGCTCGTCAGCCTCGGGATCCAGCATCTGCGAGCACAGACAAATACCGAGGGTTGAAATAAATCATCATGTTAAATCAAGTGTTGAATACTAACCATTAAATTGAATTGCTTAGCTCACACTTTCATCCAAAGTGACATACAATTTTCAGTGCAATTAAGATACCTCTAATCTACCAATCACCATAAATACTGCGATGCATTACATACATTGAGTTCACATATATGTATCGAAGGACATAAAGTCCTGTACAAAAGAAAATTATGTTTAAACAATCTTCATGTTGGTATAAAACTATTATGTGTGTCAAAGTGTGTTAGCTTAGCCGTTTAAACCTATAATAAACTACCCCTAGTCTTGGCAGTAACCATTCACGTATTTTAATAACTTTATCACTAGAGAACATTGTTGGACCAATCAATACCTGATAAGTAAGTAATTAAGTAATTAAGATTCAGTTAATTAACGGTGCTGGTGGTTGTAAATCCAGCTAATACTACCCCACGGATAACGATGTTTCCCCCTTTAACATGCGTCAGACTGTTACTTTCCTTGGCGACTTTAGGGAAGGCAGGAATATACTGTCCTCTTTACAGGGCATACATTTCTATAATGACAGCAGGATGCAAGGACTTTTCCCTCAAAATATGAAAAGTAAGGGTTAAAGTCATGACTTGACATTTCATAGCCAAGGGGAGTCCTTTGCAGGGTTTAATCTATGTATAATATGATCTATAACTGACAAGAAACTACCTTTTGTCTGAAGAAACCATCAAACCAGGTAGAAAATGCCTACCGGAAGTTCTAAATTAACAGGATTAAATGCTCATAATTATAATGGCAGTTAATGCGCTATTAGGAAATTTTGTTGAAATATTCAGGGTATTAAATTCAAGAAATAATTTGCTTAAAGAAGGCATGTTGAAACAGTGAGATGGCCAACTGCAGCTAAAGATGAGGAGGATGACAATGACTTTGGCCTGGCTCCCCCACACAGCAGGGTACCTGGCAAGCAGAGCCGAAAGTAAATGATGCTGTCACCCATAGCCAATTACTGATGACCTGAAAGATACACCACCTCAGGAGAAGCGCCCACCTTACTGCATCGTTTATTCAGGAGACTGCTCCTTAAGCGCAGAAACATCCTGTGCTACATTTGAAGTCATATGATTAAAGCATATACTGTGTGTGTGTGTGTATATATATGTATATATATAAAAAATTCTTATTTCAGATTACTTCATGTCTCCTATTTGCTATTATTGCATAGGCAAATGGTAATTAAGTAGAGATGGCCCTAAAGCCAACCCAGATTTTATTTAACACTGAACTGCTACCAATGCCAACCTCTTAGGATACCTGTCTAAAAGCTCAAAAGGAAATGCTCTTTCTGACACAAGTCCCGCACACAAACCGATTTGGCCCCTGAGCTTCCTCCAAATAGAAAATGCCCAATGTCATAAGAGAAATTCAACCTATTTCAACTTCATGTCAATTTAAACCAGAGTGGACACCATATGTACTTCAGGAGGAAATGACCCAGCTGGAGCAGATGTTCAATACAAGAGTGAAACGTGAAAAGCAGCAGCTCCGCTGCTATCCTCTTACTGTGGGATGGACAAGCCCCACCACATGTCCTAAATTAGGTGGATTTACTCCTGACAGCCAGAGTTCCTGTGTGTTTCATCCAATCAGGTCATTATGATCAATGAACAAAGCAAAAAAACTGTATATCATTGGCACTCCGGGCCTTGCAAACAAGCTACGATTTATACAATTCATTATATACTGCTAAACTCCAGTTTTTATTCCAGAATTAGTTTAAAATTGGCCATGTCAGGAGTGACACTACAGATTTATGAAAAGGTGGGAAAAGCCATTACTAGGGTGCTCTGCTCTTAATGAAATAAACCATTTAAACCAATTAGTGTACAACTGTTGGGCAGCGTTAAAGAACATAAAGAACAAAGCAGCCTTAGTGACACCTCTGGGCCAGTCTACTATTGGACCAGCCTGATGGTACAGCATCAGTAGCTCAGTCTTATACATAACACTGTATAGGACAATACAATGCACTGTTTACACAAAGCATTTACACCACATTAGAAAGAAATGCTATATGCAAATGATGCAACTGAATCCTTGCCAAAACACAGTGTTTACTTAAGATAACAATAAACAGGAAGTAGGCACTGAGGGGAAGCCCACAAGAGATAGAGTCTCAGCTCTTCACGGCACAGCAGGAGAGCATTACGAGAGGAAGCGTTGATGTCAGATGTAAACAAGGACCAGCTAATGGAGCCAAAATTCCTCAGGGAAACGGGGACTCATTAACAGAGGTGCATCCATGACTTCCTCCCTCTGCTTTGAATGGTTTACTCCTCGAGGGATATAAACACACCTCTTCAGCTCGTCTTTCATTACCCAGTGTCTTTATGCTTCTCCCCCTCAACTCACTTCTGTAAAGCAAAATGAAAGCCAACATGGGTATGACTGCACCAGATGAAATGCTTGATGGCCTACCCCAACGCTGACACCTGCATCTCACCTGGAACCCCGGGGAAATGTAGCTTTTCTGCTCGTAGCTGCTTAGCTACCAGGGCAGCAGCCCATAATACCCTTTCGTGCAACTGGGCACCTTCTGCAATAACTGCAAATGTTGCAACAACAATGTGATGCTTTGCTATAATGTGAATGATAACATTACGACTTTGAATGAATTGTGTGTTTCAAAAAAAAAAAAAAAAAAACAAGAATTAACTGGACACATTACAACAGTGTATAATCTCCAGTGGAGACGCTGTAAAAATGAGGTGGCGTGCTTTAAGAATTAGAAAATTATTACAAATAGCAAATAAATCAATTTGTCATAATTTTAAGAAGGCAAACATTTACACAGTGATATTTACAGGAAAGCGGTCCCCATAAGGATAGGTATACCCGCTCACACACACACACACACACACACAGAAATTTCAACTGAAAAAAAAATCAGTGTTGTTACTTCTGTGTCATAACTTGACATCTCACGGAGTCTCCCCATTAACTTCTACGGCTGGGATAAGCTAAATAAGCACAAATTAAAAAATGCAAAATGCATGTTAATTAGGCAACACTGGGTCCTGTGAGCCAAATAAGCAAATGAACTGGGAATATTTGGGTGGGAGGATTTTTTTATACCGTAAACAGAGTATTCCTAAATATGTATGAACATGGGTGCATCCAGCAAAAATGAGCAACTGTGTTGTAAATTACTTATACATGTCCGTTTGAGTAGCTAAAACCACAAACAAACTGGGAAAGAGCAAAGCTTCTTAGCAACTTAAAGTCTAGCCCTACTGGTCAACATCTTTTTGATTTTGATATCCATCCATCCATTTTCCAAACCGCTTATCCTACTGGAAGCAATGGGCACGAGGCAGGGAACAACCCAGGATGGGGGGCAGCCCATCACAGGGCACACTGACACACCATTCACTCACACATGCACACCTATGGGCAATTTAGCAACTCCAATTAGCCTCAGCATGTTTTTGGACTTCGGGCGGAAACTGGAGTACCTGGAGGAAACCCCACGACGACATGGGGAGAACATGCAAACTCCACACACATGTAACCCAGGCGGAGATTCGAACCCGGGTCCCAGAGGTGTGAGGCGATAGTGCTAAGCACTGCACCACCATGCCGCCCCCTGATTTTGATATTAAACTACTAAATTAATAAACATGATAAATCTGAGATAATTGACTTATATGAAACCCGGTGCAACTCAAGACATCTCAAACTGGTGTTGTTGTCACTGTGAAGCTGAATGTTACTGCTTTCAGACCAGGTCTGCACACAGCTTCTCCCCTGTCACACGCTACGGATACAAACCCCTGACCCAGAGACCATCTCAAGTCAATAAACCTAAAGGGAACAGAAAAGACAGCAGGCTCCCGGGGTAATTTAATACTTCTTAATTCATTCAATCAGAGCACGGAGGGACAGCCTCTTACACTGCCTTTATTCAAACAAATCACAAGGTAAATGGCATTTTATCATCACGTCCGAGGCTCCTTTGCAAAGGGCCGGAGATCCGCTTACCCAGCTCAAATAGCAGAATGCAGGCCATTGTATCTCTACGTCATGCAAGATCAGTCACAAAAAAATGGTCACATTTGATTTGGGAATTAACTTCTAAAAATCTATTCGGCCTACTATGATCTAGGCCAAGAAAGTAAAATTATCTTGGGTATTTTGTGTGATCTTTTAGTCCAGGCAACTCTGAAACTTGTTGTTTCCTTTGGTTTAATACTAGTTCCCAAAAGACTGCAGGCCACAGCTTTTAAATAAGAACAAGTAGCTCACAATTACGCAAGTCATCACACTTTTGCACTCCAAGGCAAGACAACTGAGGTCTGATATTTTTAGGCTGAGTTCCACGATTGTGACTGATCATAAAACCAGAAAGCACTGGGTGAATATAAAACGAGTATTCTACAATGAAGGAATAATTATAGTCATATTTAAAAATAGAGAATAAATTATGAAATTGCTAAGAACCATTTAACTCCAACAAGAACTTATCAACAACAAACTCATCCAACAAAACGGTTCCATGTTGAAAGAAATCTACTGGCTTTGGTTTAGAGTGAAGAGACTGGAAGAGGAAAGACCAGGGGAGCAGAGATTGTCCAGCTCTGAGCTTCTGTGAACAGAATTGCTTACAAAGTTCTAAGAATGTTCTGCTCTGGAACAGCCTTTCAGATGGATGGACCTCAAGCTTCTCATTTCACACCATTAGACAGAAAACAAATCCTTGACCAACAGTAACGGAAAGTCTGTGTGGGAGTGGGACCAGGAGGGAACACCACGACCCCTGACTCCTGAAACACCACAACCCCTGACTCCTGAAACACCACCCTGGTCTATGCCAGGACCCAGCCATGTTAAGAGGTAATATTATATTAATATTATAATACTATCTCTGCTTCTCCCTGAGTGAAACATCCATCCATCCATCCATCCATTATCTTCCGCTGTATCCGGGGTCGGGTCGCGGGGGCAGCAGTCTCAGCAGGGAG
>JAODJX010000042.1:16985595-17001677 GCA_026776945.1 Isichthys henryi | reverse complement strand
ACCCAGGCAGGGATTCGAACCCGGGTCCCAGAGGTGTGAGGCAACAGTGCTAACCACTGCACCACCATGCCACCCCCAAGTTACAGATTTATTTTAAATAATTTACTCATTACTTTAAACTATTGTAAACTGTTTTAATAATCCCACACAACACAGCTACCACCTTCCATACAGTCTTAACTCAACAGATACACATTGTGGGACACTTATCTTTGGACTGCGAGGTGAAACTGGAGCAACACAGAGATAACATGTAAACCCCACACACAGAGCAGTGGCAAATTTGAACTTCCAACCCTGAAGGTGTGAGGCAAAGGCGACCCCCACTGAGCCCCCATGACACCCAACATCTCACTTCTGAAGATAGAAACAATGCAGTCATGGTTTAAAAATGCACATATCACTATATAATTATTATTATAAATGAGTTGTAAGATGAGACTGTAACATGTATGTATGTAGAGTTGTTTTGTTCTCTCCGTGTTGCATAAGTTTCCTCTCACAGGCCATGCAGTCAGGCTACCTGGCATCTCCATAGTGTATGTTTGTCTGTTAGTGTGGGCGTGTATGTGCCCTGCAATGGACTGGCATCCTGTCCCTTGTGTACTCCAGCCTTGGACACTGTGCTGACAGAGACAGGTATACCTGTTACCCACACCAGAATAAGTGGTTAAAAGACGGAAGGATGGATGGATGGATGGACGGATGGATGGATGGAAGGGGTGATTTACAGACCTGGGTCTCAGAAAGCCCGACTACGTTTCTCTGAGCACACCTACCATCTCGCAGACAGAGGTGATGGAGGAACAGGGGATTCTGCAGCACGTTGCAGCGGCCAGGCTCGTCCTCCCGCGTCAGCAGCATCAGGTCAGTATAGATGAACACGGTCACCTGGGCGTGGAGGCACCCAAGGAAACAGCATTAACTGGATATGAACGGCACCCTGCTCAGTTTTAGAGACTTAGCCACATACCGACATTCCCAGGTCATGCTACATCTATATATACACCACACGGAGACCAAAGCTGGCATGGAGGACTGGCCATTGGTCATTCAAAAACAGTTAACATCAAACTAACCTAAAACCATGTATAGACAGAGACAGTGGCATATCAACACTGCCTGGCCTTCATTTATATGTATGTCTTCATGGGCGATGGAATCAGCTTGGAAATGGCTCCCACTCATTCAACCCTGTATAATTTTCAACAATACCTCAGGCTGCAGTGAAATATTCAACCAGCACCGGCAGAAGGGGTCACAAAACCCACTCATTAGTGTTCTGACAACAAGCTGGGATTCTCGGGGTGAGGAGCCCTAGCGTGTGCATAGAAAACTCAGGGCAGGGAACACACTCCATTACTAGCTTCCTTCCTGGGTTTTTCTGGCTCAGCTACTTGGCAGAAACACTAGTGTCTCTTGTCAATGGATGGTTCAACAAAGGAACAAGAAAAGCCCATGGTCCCCCTCATATCCTCCCTGCTGGCGACTCTCCACTCCCCATAGTCCTCATCTGAGCACGGAGCCCTGGACAAAGCAGCATCCATTAACAGTATCAATGCGGATCACTAAAATCTCTCCCGTTTATTCTGCCTTCGTACTGCATTACATTCACTATTCCATAAAACCACTAAGTTCTGTTAAAAAAGGCCATGGACAGCCAGGCTATCTCCCTGCACTGCACCACCCACGGCTCAACAAATTATACATACAAGCACAGTCTCGTTTGTGCGAAATAACAACCAAACAGCTATCGGATAATAAACGTCTCAACATCCTCTTAAATGGATGTGCACGCTAGTAGTAACCTTAAAGCTCAGGCTCACCAAAAAAGCCATGCTTGGAAACACTTGGAGTCTTGCCGCAGATCAAGTTGCCAGGAAAACAAAGCCGAACTCCCCTCTGCCATCACTAAGTACAAACATGCCCTCTTGTCTTCCTCTCCCCCAGATCACGCTTCCTTTACACAACATTATCACAATGGCAACCCGGCTTGGCATCATGCCCTCATCTTCAAAAACACCCTGAGAAAATACAGCTCTGCAGGGCCGTGAGTCGAGCCCGTGCCAGCCTCCCCCAGCGGGGTGATTACCCCAGCCTGTTGCTCCCCGTTTGTGCCCTCTCAAGAGCCTCCTTCACATGAGCCATTCAGAGGGGGAGCGCAGCGGGGGTCAAAGGTAAACCATATAAAAGCACAGACTGCGATAAGCGGAAAAACTATGAGAATAACAGAAATCGCATACTGCTGCTGCCCAGGCAAGCAGACTCTAATTAAAAGTGTTATATAGACAAAGGGAAACAAGTGTAAAGCACAAGAAGAATACTGAACTGTTAACAAGGGCAAGTTGAGCCAGACAGTTCATTAAATACATCCCCTGCAGTCTGCAGAGGCTCTCGCTGCTACAACCCTTTGACCCCACACTGCACCTACTGGGTGCCCAGTTTTATCCCACAGTCACAGTGGCACGTCATGGATTTCCCCCCCAACACCTCAGAATGTCAGGCAATCCATCCTTCTTCATTCTGATGTGCAGCTCCAGCGCACTCTTTAAAGCGCATCACAAACCATATTCTGATAAAAACAGACCCTTCATTATGTCCTCAGGCTTTTGTTACCAAATTTTTACTGGGTATGAGTATATTAAAAACTCAATATAAGACTTTTTGCCTGTTAAGAACTATGGTTAGCATTAGTAAATAGAACTCTCAGGATAACTGTTAAATAAGGATGAAGTGGTTGTACTTAAGGAGGAATTGTAGGAATGTGGAATGTGAGGTAGTGCTGTCTTGGAGCCTGAGGTCACGCCTTCGGCATTACCTTGGTGGACAGGTGTTTGCTCTCGTGCAGCATCATTTCCTCTAACAGAACCAGCGATCGGGCTGGACTGCAAAGGTCCAGGGGCTACAAGTGGCAGAGAGACACAAACTATTCACTACAGTCCCAAGTGACTGAGAACACACTCGTTTGTATTAATATCTTTATGGAGACTGTTTATTCATTTCTAAGTTCTAACCCTAATCCCAACAGTGGCACCCCTGACCTCTACCCAGCCCTAACTTTACCCCATCCAGGGTTGTTCCCTGCCTCGTGCCCATTGCTTCCGGGATAGGCTCTGGATCTCCCGCGACCCAGTAAGGATAATCGGTTTGGAAAATGGATGGATGGCTGGATTATGGTCACAGATATGTATTAAATTGAGTTTCCCCTTGTGGGGATCCAAGAAATGGTCTGGGCAATGTCAGAATAACAGGTTTTCATCATATTGTGGGGACATTTGGTCCCCAGAATGTAATATATACATGCCCCACCCACCCGCCACACACAGAGCCTTTCTGTGGCCTGAGTGACAGTACAATGACTATATGAGGCCAGCCAGCTCCAACTTATATTGAGGCATTAACTAATAATATGTAAGTCTGATGGTAATATGCACAGCATGCTTTTAAGAGATTCAAACAATCTGCAAACTTCAAAATGTAAACTATGCAAATACTGGATTTTTTAAAACATTGTATTACACACAAATGATCTATTCTATCATCATGAGTTAATACTGTTTAAAATAAATTAACCAGCAGTACCCATGCATGGCATAAAGTTACAGATTTATTTTAAATAATTTACTCATTACTTTAAACTATTGTAAACTGTTTCAATAAACAGAAATGCTGAGTGTCAGATTTTAGGCCAATCATCTTTCCACCAAAACCAAAAAGAATGGATAATGGCGCTAACAAAAACCCGTAACTCCGCACCTGTACAAAAATAGGGAAGATGAGTATTTTGGGCGTCAGCTTGACGTATGTGCTGTAGCTAGTTTGAGGAACATGGGACCGGACGATTGTGCAGTTCTGGTAGTTGGCGTAGTTCTGCTGGTAGCCAGCAGAGGGAAGGTCTTTAGCGGACTTGCTCGTCGAGGATTTCCGCAGGAAAGTAGGCCTGCCCTGCGACTCAATGTCCGGCTGGAACCCACTGGTTGGACAAGTTGGGTACGACTTCCCTGATGAAACAGGACCCAGTGCATCTCAGACGGCGAAAAATCACAGAAGTGTCTATAAAGCCTGAGCTGGCTGTCTGGATCTGGCAACATGGAAGACCAACTTACCGAGAGCACCAGGGTCATCTTGATAATAAGGCTGCAACATCTGAGGGAAAAAAACACACGTGTGATGTCTGTGATATATGAATTACTGAACATCTGCTTTTGATCTGGTCATTTGGTCAACAGTACAACTGACATTATAGAAGGAAACAAGAGTGCAGCTTTACAAATCCTGGTATAACCATTTCCAGGACTCCCCAAAACAAGACTCTGCACTTATCCCAGTGCAAAGTATCTGTCACCTTTACAGAAAAGGTCAGGCATAAAATACCAAGACAAAAACCAGATAATACCCCACTATTGTTGTTTAAGTTGTTAGCTCTCCAATTGTCTCGATATGTTATGGATGCCTTTAATTTAGAAAGAATCCATTAGGATTACTTGAAAGATTGCACTTTGTTGGAATCGTTCACTATTCATAGAATTACAATTGCATTTTTTTTATCAGATGCACTTGTCCAAAGAAACGTGTAAATGAAACAGGAAAGCCAGACAGTTCCTGGAGCTATTAGGGTTAAGGGCCTTGGTCAAGGGCCGGACCGTGAAATCACTCCACCAGACATGGAATCTGAAAGAGCGACCTTCTGATCACAGAGTACTAACCCTCAGAGCCACATGCAATTTTCTGTTTACACACAGAAGGAGTATCGTGCTTTTCACAATGCATCTAGAGTTGCGCCTGTGGGAGGAGCCAGTAATGGACTGTTTCTGTTGGCATAGGTGATGATGGCAGACCCAGCACTGAACCACGCCTGGTGTGGAGAGACAGCCCAAGTCTCCCTGCACAACACCCTGTCAGCACATATCCCTCCAGAGGCTGCATCATTGTGAAGCTCCTCTTGCCCCCTAGAGCTGTATGCTCAGTAAAGCAGAACAGAGTACAACATGATCCCTAAGACAGAGACAACTGCCAAATGCCCCCCACAGGGTTTTTCACAGTCCTATTCAATATAAAATGCTCAAATCTTCCTCTATTGCCATTTTTCTTAGTGGAAAACCAGTTATTACAAAAACCAACACAAGCATACGCTGAAATGTAAGATGCTTGCAGATTCTGTCAGCCTCAATTAAAAATTTAATTTTCAGTCCAGGTTCTTAGTCAGAGAACCTAATTTCCACAACATTATAAAACCTCTCACAATGAATCATAAATTCAAGCCAAACCATTTGCATACTAGTGGCAAGTAATACACTAGAAGTGCAGTCATGGTGTCTGCTTGTAAAACTGTGAAAGAAGTCAATGGCCTTTAGTGACAGATTTGTACCTGGCTCCCAGGGTTAATTGCTGTCAGGATAATGTAGTTGTCTCCAGTTGATGATGTCACATGTGTGCCCTTCAGCGTTGCTGTCTGTGTCCGGGCCCTGTTGCTTTCCTCTTGCCGCTCACCCCAAGGACTTCCTAGCTCTCCATTACTACCCTCTAGCCCATTTACAAGTATACGATGACTCTGTCCTTGCTGAGTAAGTTTTAAGGGGGTCTTCTCACGCTTCTTGCTAGGGGGCGACATTGCGGTGTAACCAGATGGCTTGTAAGATGGCCTGTGAATCAGGCCTTCGAACCCTGGTTTCATGATGGGCACTGTACGCCACACTGTCAATTTGATCTCAGACCGGCAGCTCCTGCAAGGAAAAGAAGTGGTGGCCTAATGGTTAGGGACTCAAACTTGTAATTGAAAGATTGCTGGTTTAAATCTCTGACAATCAAGGTACCACCCCCAAGCATTGTTCCTTGGGTGCTGAATTAGGTGCCCTGTGCTGTATCACATATGGGTTAAATGCAGTGGACACATTTTGTTGTTGTGCACTGTGTGCTGTGGTGTGTCAACAATGATCACTGATCACCAAATTCAAAGAAAATGAGATTTGAGTCCTGATACAAGAAAAACAATGTTTTTAACAGCTGATGGCAGTGGACCTTGCAGACATGAACTGAAAATTCCAGGCACTGTGCATTTTATTCTGGAGTGCCTGGAGTGGTCAACTTAGTTCTGAGAGCGTACCTAATTGCATGGGCAACATCCACACACTTCCAGTGTTCAACAGGTTGGCCATTCAGATGCAGAATGGTGTCAAACTGCTGAAGGCCAGCTTCATCTGCTGGACCACCTGAAGGTTATGACATGAAAATAAAGAGAGAATTACCAATAGAAGTCATTGAAAGGCAGTTTGACATGCTGCAGAATGAATAAACTTAAGTTTCAAGTTACTGTCACAGACAGATAATTAGAATAAACCAAGAACACTGTGACTGCCCAGAAGTCAAGGTGCTAATACATGGGGAAACCTTTTGAGCATTGTTGCCAGCAACAGGCAACCAGGCGAGCCACAGGACAACTTGGGCAATGGGTAGTTGGTAACAACCAATCAAAGAAGAACAACTCTATTGCCAGGGAGACGGACAGCGGAAAGATGGATGCTTTAGTTCCAAGTTGGTCACATGATTTGGCTGCTAACGTTCTGATTGGAAGATCTCAAAAAGTTGCCCACTGAGGTCAGTATTTTCCAAAGAGAAATGTGTTGCCCATTCTCAAAGGGAAAGTGCCTGAGCCACGTCGTTCAGCAACATTGCCGTGCAGGCAAAATTGCTTAAAAAGTTGCGCCATGTATCATCACCTTCAGATCTATGTCTATGTGTTGTGTGTGTGTGTGTCTGTGTGTGCATTTGTACACAGAAAGACTCCAAAGATTGGTTCCTGCCTGGGTCCACAGCTTGAACTCTCACAGGAGAGTCAGAACAAATGGTGAAGCCATAGCCGTCCTTCCCTCTCAGGATGGTCACCTGAAATTCACACCACAGCATCAGCCATGAAGGAAAAAATCCACCAGCACTCACCAAAGACCTACTCATCAAAAACTGAAGCAGTTTACACTTTATACAATGCATAAATCCTCTTCTGCTTTCCTGGATAGACATGGCATTCTAGTAAAATAGACAGACATATCCAGGACACTTTAACAAACATTGGGTTTCTATGACAATTTACCTTGCCTTTCAGCTCATTTAAAATGCAGTCAAGAAGGTAAACACAAAACCTATCCCATAGCAGACCAAAACCAATGGGACATATGGTCCTACATATTGTCAACCGGACCTGTGTCCTCACAGACTGGTGGTTAGCCAAGCCGTACTCAACAATGCTTTCAAAAATGCTCCCTCTTACTGATATAGTACACTATGTAATGAATGTAATAAAATTAATTATAAAATGCTATACGGTGCACTATAAAATTCCCATAATGTACTGAAAATTGCATGTTACAGATGATGTACACTACTACGGTGTATGTATACCGTAATGCAATGCATAGGAAGGAAATTTTGTATAAAAGTATAAGCACACTTTTTTTTCTTAAGAACTGTGATACTAGAAATCTCTAAAGACTGAAGTTGACTCTCAAATTTAAACAATAACTTAACAATAACATAATATTAAAAATGTTTCATGCCCTGCTCGTCCGATCCGCCCGTGTGCCACGCCTCCTCATTTACCCCGTGTGGATTCCCCATGTTTATCAGCTGTTTCTTGTTGCTGTCATTAGTTCAATATATTTAAGTCTGTGTTAGGAATGTTTTGCCCAGTCCGGTCATTGACGTCGTTTTATGTAGAGTGGTGTGGTTTTCCCTATTAAACCCCATATTCTCTCGATCCCTCGACTCTTGTTCATGTTTCCCCGGTCCATGCCTGTGAGTTGCACAACAAAATTAAATCATTTTGAAAATATTTTAAAAATAAATTATAGATACACACATCCATATTGTCCCTGTATTTTTCTATTTGCCAATGTCAGCTGTCAAAGGTTCTTGGGATACCAACATGGAGCATCTTGGAATGTTGTCTTGTTTCACTGACTCATTCCTTATATAGTGAACTACATAACCTTTATTATATACAGCCAATACCTAAAAATTTCACCCAGAATACAATGAGCTCCGATTACCGATTAAAGCATAAAGCTGTGAAGTTAATACACTGCTCAGTTTGAGATGTTTGAGAAATGCAAGGAATGTAGTTCATCAAATCATGGAACAGTATTATATGTAACTATTATTTTTTAAATATGAACTGAACTTTCTTCTTTTACAAGAATTGTAGCACTAGTCTGCATCTCTTAAAAGTCAGAAAGAATGAGATTAATGTATCAATACTAAGTCATATTGAGAGCTTAAGGTGAAATTTGGGAAACAGCGCCTGAACTACCTGGATGTGATGGTGAATTAGCTCTGCTGAGAAGGTTACTGGCTGCAATCTACCCTCAGTTACACATCCACCCAAGTGCAGAACAAGCAACAAACATCATCAGTGATCTCATCACAAACAGTGACCATTTGTTTCATAAACTCACTTCTAGAAGTTGCTACTGGTCTCTAAGAACCAGAAGAATCTGGAACCTTAGCGGCTCTTTCCCCAAGGCTGCCCACCACATCTTCAAATACATTACCAGCACAACCATCAGACTCTCACATACCAACATGACACCAATAAAGCAAAATCTAATATGTACTGATTTACTGCAACAAATTATTTACCTATTTTTTGCTATATGTCAGCCATACAGAGGATCATCTCACTGCCAACCACCAGTTTCTCTAACTGTGCCAATATCACCCCTCCTTCTGCTTACTCAGCTGTCTTTGTCATCTCTATGCCTCATGCCTTTACTATACACACTACCACTGTGCAGGAACTAAAGTAACTTCTTATACAGCATCGGACGAATTTCTTAGACATTCATTACACTTGCAGAATAATGGTGATTCTAAACAAACAATTAATCAACTCCTTAAGGGAGTCCAGCACGAGAAATAACTGTGTACAAAGGCTGTAAACACCAAGGGGAAGTTCTCAAAGAATCACATTTTTTGTCCTCTAGGGTGAAGCACAAGACCCTGGCAAGGGGCATCACACTGAAAAAACAACCCCACAACCTTAAACCTTACAAAATGGCAGCAGTATATACCATTAGCAGAGGCCACATGAGCAAAAATAAAAAATCCATTTGCATTACTGCTCATGATTTCAGCCCAAACAGTGTGAAAGGGGCGTTTATGTCATACAGCCACTATTTAGATGAATATGACATGCTTCAACAGCCTGACAACACACATTTCATCCTGCCAGCATTGCCGGCATGTCCATTCTGCTCTGAAGACATGAGAAACGGAAGCCAGGATTCCGTATCACCAGCTGGGGGGTAAAAAAAAAGAACTGTGTGCATGTGTGTGTGAGAAAGAGAGAGGGCACACTGAGCTAAGTAAGCAGCTTGAGTCTGTGCTGTGTGTTTTTGCCTGAGAATATTGGGAATAGAGACTGACTTTCCCCCACTTATACTGCTTCTTACTGATACACCAAGCAGCAGCACGAACTGGCTCTCGTTTTAAATTTTATCCATATTAAACGTGGATAACTGAGGTTCTCAGATGGAGCCGGAATCACATTCTCTTCCTTTCTCATCTCTGTCTGTCTTTCATTCGTTTTCTGCCTGCAAACACTGCAGCAATCCTCATCCACCGTTAAGAGGTCTGGCCCTCTGTCCTGTTAGCTTCAGTCGGATCACTTCACCTTTCTATGCCAAATTACAGCACTAGCAGAGTGAATACAGTAGAGAGTGACCTATAGGATCCAAGATAAAAATTAATTTGACAGGAAGACTTGACTCTTCATACAAACACGATCCCCACAGGCTTTAATCCCTACATGTTCAAGGGAATACAATTCATACGTCTGCAAGCTGTGCAATATTTGCAAAATATCTGCCATGTTACCTGTACATATTAAACTCAAAATGTGATTCATTCAGAGCTATGGGAATAAGAAACGGATTCCAAACAAACTAATTCCAAGGCGAACTCTTTGTTTGCACCAGAGACTGTTTTATTACTTGTGTTAATGTTCACCATAAAAGTTTCATGCAAGATAAGAGAAAAAAAAAAACAACAAATCAAAGTTGTTTTGGTGTCACACACCAACATGCTGAACATGAAAGTCAAGGGGTTAGCATGTTAGCATCAAAAATACTATTTACGGGAATGAAGTCACCTGAAGATAATGTTTGAGATGCTTATCATTTAAAGATCAGCTTAATAATTAGATTGTTTTGAACAATCTACGCTGTATGAGTCAGGCTCACATTCACTGAATTCAATGGTAGAGCAACATGAGTACACATGTGCACGAGAGTGAAATGAGGATAGTACACCGGTGCAGACATTAACCTTATTCTGAATGGCAGAAAAACGCATAAAAATGAAAAGTACATTTTAAATTGTAGCAGGTACATAGCGTAATACATTTGAATATTAAATAGCACATACACAGTTTAAGCTACACCCACACAACTATTTAGTTATCGACTGCAAACCAATTTACCATAGTGAATATTCTGCTTAGCAGCAAGAACACCAGCACCCTAGACCCCCCATTTAAAGACCCGAGCCTGGTCCCAGGAAGCATGTTCTACCCATATAACGTCCTCTGCAAGGGGTCAGGGCGCCGTGTCACAGACCTGAGGCAGCGTGCGCTCGATGCAGACCCTGCACAGCCCATGGATGGTATGCAGGGCCCCAGTCCTAGGCATGTACGAGCGCGGCATGTAGCATGCAAGCGTGGGGCCTGCGGTGTGTCCAGATGCTCAGGGAGCTCGCATTTGCGGGACAAGCCAGGTTGTCTTAGCCTCTCAGTTCCAAGCATACTGGACTTGGCATGCCCGCTCATGGGAACTCGGCATAGCAGAAGAATGACAGGAAGCGACCTTTCACCTCCCCAACCCCTGGTCGCTCTGTGTGCCTGCATTTGATAAGCCAGCAGGCTTCCTGACAGCTCACTGCAGGACTGGGAGAGAGATTGCCTAGACTGGATTTACATTCCACATCACGAAAATTCCCATAAACACACTAGTACATAACATCACTCCACCCCCCCTCCCCCATCAGACTCTGTCTCACTTCTAGGAATGTTTTTTCCCCACCTTTCACATATTATTTTTCAGTTCACTAACTAGCCCTGCCAACTGATGTTCATGTGTCAATATGCAGCTCACAGATGTTCTCTTCACTGAAAATGTAAGGATTTCCATCTTCATACCAAAATCAGAGTAAAACTGTTGTAAAAAGCATGATGTTTCTATTCTCAGTTGCCTACAGAAAAAAATAATGAGTGCATTTAGTTAGAAGAACACACTGAAAAGAAACACAGACAGCAAAAAAGAATTAAAAAGTCCAAAGACACTGACACAATAACTATTTTAGAGGGCCGAGGAGACCATTAAACCCTTCCGACATGGACTGCCAAATTCTAGGGCAACCTGCACTCGCTTTTCTTTGGAAACGGACCACTGTCTATTATGTGGACAAGTGAACGGCACCCCTTATTCCACAAAGTCTGACAACTGCAAGCGGCTCTCTTCTGAGGGAGCAATCAAAGACAAGCTCCACTAGACTTGGCTCGTCAGTCCAGGGCAGGGGATAAGTGTAAACCTCAATGAGCCACTGACAGCAATGAAAAGAAAACCTCTCCAAATGAAGGGATCACACCAGACCTTTTGTTTTTAATTAAAATGGTGGGGGAAACAGCTTCAGGTTCCCCAATAAGCAATAAGCATGTTAATGGTTATGACTGGAAAATTTAATGAAACCTATGCCCTGTAAACCTCCGTTATAAAGATTTGCCCACTGGTATCAACAATATATTTTTTGCGTTATTTTATGCTTCTATTCACTCTTCTGTAAGTGTACTTCTGTTCCAGCATAAATCACACTAGAATGCCCCATATTGCTCTGCTGTCTTTAGCCAAATCCAAGATCCGTTCTGCATTATGTCGACTCTGTGGATCCGAGAAGCTTCCATACCATCGCAGCAGAGTATAACAGGGCCAAGACTGCAGTGACCGAGTAATGATGCTGAGAATGCAGTTACATGTGGAAAGGTAGTAGGTGCCGAAAGGTAGAGATTAACATCATTGAAGCCCCTTACAATCACTTTAATTTTGCGATAGATGATTCTTTCAAATTGTCCCGAATATCTGACCAAGTCCATTTATTAATCGGACACAGGTAACACTAACACCACTTGGCAAATGGTATGTGACAGAATATTGTACGTCTCCTTTAGTCCATTTGACTGCTGTCACAAAATGCACCCCTCACCTCAAGCCCCTTATCATATATCATATCAGTTGCACCCAAAGTCCCGCCGGCAGTGATAACTCCAAATGAGGAAGGAAGGATACGAGTAATGACTGTACTTCGTTCAACAGGCTTCCAGAGCTGCTCTAACAGTGGGAGGCATGAAACTAACAAAGTGCTTAGACTATTGTTTCCCAATCCATTTCTCAGGGACCCCCAGACAGTCCACGTTTTTGCTCTCTCCCAGTTCCAGGAAGGGAGCAAAAATGTGGACTGTCTGGCAGGGAGTTTGGAGGGAGCAAAAACATGGATTGTCTGAGGGTCCCCAAGAACGGGGTTGGGAAACACTGTCTTAGGGTAAAGTGGAATAAATCAGAGGTGTATTACTTTGCAGCCAGACTTCCTATTCCCACCACAGTGTTGGCTTTTCCTACTTCCCATCTTTGTCTACCAAGACTTCAATCTCAGAAACCTCAAGGTCAGAAAGGGGGATAGTGTTATATCACAACTAGCAGAAGTTGGTTTAAGCAAACTTTTACCTTCCCCATATGACCATGCGGTATCTGTAGGCGTGACCTGGATAGGAGGACTTTGAATACCAAAGGAGGCCACTGATTTTCATGCATTTTCAATCCTCCAAGTTGGAGGTCAAAAACCAAGGGTCGAGCACTGTGCAGGCTTCGCTAAAATTTTTCCCTAAAACAATTTTGCAAACAATCAGAAAAGTTAAGAAAACGTATTTGCGAGAAAGCGAATCCAGCCCCAGCTCAAAGCTGACCGGGGTGTAATCAGCTCACCCGTTAAGCAGCCAGTCATCTCAGCAACAAAGCCTCACAGATGCAGTCAGAGGACATGCAGCTGGTCACTCACCGCTGTGCACTGCATGTTCTCCTGGCTCGTCGTCTCGGGGGGAGCATCATTGCTTGACAAAGCACTGCCTGAAAAACAGCCAAAAGTGCCACAGGCTGAAGTGTTGCCTTTTGAAAACATCCCTTTGTACCAAAAGGGGCCAGATTTCTAAGAAATGAAGACAAAATACTAATAAAACGGAATCAGTTATACTGTTACTCAAAAGTGCAACAGTAGCCTTCCCAGGATCACACAGAGTGTTCTAGGAACAGGGCTCTGAGAAACTAAGCCTACAGGTCAAGAAAAGCCTTCTCACACTCCATTACTCCCACCCATCTACAAGCTTCTGCAAGGTTACCATAGAGACTACTACTCTCCCGGGCAACCATGTCTTTTCAACATCCCTCAAAGACACTATTCAACTGGGACACAATACTGCTGGCTTCTCCCTCAAAATCTACAGAGCATCGTATCAGAAACACCTTCCTCCTCCCATTTACCGGCTCAGGCACTAAATGCATGTCCATTCTAATTGACTCTCTCTCGATGAATCTAAAATTAGTATTACAAATTGACATGAGTGCAGTTTTAAGGACTTCCACTGGCCACTCAACAACTGTCATGAAGACACAGGAGAATATAAAATTGGCCAAAGTATGCATATTAGATTTTAGTTGATCTCCCAACACAATATTTAGTCAACTGATTTTAATATTTAAACACACAGTAATTTTGCATACACACACATATGCATACAAATATCTATCTTTGTGGGGATTTTATATTAATTTCCGAGGACAAAAGCCTAATACCACCTATAATAACCTTAATGCTTACCCAGCTCATACCTTTACCTTAAGTAAACAAGCAAAACACAAGACTTTTGGCATTTTCAGTTTTTTGATTGTATTCACAGAATGATACACATACACCTTATATAATAAAAATTGCATTGTTTGTCTTTTAAGCTTTGTAAACAAAAAATGTACAGGGCAGATATGACATAAATAACAAATAAGTTAAATGACTTGAAATAAACTGTTGGTGTCACTTCCCGAATCATGCCACCTGCCTGATAAGTACCACCTGCCCGATTTGCAGCTCGCATATTTCACTACAGGATGAGTCAGCCGTGGATTAGTCGCACATGAACCAGGATTGAAAGCCAAATACAAAAGCAACCAAAATCTAACTAAAACTAACCAAAGAATTACTAAATAAAAGCAAGCCAAATACAAAAAAAACTGGCTTCGCCAGTGTCAATACAGACAATTAAAGGGTAATCAGCCATTTTATAAAAAATACATGCAAATACATGAGATGGGGCTTAACTTTCTATAACTGGTAAGGGTGCAGGTTTGGCAGATGGTCTAAAGTCCTTTATTACTGGAATAGTTTAATACTTTAATAGTTCAACACGGATGACTCAGATCAGCAGTACATGTGTAACTCAAATTCATGGTTGACTCAGTCTCTGTAGTGACACACCGCATCACATTTTCTGGCGCTGCCCGATCTGTTCATCCTGCCATTTTACGACAAGCCATACTGTCTACTTTTCCTTAATAAACTTTACAGAGACATGTATGGATCAGCAGTCTTATACAGCCAGAGGTTTTACATGATTAGAAACCGCACATGCAAAAACATAATAATATTGTTTATAAAAGAGCAATTTTCCATTAATATGATTACTGGTTACTTTATTATTACTGGGAATTTTAAATCAGATTTATTATATTTACATTTGTGAATTTAGAATTTAGCTAAAATGACTTTATTTTATTATTAATGAAATATGAATTAAGTTAATCTCAAAAACCATGGCTGCATTTTCCTTGTTGCAGTCAAAAATTCCAAAAAAGAAAACTGAAAGCGACTGTACATATTCAATTTGTATCATATCAAGCATGTCGGACCAAAATTTTTCAGTAAAAGTACAAGACCAAAATAAGTATACACTTGTTTCATAGTCCCGCTTACAGAAGGAGCATCTGGTGGCAAGATTTTTTCTACTTTTAGAAAGAAACTGCTTAGATGGGTAAATCTTTTAATTTATGAATTAATTACAATGTAGCTTCCTTGAGACCACACCTTCTTCCAGGGTATGTTTTCCCAATTGCCTACATTTACAAAAGACTAAGCCAGATAACTTGCCGGAATTAAGGTAGTCTGGGCTAAATGTGAGTGGACGAAGATGAAGTCCATTTGAACTGGGCTACCTTAAATCCGATAAGTTATCCAGCTAAGCAAGAAATCCGACTGAGTGAATCGTGATACAGGCTCCTGGTGTTAATGATTACACTGACTGAAAAAAAATCAGCTCGTCACTCTGCTTGTCTAGTTCCAGTTTTTGGTTCACCACTATTACCTAAATATCTCATGAAATGTTAGATTATTTTTCGATCAGCTGAAACTGCCCTATCCAGAGACATCTTATTTTGGTATACGAAGGTTCACTCTGTACTGAATTATCAAATTGGGGGCATTTTCCGTTTGTTTCAGGCACATTTATATCATTGCAAATCAGTGGAATCAGAAAAAACTGGACAAAATAGCATACATTTCTCAAGATGTTTGTCCTCTTGGCTGCTGCATAGATAGTGGCAGCCATCAGGGACACAAACAGTCACCCCATCATGACTGGGGTACCTAAGAAGACCCATAAACACCCACTCAGACACAAGTGCAGGTGCAACGCAGAACTTCTATTTAACAGACGGAGAACACAAAGAATCCAAAATGAGTATATCTGGCAGAATATTCCATTCTGGGCTGGTGGAGATTGCTCATAAGCAATCGGTAAAATGAATCCGTTGTTGTGAAAAGAAATATTAATGGCCTCAAATTCAGTCATGAAAATGTCATGAAACAAAGTGGTACAAATTGAGCACCACTGGAAAATATGCAGTGACATGTAAACAAAGCAGAGGCGGCATGGTGGTGCAGTGGTTAGCACTGTTGCCTCACATCTCTGGGACCCGGGTTCGAGTCTCCGCCTGGGTCAC
>JAODJX010000042.1:16952686-16985495 GCA_026776945.1 Isichthys henryi | reverse complement strand
GTGCCCATTGCTTCCGGGATAGGCTCCGGACCCCCCACGACCCAGTAGGATAAGCAGTTTGGAAAATGGATGGATGGATGGAGCGAAGCAAAAGCAATTTTAAGTGACGAAAAAAAGCCTTTTGTCACCAAAGCACTCAAAACCAAACACCCACAACATGGAAAGAAGGTCTACTGGGCATTCAGACTTATTTTAAAAAGCAAGTGCAAGCAACTCCAGCAAATGTGACTCTCTCTGTCTCAGTCAGTTAAATCAAATGAAATGAAGAATGTTGCCTTGCATGTTCAGGAAAAAGCAGAGCATTTATCTAAAAAAAAAACAGGAATTTCCCCTCTCAAGCATCTTGAAGTGTCACAGGAAATCAGGAGTGAATAAGGAGTGAAATCTGGAGTGAATAAAATAATAATATTTATTCATATTCTATGACTGTGTATTATATGATAACACCCAAAGTTATTAATATTCATATAAAGGCAATATTTTTTGCAGATTTTATTTTTGTAAAAATATCTAGGCAAGTCAGAAAGACAAGCCAGGAAGATTTCTCCTTGGAAATTCACACTTTCAAGGAGCATTTTGACTAGAATTGTATTGCCAAAGCACAATTTATTACACCACACTTACTTCATCAAAAGGTAGAATACGCAAAATATATCACACCTTCAAAAGTAGTGCGGATTAGAAATTACACACAAAATGGTGCTACTTTATGTTTAATCTGAAAATGATTATAAATAACCAGAGGCTAAACTCACCACACATTTCTTAACAGAAATAAAACCCTTAGAGCAAGCCCATATATAGCAGTTTCTTAAAGTAAAACATAATAATTCAGAGTGTAGAAAAGGAAAAATTAGGCAACAAGTAGCTATTCATTACTTAATGTACATGACATGATATTACAACTACAGCTACAAATTTGCCTACAGTTATTGTGTTGGCATGTTTGAAACCTATGAGTAGACCTAACTTCAGTAAAACAGTGTCATATTGATATTCCCAAAAAAGGGAGAGGTACATCCTGAGAGCCAGATGAAACAGGCCTTCTGCTGGGTGTCAGTGAGTTCAACGGATTCAACACAAAATACCTGATATATTTTCCTTTCTCTTTGATAATGTGAACTTTGTTGATCCCATGGGGAAACTTTTCTAAGAGTTAAATTCAAAAGATCTGTTTTGATCAACTGTCACGGCTACAAATTACCAAACTAAAACTCAAATTCTAAACAATGCACAAAAAATGGCAAATTGTTACAACAAATCATTTTTATGCACTGGTCGAATTTCAGCACTGCTCTACAAACAGATGGGATGTAGAAAATTTAAGAAAAAGTATTTGTCCCATCGAACACAGAGTAACTGTAGGCTGTTCTTCATCTGAAATCTACACTTTGGCCAGAACCCAAACTCAAGCTATGCTGCAACAACATCACCCATCCAGCCACCCATCTGTCTTATAGCCACATACCCTGGTCAGCATCACAGGGTAACTAACATCTTAAATCATTTCCACCAGCACCATCATAAACACTCATCCTGAGCATTCTTCAGCACTCACCAGGTTTGGGTCTGAGACGTCGTGAGGCCACTTTCAGATGCTTGGTCTTACCGAGGTCTTCATTGAGTAGGTAGTACCAGCCACTGATTTCCTATGACACAGAAGTTATGAAAATCAGCTGAAATGGACTGTCATTAGCTATCCACATTCAAATGTTTGTGTGCTTGTGTTTGCAATCAACTGTGTGTTATGTCAAGTCAAATGGGCTTTAGTCATATTACACATAGATGGATACAGGTGATCCTCAACTTGAGAAATAATTACTGTAACTAACTAAATACATATACAAAATAAATGAGTACAAGTCTACCTGATGAAACACAGAAAAAAACATAACTAAACACCATATGAGATGTTTATGCTCGGGGTCGCTGCTGAGGCTGGAAGTGTGGCTGGGTGGATGCCGCCATCTCCTGGCATCAGCAGAAAGTATTCTACAGCGTATCGCTAGCTGGTTTGTATTTACCGCATTGTGGGGTCCAAATGGGTGCACCTCAGCTCTAGCTGTCAGCTAAGAAATGCTCACCTTGGCCAGTGTGGTAAGGGAGCGGATACCGAAACTCATACAGCCCAGGATCTCATTTTTTCTAAAGCAAGAAAAAAAACATACAGAAATACACAGCAGAAAAAAAATATTCCATTTGCAGTAACGTCTAAACATTCACCTACTTGAAGAGAATATACTTTATTTGGGCATATGCATCTATACGCCATATTTTCAATATAATGTGAATGAAAGAGTAAAAACACCTTCTTTATTATGCATTCAAAATCAATATACATAAAATAAATATTTTCATTACCTTGTATATACAACGTATGGTTACAATGTAATACTAATTACCTCAAGCTTTTATTATGATCCCACACAGAGACCATGAGCCTCTTCTCATTCTCCTCAGCCCCTACAGTGCTGCAAACAACATAAATGTGAAGAGAGATACTGCCTGCAAAACCAAGCACAGAAGCCAAATGCTGCTTCTCCTGTCCCAGGGCAGCAGGAGACGGCTTTCAAGGTCAAACACGCTCCAGTGTGATCTGCTAGACATTTACCAAATCAGATCTCATGGGTACAAAAAAAGCTCCATTCCATCTGAAAAGCATTGAAGTCCTCACTGCAACACTGTTATGTACAACCTCTCAACAACCAAATCTTGCTCATTCATCAGTAGTGAAGCACTGTCCTCAAAGGACATAGAGGGGCAGAGGTGAAATTATTATTGAGTATTAGAAGCAGCAGAAGGTCAGAAGTTACCCAATTCTGGCAGCTATCATAGTAAAAATCAATACAAGGGAATATTAGCCTTAACATGAAAAGGCCCAATCGCTTTGTTCATTCCCATCACTTACAGCCCAGTATTACAAACACATGATTTAATAGCAGAGGAATTAAAAACCTGACTGTGTATATACAGTACTGTGCAAAAGGATTAGGCAGTCAAAGAAAAAGATGCTTAAATGGTCTTGTTGGTATAAAACTACAATGATATGTTTATTAAAGTATGAGGGCTTAGCCATTTCAAAACCTCTTCTAAAGTCACCACAGTATTTGCAGCAACCGTCCAATACACCAATGCATTTTTTGACCCAACCACTACCCCAATACCTCATTGACTTAACTAATTAAGTTAATTATTTGATTGATCATGTGGTGGCATTTAACAAATACACAAGGTGCCCCTGAGGAGGGAACCAAAGCGATGTTCATCTAAAACTTAGTGGAGAAGAGAAGAAATTCTTGTTTATGTATTATTGTGTGACTCTTAATTTACATATATTCTAAAGTTAAATTGTACTTTTTTGAGCAAACATACACTTACCAACATTCTCTTTGACTGCCTAAGACTTCTGTAAAGTACTATATAACATACAAATTCCATTCCCATGGATCCACATTTTATACATACAAATAATTCTAAGAAACATTTACTGTCATTACTGTCAAACAGAAGGGAAAAAAACTTACAAAACAAAAGTTTCATGGAAGACAGGATTCTTGCAGTCTAGTGCTGTTTTTGTTTTTTGCTGTTTACTGGAATCACTGTTTGGTACAATAGCCATCTGGGGAAAAAACACACCAGGAAAACAAAACAAAAACAAACAAAAAAATCAAAAATTCAAACAAAAACCTTTAGAAAAACCAGATTACAGGTGAGATCTTGGCACGGGACCAACTAAACATGACACAGCTGCAACATTTTTAACATTTTCCCTGACTTCTAAGGAACCATGACTTCAGAATATATATTTAAATCCAAACTCATAAAATGACATTTTTAAACCAAAAGTACAGTTAAATTATTATTATTATTGTTGTTATTTTTAATCAGTTCTTTACCTTCACATAGGAGTCACATGTTCGATACTCCTTTCCCAGCAGCCCCCTTGCCTCCATGACTGAGGATAAATAGATATTAATTACTAGAGATGCAGTCTAACACCAACAAGCCTAGCACAGGCTAGTTCCAGAATTAATTTAACTTAGTTTAACAGACTAAATACCTATAAGAGACAAACAGCAAAAACCCAATTTTTCTGTATATGTACCGCCTGTGAACCCTCTATGCTAAGGCAGAAAACTAAAATAGCAGCACAAACTTAGCTCAGTCTTATCAGTTTCATTTACTGTTGTGCTTAAAAAGTTATTATTGTTCATTTTATCTTCAAAGAAAGACAAAAAATGGTTTATCGATGACCTAATTGCTTGAAGTTTAGTGCCGCAAATCTCATGTTATTGAGATTACTCTAAAGCAAAGAGCATCCGTTGCCAGAACACTGCTGACCCCTACTGCACCACAGGGTGTACTGAAACTCAGTCTATGGCTTTAAGGCGACCAAATATTCATTCCCTGATAAACATTAAACGATATCACTGTACTTACTGCGAATGTACAGCAGCTCATTGTCAGGTGTGATGGACAGCTTTAACTGACCTATACACAAAGGAAAGAAGCATGTGCATTATTGTCCTTCTATAAGTAAGGCTTCACTACTGCGTGGTTCATAGTGTGCGCATATGCAGTTGTGGTACTACTTTTAAACTGATCTAATTTCAATTGAATTAGGCTTAAACATGCAGAAAGTTACATTGAGATTAAAGTGATTATATCGATTGTTCAAACAAACCATTTCTAAAAACATTCTGACATAATGGAATTAAGCATGGACCTGAAATATATTCCTCAGTGGAACTTCTTACATCTCATACAAAATATACATCATTTTCACCAACCTGTCTCAAGCACCATCCCAGGGACTCATTGATAATGATACAATGATTTGTGTCACTAGGCCTCTCCATTTACCGCAGGTCCCATCATGCTGTCTAAACCTTTGAAATGTGAATTCTGAACAGAGGTGGACATTTCAGATCTAGAAAGTAAAAATCCAGGCCAAGATGTTGTTTCAACCAACCAGTTCTGTTTAAACAATTACAGTTACAGTTACTGGTCGGTTTCTGGACCTGAAATGTCCACCTCTGATTGTCACTGTGCGTGAAAACTCATCTTTAGCACTAAAACACAGATTCCCACACACTTCTGTCAATAATTTCAATAACTCTATAGAACTCTGTATCAGTAGTGTCTGAAAACTCTTGAAATCACAATACCTTACTCACTCCACCCTTCTTGACTGCTTCCTTAACCTGATACAGAGGACAGGACTGCCTCAGTAAGACATTAGCACCTTTCTGGTTTAGATACACTGTATGAACAAAAGCACTGGGACACCAGGCCATTACAACCTACAGGAACTTTTATGACATTCCATTCTAAATCCATAGGCATATGGAGCAGGTCCTCCATTTGCAGCTATAACAGCTTCCACACTTCTCTTTGATTCAAGGCTTTCCACAAGTTTATGGAGTGTGTCTGTAGTAATTTTTGCCCATTCATGCAGAAGAACATTTGTCTGGTCAAGCACTGATGCTAAACATGAAGGCCTGGCTCGCAATCTCCATTCAAGTTCATTCCAAAGGTTTTCGATGGGGTTAAGGTCAGAACTCTGTGCAGGCCAGTCAAGTTCTTCCACACCAAAATAACCCAATCACGTCATTATGGACCTTGCTTTGTGCACATGCTGAAACAGAAAAGAGCCTTCCCCAAACTGTTCCCACAAATTTGGAAGCACAGAATGGTCCAAAACAAAATCTTGGTCTGGATTTGTAGCTTGTGGACCTGAAATGCCCAACATTGTTTACAATTATCTGTGGGCAAGAATTTGTGCACCGTGCACCAATATAGCAAAATGCTGGGGTGCTGCCTGGGCACTGAAATAAACATGCCTTTCTCATCGCCTCTCTCTATATCATGGTTCTCAGGTAAACACTGAAATATTAATCAGGCTTCTCTCCAAGGCTGTTCCTTTTGTACAAAACTGAATTATTAAAGGATTCTGAAATGAGGGACTGTTGATATGCAATGGTAAAGAACATCACATCCGACAGGCCAAACAGCACCATAAGAGAAATATCCTTAAACTACAGTGGCATGCAGTGTATGTTCTGTCATATGAGCCACCCGAAAACCAAGGAGCCAATGAGACTTTACAGGACCACCTTCAGTTGCACAGAATCCATTACTGACAGTGTCTTTACTCCACAGACTCACAAAAATGCACGAGCTGAACAAAACTTATTTATCCAGCAACATAAGGATCAGACCCCCAAACTCACCAAAGGTCTGTAAAAGGAAAGAGGACTCCTGAAACTTGGTTGAGCAGTTGACCAAAGAGTTTCCGTGCACACCGGCAAAATCCATGATTGAACCAAGCCCCCGTAAAAGTCATCAGCTCAGAAACCAAATCCCACTCCCAATAAACTTAGAGTGAAAGCACAGGAAATTAAGACCTGAAAATATAAAAGTTGAACATCCATATGGGAGAATGAACCTTCCCTGAGTTGAGAAGCAAGAAAATGTGTCCAAGTCAATTCAGAAGTAGGGAGAAAAAAGAACAGAGCAAACAGCCAGTTAATGTAGTCAATTTCCAACCGCCTTTTCACTTTGAATAGAGTAGTGGACTGCATTCTGATTGGTCAAGGTCCCAGTTTGAATGGGCAGAGAGGGAGGCGGGAGAGACATCCACCTGCTGTTCTGTGACAACACTCCCTACCACTGAGACTGCCCCACACACACCATGTGCCCAACACAAAACCTGAAATGGAATCAGACCTGTGGTCCCTGATGGTGACAGCATTCAGTAGCTTCACCCCTTCTGTTTAGAGCATGGCAAGTTCCACTGTTCCTCATAGCTTAAGAGCTGGACTAGCTAGAGTATTCTGATTAAATTGGCACTATTCTATTTAGACTTGATTCCTGACTAATGACAATATGAAACAGGCATTATACTGAAAAAAACGGCGCCAAATGGATTTTCTGTTATTGCCATTAATTCATTAAATTAAGTTTATTCCTACTTACAAAACAGACAGACACTGTAGAAGTATACAATGATATTTACTACAGGAGGGCATTATTCTGTGAATGGCAACATAATTTTGAGGAACTGTGACAAGACATGAAACAATTATCTTTCCAATGCTATATTTCTGCTTTTATAGCTGTTCTGTATTCATATGAACACCAAAAATAAAGCACAGAAGTATAAAGTTTTACCCAAATACAGCTCTTTGATTCTAAGTACTCCACACCTCCTAAAATAATCAATACAATTTTCTCCACTAGAGACTTAAGTTCTGAAACACAACAGTTAAATTGAAGGCAACTCAATACATTAACACACAACCAATGCATAAATCAAAATCACATTTAAAGCCCATTTCATAATATGGAAAAAATACTAAATGTGAAAGTTTCAGCTATAGTATATTTTAAGGTATGACAAAAAATATAGACCACCATGGGACGTAGTAGGATTTTTCCACATCAATCCATTCTGTTGGTAGCAAATATATTTGAAAAGTCCTTAAAATGCTTTCCATGACCGTTGGTAGACCTTGACCTTTATATGTAACTTATTATATACAAATACGGAAACAATCACAGGTAAACCTTAAGGGAGTCACTTCTAGTATAATGAACTGATAAGATCAAAGAGCCACCTTGTAAAGCACTCAAACAAAACGCAGCTTTTAACTTAACACCAGTATGGAGACCTTGCGCATCGCCGCTCCAATCACAGGACTTGTACAAATCATTCGACAAATAATTATTCCCAAAATTGTGTGAGAAGCTCTGAAAACTTCTTGAATCGTTATAAAGTGAAGATAGGAATCAAGTGCTTGCAAAAATGTCATACAGTTATATTATCATACCTGTGCAGAAGAGAAACATAGAGGCAACCTAACAAGTACTGCCTAGCTATGCCTGCATCTTGAATGTAATCAGTATGTTTTCACAAAGGGTTGAAGAACACAGTATACTGTAAGCTTACAGTCCTGTTTGTCATGGATCTTATACATCCCTTCACAGGACCCAGTTTATTTTACATTAAAAGGTGTACAAGAGAAAAGAAACTTAGTACACATGCCTTCATAGACACAGTAAATACAAAGAGTTGATTAGGAACTCTTAAATGCCCCTTTGTACATGAGAGAAGTACCCGAGGAACTGTGCTACAAACTATTCCTCCATATATTATTTTGAATCCAACATTCAGAACACAAATATCGGTGCTACAAATGATTGTCAAAACTTCAAACCAGTCAAGTGTTTTAAAGAATATTTAAACAAATTCACATGAATCTCACCTCTGCCCCTGAGTCCGGAGGGGTGGATCTTCCTCCTCTTGGGAGCTGTAGCCTTGGACTGTTTTCTCAGGGAGGTCCTGACTACCGCCATCTTAACCACCGCCCCCGGATCACTATAGGCAACAGCTGTCTCCCAACCTGCTGTCCCACGGCTGGAAAGAGTTAAATTTGAGTTATTTCTTCTACTTTGAGTACCAAAGAGTCGAGTGTGGCGCAGTGGCTCAGCGGTGGCCTTAAACCATCAGGGCTGGGGATTTCCTCCCGCAGTTACCCTATAGGCAGTTAGGCAGATGGGTGACTCTTAATTACCCACTGTGTATGTGCCCTATAATGGATGGGCATCCCATCCAGGGTGCATCCGTGCTTATGCCCTACACTGCCTGAGACAGGTTACATTCCCCTGTATTGGATAAGGGGTGGGGGAGGAAGAAAAAAGTCAAGAAACTGTAATTGTTTATTGGAAATTATTTCTAATATCAAATCATCAAACACTAGTTGTTCATAAACAAATTAATTAATTCGGTATCACTGTTTTTGTTTTTTGTAGCCCTTGTTTGAAGTTGGCTAGCATTTGTAAAATAATAATGCACAATAATATATTTACATGTCAAGGAGTCATTTGTTTAGTCTCAGGCTTGATTAATGAGGAAGTCTTGGCCCCTAGCTTGGAAATCAGTTTGTAAGATGGGGTCCACAACCTAATCATACAAGATTTATAGAAACCCTCAGCTCAAGTTCTCCTCACACAATGCTGTCCCCACATGGAACAACACCATTCCATTACGAAGGACTCTGCCCTGATTTTAGAGACTCCTCGGCATACCTTCCCTTTTCCAGCCCAGAACAACACGAGAACATATGTCATCAAATATTTAAATTCATTGAGTAATGGGCCCTGAACATTACGGTAGTACACTCAACATTTTATTTGAACAAACATGGCCCTTAAAACTTCTAATAGAGATTTGAAACTTGCAATTGTTAAGTTCTGTATGCTACAACTATACCTTTCATTTGCAATGAGGCAAATGAAACCTCATTAAGAAGGTGGTCTGATAAGTTACACACTCAGGATTTTATGCTGGGCCAGTACTGAGAGCCACAGTTTTAAGACCCTTCTGATCTGAAAACAACACAAGTTTATAGACAGTCAGTGACAAAAAAGTTAAGCACCCAGAAGTCATGGTCCAATTTGGATGTAATTTGGGACGCATGCAGACCAGGGATGGATATGTAAATGGTTCGATTTGCAATTAGCTGGCACATCTAGTCATCAGACCCAGAAGATGCTTCTAAATGCATTAGATAGCATTACCAGCACTTGACGGAGTTTGATACAGGTCGCAATGTGGGTTTGCATGAGACTGGGTGGTTGTATCGTGCAACTGACCGTAATGTGGGGCATGTTGCCCGATGTTGAAACTAATGGGCACGTGAGGGTACCCACACATGTTGTGAAGGTTCCGTTTGCCTAAGACAGACCACACCAAAGGAGGATCATCATATCGTGTGGTAAGCATTACAGAACCAAGCATGAGATCTGCACCTGCCATCTGGACACAGGTACTGCACTCTCCACCTCACTCCGTGTCATCCTGCACTGTGTCTCCACATCTGACATGGGCCAGACTACGAGTTCACTGTCCCATGCGTCGGCTGCCATTATCACCAGCGCAGAGATGGCTGTGTTTGAAGTGGTACCATAATCAGGAGGCATGGACTGCTGACGAGTGGTGTCATACCACATCAATCTCAGTTCTGCATTACCACGGATGACCATCGTGTATGAATTTGGTGGTACCAAGAGCAGAGGACCAATCTTGCCAATGTTGTGGATAGATACCCCCCTACATTACTCCTGGCAACATAGTGTGGGGAGCCATAGGGTACGACTTCAGGTCATCTCTGGTAGTGATTCAAGTGATTCAGTGCTACATCAGTGACATCCTGCTTCCGCATGTCTTACCCCTCCTGAGAAAGAACCCTGGTACAGTCTTTCAACAAGACAACACCTGTTCACACACAGTGTGTCTATGGACTGCCTGCTTCATGTTGAGGTCCCCCGATCTTTCCCCAGTTAAACATGTGTGGGATAACCTTGGACATCAACTCAGACCCAGTGCCAGTCTGAAAGATCTCGAGGGCCAGTTACAACAGCTGTATGACTTCCGCAGCGTATCACTGCAGGTATCGAGGCCAGGGGGCGGTGTCACACCCTACTGACATGGGACCAGCAGTGTGTCCATATTGCCAACTCTGCTCTCCATTTGATCTGATAATATAATCATTGAGCTACAGTCACATGACCTTTCACCACGTGCATATCCATTTAATTTCCACTACTCCGTCTGGGTGCTTAACTATTTTTTTGTCACTGAGTGTGTATTTTGACAAGAAGCATAGAGGTCACAATGAAAGCTGCGCCTGCATGACAGTACCATGCAGTGTCTGCCACTCGACTCCTGCGCAGTCTCGCCCCCCTGCAGCTCTCCTTGTCGTCCTGCCATCCGTTGCCATAGCTCATCTCTCGCCGTCCTCTCTTGGCTACGGCCTCCTGCTGCTTTGCCTGGTCCTCCAGTCCAACCTGATATCTGCATGCAGCAGATAGTGGCACAAGCATCCAGGGAGAGTCCATCACTGGAGGGCCATGGAAGTACAGCTTTTCCAGCAAAGCTTACCAGTTCATCACAGACGCACAGCTACATTTTCATTGCCATGTGCAAAACACTTGTATTATTCAACAGAACTTCTACGTCATTTAGGTTTCTTTTTTTTTTACTTGGCAGATACACAACTTTACTTTACGTTACAAAGGAATGTTAATTGTCATTTATTTAATTCTTTAATACACAATATTATTGAAACATCCTGTAATATGCTGTAAAAAAAATCACAGTTCTGACTTTGTGCCACAAAGTTCATGGTCAAATTACAGAGTTTTGCATTCTAAAAATGCCAAACCTTCAATCACAAGTAGACACTGCAGTTAATTGATCGGGTATGAATGAAAATGAAGTAAAATAAAAAATAAAACTGGCCATTTCTTCTATAGTTGTTGTTTATTTATTGGAGTGATCCGGGTGATGTAAATCCTGATTTGATATAAGATTAGCAAATGTTCGGGGCCAAATATTAGCAACCACGGAAGTTCTGTGACATTTATGTAATTGCAAGTAATATAAGTTAGCTAACAATCCCAAAAACACAGGCGCTACGTCAATACATCAATACGTCAATCGCCAAAAACAAGGATTCTTTTCAACACCCTACATGTCCTACATGACTCCTACAAAAAGAGTTCTTTATCTATCTCATTCCAAGGCTGCAATCCCCTTTGTGAAGAGCCCATAAATATACCCTCTATTCTGTTCGGGGCTTGCAAGAAATCCCCAAACAGAACATGTCTGCATCCTCCAAGTCCACAGTGAAAAGGGTCAGATTTACACTCACTATGTGGAGAACAAACCTACTGACAATCCCAGTTTTTAACGATCCTCAAAAATCGTACATTAAAGTGCACTATGATTAATAAAGACATAGACTGAATACACGCATATTATTTAATTAAATCATTTATCTAAAGGCACCAACACGTTTTATTAAACTTCACAATAACTTTTACCGTTCCACAAACATTCGATTCCCTTCACCTTTTAATTGGATTCAAGTAATCTAATAACTGGGAGCGCGGAATATAAATTAAAATGGTTAAAGATTTTAGAAAACTAAGAGGAAATTATAATGATTACATAGGCTATTCTAGGAAAACTAAGTGGTATGTAAAACCTCTTTCTAAACTTCCCGTTAACTGTAAGAAGATACAAGCATATATATGTTTTATATCCCACCAAAAAATCTTTTTAATCCATTTCAGTAAAAATACTAAATAATATAGAATTAGTAGTTCCTCACCAAACCAGATAAATTTCAGCAGAATAAAACCACACGTTACACATTTGAATGACGGCTACTGCCGCAAACCTAAATAAAACTGTAATGTTTGGTCTATCGAACAAAACGGGGGGGACGAAAATTATTTTCACTTCACGTCTTATAACGTCGTATAACGCCCATTTCATTTTTCAAAACCACTAACAGTCCTAGTATGTGTGGAAAAAAACACCCCGGACCTAAACGTGGGTTTTCCCTCGAAAAATAATTGATAAGAAGATTTACTGTACCTTTTCTGGTTGCCTGATTGGAGACCCCTGCGTTGTTTTACGTTTTCCATATTTATTTGGAATGTATTTTATCCGACTCCAGTCTCTCTCTTAGCCCGTGTCGGGAATTCAAAACCGCCGCGCTGATGACTTACACCCCCCCTCCCTTTAGGCCCCACGAGGAGGGGCCGGGATCTCGAGGAAGCCAAGGTGCGTCCAATCAGTGGGCTGCCTTTCAAACTCAGCCTGCGCTCCCTACTGTAAGCTCTGGGACTTTTACCAAAAATGGGAAGTTCGATGTGCATTTGCTTAAAAAAATTCATGCAAAAACGTTTTTTTCCTTGTAAGTAGACAATCGTCTAAATATTTTTTTCCTTATAGGGTAAAGCATAATTGCTCAAAAGTGAATTGTTAAACGATAGGGAAAAGAAGAGGGTCTCAGTTGTGAATCAAACAATGCCTCTAGCTTCTCTACCTTGTTCATTTGCAGGGTTGCCAACTCTCACGCATCTGGCGGGATGCTCACGCTTTCAGACTCATCGCCTTGCAAGCGTTGGGCAGTTTGGAAATCATACAGACTGTTTTTACGGTTATAAAACTCTTACCTACATATAAATGCGTGTGCATGCTAATTGTCTCGAATTGAAAATGTGCCAGCTGACCAAAGTTGCCAAGCCTGCCTTTGATGGGAGCAGACTGGGATGTCTGTGCTTGAATACACATGAATCCGAGAAACAATGTGTCAACGAGGAAGGCAGTTTGCTAATGGGCTGACAGAATTTCAAGAGTCAAGTTACTTTCAACCTGGAGATCATATTCAGTTTTGATGTAGTTCATCTGCTTCATGTAGAGAAACCAAAAATACTAGCTATGTAATAGAAATCATTACTCTATAACTGGAAAAAGCTTAAAACTTTAAACCTCACTTATCCTCCACCAGAACTGTTTCCTCAACACAGCAATTGTCTAAAGGCAATAAAAAATGTACTTTGTAAGACGTGTGCACTGTGTTGCAAGAAACTAAGTGAGACATGGGAAAACAATGACAGCTTTCTTCTCTTAATCCCTGGCTATCATTTCAGCAAGTACTTAAGATATGTGTCATATGGTAGGAACAATTAGGGAGTGATATGGTACAAAATGAGTGTCCTTTCTTGTGCAAAAGCCATTCAAACTCTCTACAATAGGGGCAAACAAAAGAGTAGCAACAGAACAGCATTTAGCAGGAGTATTTTGTAGGGCATAGTTAAGGATATGTAATGATGTAGGTACCGGGTTTCCTCCGAAAATAACCCTAGCACGATTTTTCAGGATACTCGTAATATAAACCCTACTCCAAAAATAAGCCCTAGTTACTATCCCATGGATTGCACGGAAACTAGAATGAGATGCGATTATATGTAAACAGGAAATAATATTTTGACCACCAGACAAGATGAGTGCAAAAAGAAATGAAATTCTGGTTCTACAGGAAATTGAGTTGCGAGACATTCAGGATGGAATTTGGAGCTTGAAGATTTACGATGATGTTCCAGAAGAAGAGGACATGATGACTATATTTGAATAAATATATACGCAGTAGATTTTTGTTCATGAATAAAAGTACCGTTACATTGTTTACATGGAAAGATATGGTTAGAAGATGACATGATGTCTGTATTTGAATAAATGTGGAATTTTTTTTTTATGAATACCGGTAAATATACTGTATAGTTTGCTGTACATGGGAAAATAAGACATGCCCTGAAAATAAGCCCTAATGAATCTTTTGGAACAAAAAATAATATAAAAATAATATTTTTGGGTAAACACGGTAGCAGAAATTCACAGATTCAGTGACACAATCCATCCTTCCATCCATCTGTTTTCTGAAACCAAGCTTGTCCTATTCAGGGTCGCAGGGGGTCTGGAGCCTATCCTGGAGGCTACAGGCACAAGGGCGGGAACAACCCAGGATGGGGCACTAACCCATCGCAGTATGAGACACCATGACCGGGGAAACCAAGAACGATAGTGAAACGTTTTCTTGCATTTATTCAGTTTTTTTTCCCACTGTAAAAACCATGGTTGATCTTTAAATACTAGAGGTGTTCTAAAAAGACACCATTGCATAAAACTCAACAAGGTGGGGTAAAATAATAAAGAGTATGTCAAGCATATATGTTAAACAAGACAGCTATATGCTGAAAAAGTAACGGTGTGGGTAATATAGACCCCCAGAATAGAGGGCTTGAACCTGCTTTCTTGGTGTGTGAAGTTATGCTCATCCTATATTGAACAGGTTTTGTTTCTTCTTGCCCTCCAGAAATATATAAACAAATTGGTGTTTTCAAATTGCTTAATGTGTGTGTACACCCTGTAATAGAGTGTCAATGCGTGTGTGTAGACCTTGCAACTATTGCAGCCTTATTTCACCATTTGATTAAATTTTCCAGCGTATTAGCTTTTTATTAATATGTAGTTGAGGATGGAATGTTGGTTCTTATCCTTTTTTACAAATGGAAACCTTCTAATTACAATATTTATGTCTGCATTACAATGTTAAGATATAACTATCGGTTTTATTTAGGGTCAGCCTGTTCAGTTGGAGGAACTGGGTCTTGTTTAACAGCCCAACAGAGACACCACTCTGCCACCCATGACATTTAAACCAGGGACCTTTGGATCACAGGAAAAGCCGACACCCGATTAGCAGTCAGCCACCTTCCTGAAATCAATATGCATAAGGTGGGATGTATACATACCAAGCCCACAGAGCTATTTTTACTGGTCCATGCAATCTTCAAAATAATAAAATTGATAAAGCCTAAGAAGGTGAACAGAATTTGGCCTGCAAAGTTTTGCTGTACATTAAAAAAAAAAAAAAAAAAAAAAAACTATTTTTGTAGTTTCATTGGGACATGAAAGTATTGGAAATGGCTGCTGTTGAGATGGTCAGATTTGAAGCTCGACAGAAAATACTTGCCCAGGCCTGCCCAATAGCAATGTATTTGTATGCATTTGCCCAAGAAAGGCCTTTTCTTCCAAACATGAAAGGAATCCCAGGATTACATACCAATTCCTTACAAAACATCCAAATTTACACGCACTGTAAGAAAAAGCAGTGGCTTCCATTCCATCCCAAACATTTCTATATATTAAACATGGTAATAGCCACTTGCAGGCTCTAAACTACCATTAAAGTCTGATCAGTAGCAACTACAAAGATGAAGGTACGAGATGTCAAGGAGGCTTTTGTATGTTTTCAACCTTTATTAATATAAAAATGGGAATGTTATGATTCAGTGTACAATGTGGGGTAGGTGGAGTGCATTGCATTACACATTAACCAATGCTATTGGATATTGCGTTACCACTGACATCCATCACCACAACAAATTTCAAGTCAGGGTGTTTGTATCAAACATTTATTTCTACTGCAAAACCCTTTGAAAGGTTCCTTGCCAAGAATGACCAGATCAAATAAATAACTTTGAACATTTAATATTGAACAGCATTTGCCCATTATCCTGTCATTCGCTGTAATTCCCACCCCCCCCCCAAAAAAAGACAATACACCCCTAAACTGCCTGAGAACAGCAGAAGTAAGCCTGAATCAAGGCCAACTTAAATCTCCACTTTCCGTGAAGAATACAAACATTCATTTAGTTTTTCCCTTCCTTCAGTCTTTCTTGAAGATTTGGGGTTTGGTGTTATCCCCACTTCCCTCTGTCACAGTTCATTTTATTCCAGTATTTACACCGGCGACCACTAAAGCAAGACCTCAGGAGGACCAAGCAGCCTGGCAATCACTGGTGAAGCGATATTACAATTCCTCCTTTTCAGGCTGCTCATCGTACCCTCCCTCTGGTGGTGGTCCACCAGCACTGCCATACAGCTTGCTCACAATGGGCTGTACCACCTCCTCCAGCTCCTTCTTCTTTGCTTGAAACTCTTCAGTGTCAGAATCTTGGTGAGACTCGAGCCACTCGATCTTCTCCTCTACTGCTTTCTCTATGGTCTCCTTGTCTTCTGGAGACAGCTTGCCACCCAGCTTCTCCTTATCACCCACTTGGTTCTTCAGCGAGTAGGCGTAGCTCTCTAGCTCGTTGCGGGAGTCAATGCGCTCTTTGAGTTTCTTGTCTTCGTCGGCAAAACGCTCGGCATCATTCACCATCCGTTCAATGTCCTCAGGCGTGAGGCGGTTCTGATCGTTGGTGATTGTGATCTTGTTCTTGTTGCCGGTTCCCTTGTCCTCAGCAGTGACACGCAAGATACCATTGACATCGATCTCAAATGTTACCTCGATTTGAGGGACACCACGGGGTGCGGGAGGGATTCCTGTTAGGTCAAAGGTACCCAGGAGATGATTGTCTTTGGTCAGGGGACGCTCACCTGTAAGAGGAAAGGGGGAGGACATTAAAGACCCATGAATGGCCCTGACTGCGACTGAAGCTACAGAGTAAGGGTCATTTAAATTCACAACCTTAAAAAAAAATATATAAAATAAAAGGCCATAGTAAATAGGAAGACATACCTTCATAGACCTTAATTGTAACAGTTGGCTGGTTGTCAGAGGCAGTGGAAAAGATCTGGGACTTCTTGGTGGGCACCACTGTGTTTCTTGGGATCAGCTTAGTCATAACACCTCCCACAGTCTCAATGCCAAGGGTCAGAGGGCAAACATCCAGCAGAACCAGGTCACCTAAGATGAAAAAGTTGTACTGCAGTTGCAATCACACCAGACAGAAAATTACAACTCATCTAGAAAGTGAGGGTTTTCAGCATCAGTTTAAAACCAGCTCCACTTACCAGTGTCTTCTTCTCCAGAGAGCACTCCAGCCTGCACAGCCGCACCATAAGCTACAGCTTCATCAGGGTTGATGCCCCGAGATGGCTCCTTTCCACCGAAGAATTCTTTCACCAACTGTTGAATCTTGGGGATACGAGTTGAGCCACCCACCAACACAATTTCATCAATGTCAGACTTCTTCAGGTCAGAATCCTCCAAGACTTTCTGCACAGGCTTCATGGTGGAGCGGAAGAGATCCTAAGGGAGGGAGGGAGAAGCAAAGATGTGAGTGCCATGGTTGAAAAGTGAAAGTCTGCACTGATTTTAACTTGTGGTAAACGATTGTCATAAAACAAAAAAAGAACTTGCCATATTCAATTCCTCAAACTTTGCACGAGTGAGTGTCTCTGAGAAATCTTCACCTTCGAAGAAGGACTCAATCTCAATACGAGCCTGGTGCTGAGCTGAGAGTGCACGTTTGGCCTTCTCCACCTCACGACGAAGCTTCTGCACAGCACGATTGTCCTTGCGCACGTCTTTGCCGGTTTTCTTCTTGTACAGCTTTATGAAATGCTCCATGACACGCTGGTCAAAGTCTTCACCACCCAGATGAGTGTCACCATTGGTAGCCACAACCTCAAAGACACCATTGTCAATGGTGAGCAGGGACACGTCAAAGGTACCACCGCCAAGGTCAAAGACCAGGATGTTCTTCTCCCCATCTTTCTTGTCCAGACCATAGGCAATAGCAGCAGCAGTTCTGTAGGAGAGAGACAAGCCAATCAGACTCTAGTTCTCCACTCCAAACAGGAAAGAGAAATAAAGGCAGCATATCAAAGTTCTGCCTATCCATTGTGAAACCCAAAACATTAAGCTTACGGCTCATTGATAATCCTCATCACATTCAGTCCAGCGATAATGCCAGCATCCTTGGTGGCCTGGCGCTGAGCATCATTGAAGTAAGCAGGAACAGTAACTACAGCATGAGTCACCTAAGGGAAAGAAATTCAATTAGTACCTCAAACTCAATATGTACATCTGGGTTTATATTCTCACTAGCAAATATGCAAGCACTGGATACAGATTCATACCTTCTTTCCTAAGTAGGCCTCAGCAGTCTCCTTCATCTTTGTAAGTACCATGGCAGAGATCTCTTCTGGAGCAAAGGTCTTCATTTGGCCACCAATATCAACTTGAATATGGGGCTTGCTTTTCTTCTCAATAACCTAAATGCATTTTAAAGAGCATTTAATATTAGTTATTCAGTGCAGCACATCACTGGGTTATTATAGGACCAACAAATGCAGAAGTGTACAAATTCACTGGTAGGTGACTAACCTTAAAGGGCAGATACTTGATATCCTGCTGCACAGACGGATCATTCCACGTGCGCCCAATCAGCCTTTTGGCATCAAAAACAGTGTTTTCGGGGTTGGATGTCAACTGATTTTTGGCAGCGTCCCCAATGAGACGTTCACCCTCAGAAGTGAAGGCCACGTAGGATGGTGTGATACGGTTACCCTGGTCATTGGCTATGATTTCCACACGACCGTTCTTGAAGACACCAACACTGAAGGGGAAATTAAGGTATATGCTAATTTTATCTGTTAACTTAAGATCCCTGAAATTTCAAATACAGTTCATCTCATTACACAAAACTGCATTTAATAATGACGCAGTGCTCACCAGGAATACGTTGTGCCCAGGTCGATTCCGACCACTGTCCCCACATTCTCTCTCTTGTCATCGTCGTCAGCGGCGAACACGGCGCCGGTGATCAGGAGGAGCACACACGCTATCTTCATCCTTCAAGTGCGGCTCAGTCACGTGGCCTGCTGGGAGCGGGAGTTCCAAAATGGAGGACGTTCAGTGTCACCGTCAGCTTTTCACAAATTTATACACGAGACGACCAGCAGCAGGCTGACATGCACAAGGAGTGAGCGCTTTCCCCACCGATTAGCATGCAGACCGGAAGAGGAACACGCGTCACCGGCTCGAAATGGCAGACTGACGAAGCTTCCAGAAGGTCCCGGGGAACTGTACTACAGATATGAGACGGTAAATGAACGCGTACAAGATAGGGGGCGAATAATGTAGAGCTTGACATCCTTCATGTCAGAGCATCATCCTCTGTCAGCTAACAGAATAGCCTGCGGTTCAGAAGCCACCGGCGCTTATACAAAAGCTTTCTACTCGAATGTAGCTGCCTCCCTTTATAATTTACGAAAAACAAAATCACTGAAAGTGGACCTTGCCCGACGGACAACTTACTATATGAATATCTGAATTGATTTATAGGGTTATCGATGGGTAATCTTAAAAGCAACGACAGATAGTGATCGGCGAGTGACAGCTAAATAACTTAAAATTAAGTCTAATATATGATGCTTATAGTACACGAAGGTCTTTACTTGAGCTAATTCAGCTACCCGTCACTATTATTTTATTGTATTTCATCAATGTGCCAGTCTCCAACTCCTCTTAAAATGTTCACCGCAGATACAACAGATAATGTCTTTTCATAGACAATATTAAATAAAATCAACATCTTTACTTTCATCTTTACTTAAATCTTGACATTTCTCGTAGATAGACATAAATATACTTATTACACATAAAATTCACTATAAGCATACATGACTGGAAACTAATCCCACCCAAAACAACACCAAATCATACAGACATAATGGTTTCGTATCTTAAAGAAATTTAAGAATGTTAAAGTCTTAAAGCATATACATACCTTAAAATGTAATAATATGCTTCACGCACGCGTACAAGCAAAAAAAAAAAACCCCACAAAATACTAAACTGACCTTTTCTACAAACCAAATGAACTGCAATTCGGCGTCGTCTCTATATATCGTTCTTCGCTTTCCTATCGTGGATGCACTTTATTGGCCAGACAGTAGCTCGTTGGAGGGCACGGATTGGCTGGATGAAGCAAGCTGGCTGCCGCTGATTCGAAAATGTCAGAGTGTGCTGGCGTCATGATCCACGCCCATTTTTTCGGCAACAATTGGCTGCTAACTCATGGTAGCCCAATCGTATGCGAGCAAGTTAACCCTCAAGATAGAGTGACAGAAATATTGCCCTTCGTTTACAACATTTCACACTATTTTGCAAAAAAATCTGTGCTACGTTCATATGGACATTATTTGTATATACTGTATATAACGACAAGGTGTATATGATACCTAAGATCAAATACAGGCAACATAAAAATAACAGATGTACCGGCTAGATCACGATGTCCAAGTCTAGTAACGCATAATAAATGGTGGTTTATTGCTATAATGGTGGTTTATACATATGTTTATACATATGTTGATGTTACACGTGAGATCTTGTTACCTCGCTAAGAAAGTGAATATGCCTTGTGTCTTTGTATCTGATTTTATAACTGTGTTCATTTTTAAAATCGATGAATTAGTGATTTTAATCTCGACGGTTTTGATATACAGAATTAATTTGTGGATCGCTAAGAATTATTTCATTAAAATATTTTATCGCTAAATAATTTTCCTTTCAGAACACACATTGTAAACATTATACGGATGTACTGAATGTAGTTTTGTCTTGTTAGTAGACTACAATTGAATTTAAAGCTATGCTATGTATTTTCAGCATCAAGCATCAATTCAGCAATTTTCTTCAAGTTGTCTTTTTTATCACTATATGTTCGATGATTATACAGCGTTAAACACAACAGACACCAGGGGCATTTCTGGGTATTGAAAAGATCAAGGGCTAAGTCAAGTTTATCTGGGGCTTGACTTTTTATTAATTTATTTATTTGAAGGAAGATAGGCATCGGGGCTAAAATACTCTGGGCGAAGATTAAAATACTCTATATTTATATATATATATTACTCTATATATATATATATATTTATTAAAATACTCTGCTATAGCCCTGAGTGATCGGACCTGTCGATGTCTATGACAAACACCATTAATTGTACAGCCAAATTATGATTTTAAGCAGAGGAGTTACATCGCCATTGGACCACTGGGCAAGGTCCTTAACCCCCAAAATATTTCCCTGAATGCTGGACTGACCCTACACTCTGACTCCAAGCTTCATTCTTACCTGTATATATGTCAAAGGAGAGCAGTTTGTGGTATGTGCAAAGTTTTCACATTCCCTCTGTGTTCCATTGGTTTACCCCCACTGTCCAAAACATCGTTAGGCTTATTATTGTTTTTAAATTGCATGATTTATTGTATGATTGTGCATTTATATGGACTGTAATCCCATTCAAGATGTACCCCAGCATTGTGTTTTATGCTGCCTGGGGTAGTTTCCAGCCCCCTCTCAAGATAAGTGATTGGAAGTTGAACCTTTTCTGTTTGTTGTATCTATACCGGTGTATTATTCAGATACAGGTTGGCAATAAAACACTATGAGCCCATACACTTGAACATTCATATGGCATTTTTTCAGGATCCGATATAAATGCAAGTTGTATGTGGCATTTGAGTGTTCCTCACCAATAACGTAAAGGTATATACACACAAAATCCACACACCAACTTCTTCATGTGTATGTGTCGGTATGTTACATTTTAAGTGAACCGGGAAGGCCATGGGGGGTGGCATGGTGGTGCAGTGGTCACATGTGTGCGGAGTTTGCATGTTCTCCCCGTGTCGTCGTGGGGTTTCCTCCGGGTACACCAGTTTCCCCCCACAGTCCAAAAACATGCTGAGTGAATGGTGTGTGAGTGTGCCCTGCGATGGGCTGGCCCCCCATCCTGGATTGTTAAAAATCCTGCCTCGTGCCCATTGCTTCCGGGATAGGCTCCGGACCTCCCGCGACCCAGTAGGATAAGCGGTTTGGAAAATGGATGGATGGATGGGAAGGCCATGTTGACATCATAATTCTGGAATGCTGTTGCTTATCTCCATTTATGCCTAATGCCAAGAACCTTTTTTGACAGGTGCAGATGGGATTCAAGAAGCTTGGAGTATGAATAAATTTCAACATTCCACCCACAGTATCAGAAAAAGGGTGCAGCCCTGGTACAAATTTGTTCCCCAAGGTACAAACAAGAATAATGTTCATCACAGTCCATTTCTGCACCTTAAATTAGACTCAAAGGTACATTTATCTACAGTTAGGGTACCACTCGCAGACACTTGAGGGTACAGCCCCAGTGACAAGTAATTGTACCCTCAAAGGTACACATTGGTACTTTCTTTCTGACCCTGCACTTCCCCTACAATATGCCAGGTATGCCTGTAATGGCATGAAAACCAAGGTCAAAACAACAGATTTTTATCAAAATGTGAGAGTTTGGTCCCCCACTCACATACACTGTAGACACACACACACACACACACACATTGCCTGCATGTCATACATTTGACTTTGAATTTTATAAAAATCTGTGAGTGCAATCAAAAAACTAAAAATGCCAAACATCTTGTATTTTGCTTGGGTATTTAGGGTTAAGGTTAGGGCTGGGTGGGGGTTAGGGTTGTCATAGCTGGGATTAGGGATTTTGCCATAGAAATAAATGGAAGGTCCCCATTTAGATAGGAAGATCAACTGTGTGTGTGTGTGTGTGTGGATTGCATGTCATCTCACTTGTAAACATTGTGAGATGTGAGTGGAGAAATACAGTGATTTAAGGAACTTGTGAATGTCATCTTGCTCTTAACCTCCTCAGGTAACTTTGCTGTTAGAGAAAGATGACCAGTCCTGTAGAGGGAGACAGATTCAACAATCTTTGAACTAGGCAAGGCAAATGTATTTATATAGCCCATCTTCAAAGACAGACGTCATTCAGAGTGCTTTACGTAAAATAAAATCGAATAACAGCAGTCCTTAAAAGGAGAATTAAAGAAACAAGACAACTATAATAAAAGTAATTGAAATTGAAAACAGAAGCCACAAACATAAAACATAAAAGGAGAAGCAAAAACATTCTTGGTGCGTTTCTAACCTCCTCAGGGTGTCTGTTCCAGTTATTTGCCGATTTTCCACTCTTGGCACTATTAGCTGACCGGCTCCTAACGAAGTCAGCAGCTGGTTAGGTCCATATTTATTCAGAAGGTCTGTGATGTAAACTGGGCTGAGACCACTGAGTGCCTTGTAAACAAGAAGCAGCACCTGGAAGTGGATTCCGCAGGTAACTGGAAACCATTGTAAGGAGTGATGGACGGGAGTGATGTGTTTGCTCTTCTTTGACCTAGTTAACAATCTAGTGGCAGCATTTTGGATTAGCTGGAGCTGTCTCATGGATTTTTTTGGGACGTCCATGAAAGACAGCGTTTCAGTCATCCAAGCACCTGGAGATGAAGGCATGAATACGCTTTTCATGGTCATGCTTGGACATTAGGCTTCTGATTTCAGGATTTCTTTATGGCCTTCATATGGTTATTGAAACCGAGATCTTCATCAAGTTGCTCCTCTTTCTTCCCAAAGCTTCAGTTTTCTTTATAATGAGCTAAAGGAAATTGTGCTGCATCTTTAAGGAGGGGTTTAATGATTGTGGCCTTCAATGATTCTGGAAAATCCCCATGAGTAAAGTGTAAAGTGTTTTTTCATAAGTAATGTTTCGCATGGCTAAGAACATCTTTTAAAAATGTTGTGGATGAAACACTTAGTGAGCAAATGGAGGATTTTAAGTTTAGCAACAGGTTCTCTGGAGTTGTGTCATCGATTTCATAAAATTTTTATAGAGTGATCGTACTTATTCTAATGGGTGAATCAAAGACACAGTTTAGGTTATTAGAAATGATTACCAGTCTAATTTTGTGAATTCATTGCAGCCTTATGCTGAGAAGAATTCAGGAGGTACCTGAATCTGTGATTGGTAAGCTTGTCAACTATACTGAATAGAGTGTGGGGGGTGTTGATGTTATGATTAATGATGCGAGAGAAAAAAGATTGTCTAGCCTTTCTGACTTCAAAGCTAAAAAGTTTCTCTTTATAGATGTCATAATGTATCTGGATTTGACTTTTTCCCCACTTACGTTCTGCTTTCCTGCATTTGTGCTTTTGTGATAAACCTGCAGCTACCGTAACCTTTACAGGAGCTAATGCATCAATTACATGTAGAACTTTAGCATTAAATTACCTCAGAAGACCCTCTACAGAATCAGCATTTAGAAGAGGTGACTTCATTAATGCATCCATAAACAGTGTGCTCCTTTATGCAGCTTTTTCACATGAAAAGATCTGGTCTGAATAAGTTGATAAGCTGGTATTTCAAAGGAAACACAGAAGTGGACAGACACAGACAAATCCTTGTCATTAATGGTATGAATCCCAATACCCTCCGTAATGACCAAGTCCAGCGTATGCCCACGAGAATGAGCTCACATGCTTTAGTACGTCAGACAAGTCGAACACCGCAAACAGTTCTTTGTCAACTCTATCGCTAGCATTGTCAGTACGGATATTGAAATCACCAGCAATGGCCAAGCAGTCAAATTCAGTGGAGATGTTAGACAGTAACTGATAAGTCATCCATAAAAGTGACAGAGTATTTAAGAAGCCTATAGGCAACAGCAAGTCCTATCTGTGGTGTTGCTTTCAACACAGTACAGGGATATTCAAAACAATTGAAATCTCCAATTTGAAAACTATAATTTGGGAGTACTGATTGAATTGGGGTTGTTAGGCTGCAGTTCTGATCAACCGTACTTTGGTTAAAAACCACTAATAAAATCATTTATTAAAAATGCCTTGTTACAAAGCGACTGGACATTAAGTAAAACTGGCTATATGGTGCTGGTAAGAGGCTCTATAGCTGACTGAAACTGCTGAGAAGAGATATGTCTTAGATTGGAGATGTTGTACTGGCTAATCATGCAGTAGGACAGAAATGGTATGGATATCGGGTCCCAGCCTGATCTGAGAACAGTCCCCAATAGCACAATGGGAGGTGGAATGCACATCATATCAGTAGCTGTAAGTAATGATTGGTCCACTGTACATGAATATATCAGCACTGGTAAATGAGCCAGTCTGCTGACACTGAGGAAGAGAGAACATACATTCTGCTTTGCTGTTGCTGATTTTTCACGTCTCACACTTTTCTCCCTAGTTTGAATTTTTTCTGCAGTTTTTAACTGTTTCTTTTTAAAATGTAAAAGCCACAACTGATTTTCAGCCAAGGACCAGAAATTCCAGATATGTTCCAACAGATGGCAGCACTGATCCAAGTGCACCAGCACCTTGCACTCACAAGTATGAATGTGCTATAAGGGGCTGGAGGGCCAGTGGCAGCTGGACCATCCAGTTTGTTCTGACCAGCTGAATGTAGTGGCAGTGTCGTCAAACCCCATTTTTAGGACCTGGACATGCATATACAGCAGAGGAGAGGAAACGGGAGAAGTAGACTGTGAATTCCCAGACAGTCAGTTTGTTCTCAAATTGGAGCGCAACAAGCATGTGCAGTTTTTGCAGATCCTGTTAGAAAATTGTCCTTCCTGCAATAGTCTCTTCAGCAAGGTGTCAAGGGGTTATAGCTCTCCGACATCACTATCTCTGTAGTGTTGACTACTTGGGCTTCGATTCATTACATGGGAATTGCCTAAGGAAGGACAGGATTCCTGTTTTTTCCATCATGAAAAGTAGCTGCACACAAACAGAAAAGCATAGTTATTCTGAGTGTTGATTGCATGTTGACGGCATTTTGTAATGGCAGGCAGGTCTGTTAACCTGGCCCACCCCACCTTTCCAGGTGTCACACTATGCATCCCTAAGATGCATGATCAGGCCTGCATCCTGGCCATGTGAGTTTTTTCCCCCTAATTGGATTCCCTCATCTGTTCTTATTAGAGCTCAGTGTTGGTCAGGGCTTTGGGGGGAAACCTGGACACTGCAGCTTCAGCCAGTGAGAAGCCCGTTTCTGTGCGAGTTTGGCCACAGTCTGGGGGTTTCACCTGGGACCCCTGCAGAGCACCTAGGCCAGGCTGTGTGAGGCAGCTTATATGTGGTGTGTGGCAGCTCTTCAAAGCAACACCTCTAAGATTATAAATGTATTAAAGGTGATGCAAAGCTGAAAAATTAATAATGGATATTAATATAATAGAGCTGAAAAATTCCTACTGCCTAGTGACATCGTAGCCGTTGAAACGTCGATTTGTTACGTTTGTGGTGATGTTGGTGTAAAAAAAACTTACTGCACTACCAGCTGTATAAAAGTATAGCACATAGTATTATGTGCAGTACTTCGTGATGATAATAAACAACGTTACTGGTTTATATATTTACTAAACTCCACATTTTTTTCATTATTTAAGCTGTACCATATAGCCTAAGTGTGTAGTAGATGGTATGTCTAAGTACAGTACTCCCCCTGTAATCACAGTTTGAGTTATCTGCAGTTTACCATGGTCCGAAAAAAAATGTGTAACAAAATGGTTTTTCATTGTTCCTTCAATCTTTGAGAGCTATAAAAATAATGATTTTCATTGCTCCGTCACGCCTTGACTGTACATACTGTACATATTTTTTCTTTGCTCTATCATCTCTTGAGAATTAGATTAAAACATCAGAATGCCTTTCATTGGAGATATTGCAGTACTGTATATATCTGTACATGGTGCAGCATTCAAAGCTCTAGCCTTGGAGGTGTGACACTACAGCACTGTGTCTGTGATTGAAAAGGCAGCAGTTCGAGCCCGACCTCGGCACAACTGCGGGTTCTTGAGCAAGGCCCCTAACCCCCCAGCCCCCTGAGCTTACCTGTGCTGGCTGTGTGTCACCATCAGCTTGCTCTTACCCACAGAGAGCAAGTTGGGGAAGGAATGAAGAGAATTCCCTCATGGGGATGAATAAAGTATCTATCATTATTATGTTCATTTAAATATTTACTGAAATATCTGAATTAGCCTGCTTGTAAACTACAGCACAGACACAACACTTCAACCCATTACTGGTTCATTTTAAGCTTTTTTTTTCCTGGCATGACAAAAAAAAAGTGCAAATATCTTCAACGCAGACAGTTTATTTCTTAAACAGCAATGCCTTGCTTGGAACTTGCTTGCAACAACAACAGCAATAAGATACAGGACACATGGCAACAGAGAATCACACAAGTCTTTCAGAGGTCAACACCCCAAGCCTTACTTTTCTACTCGGGGAACAGTCTGGCAGAGGCAATTTTTATGCTTCATCTTGTATGATTTATTTAATTTTTTTTAATATATACTTTATTTTGCACAACCACATAATTGATATATTCATTGCGTTGAATACTCATTAATCTTACAGTTCAACTAAACAGTGGAAGCACAGTTTTCATAGATGCAACACAAAGATACGTGACACTTATAAAGTCTGTCCATGATGACCTATGTACGTCATCATTAATAGCCACTAAAGAATCTGAGAATATCGGAAACAAACAAAGGCAAACAATAATGAAAACAGCTGTGTCTTTACTGTTACAGACAAACAGGGTCATATTACAACAATCACAAAGACCGATATCACAGCTGGGGGGCTATCTTTGTGTCCAAATGACAGAAATGCAGAATCTTTCTTCTTTTTTTCCTTTTCTGTGCACTGACCAACCCAGACACTGACCAAAACCTTTATAGTAAGACGAAAAAATAACTATACTAAATCATAGACTGATAATTGCGTTGACAATTAATTGTTGTATATATCTAACAAAATAATATTCTTGATTTAACGTAACGGAATAAAACGCTTAACGCGCCCCCCTCTTCTCAGTCTGTACAATAGCATGTGGCATTTTGACGTTTTCAGCTTCCTGAATCCATATTGCACTTTGTAATGTAGATCAAGCGGACGACCCAAAGAAAAAGTGGAGACACGATTGTCACTGGTGCTGCTGGCGACCTGCGCGTCTGAAGCCGTCACAGATATACAGAGAACAGCGCAGTCCAGGGTCGGCGGCAACTGGCGTCACTCTCCATTAATCACAAATCACTTCAGCTGATTTATATAAACGCACATTAAGCGACATGCAGTATTTATCAGTACGACACGCTAGTACACTGTGGTGACTGGCACGGTAGGTTTTATGATCCAGGGTCGATGTCGTGACTGTGGGACGGTTAAACGGGACGTCCGAAGCTCTCCGTCGGAACTCCCCAGCTGCCGGCGCTGATGTCGCTCTATCGAGCAGCTCGTGACTGCACCCTCTACTGGCGACTAGTGAGAATAATCCATAACTTGTGTTACGTAGGTGGGGCTTCGGATCTCTCCCGCATTCTCCACAGTAAAACCTTAGACGTGGAGCTAATTAGACATTTACATATGTATATGATTTTACTGGTAGGGGGAGGGCAAAAACCTGGAGGGAGGAGGAAGAGTAGGGTGTGTGTAGGGGGGAGCAAAGGAAGGTTACAGAGAGGATGGTGGTTAAGAATCGAACGGTGCATGGCTCTCGTGATGTGAAGGGCTGCCCTTGCTCGGCCGGCTGAGAATAAAAAGAGGGAAAAGACACAGAAATTAACAAATGAAAAGTAAGTCATAAGCATTTGCGGGAAATGGGAGGAAATATAACTCCAGCTGGCAAGCTAACTTTTATGTATGAAGAATTTCACTGCATTTTGATCGCATTTGTGAAAGTTATTTTTGGCCGCCAGTCTGCCATTATGGTGAACAATGGGCAGCCCATGGGACGTGGTGAACTGGTCCCGAGAGAAAATAACGGAATGTAAGTAGTCTCTGCACCCAGTTTTACTTGCCAGCGGTTTCTGATTTTACTCCCACTGAAAACCCAGCTTCGCCCATACAATGCTGTCCTGACTTCCTGCACGCAGCCCTTATGGGTGTTTGTTTCTGCAGCAGACGGACAATAGGGGCAGGAGGGAAAGATGCTCTGACTGCTTACTCATTGCTGACAGCGACAAGAATCAAAGAGCTTGGGAAGAAGAGTTATAGCAATAGAAGGCGATAAAGAATAAAGGCACAGCGGAAAAACAAAACACTGAACGATGCACATTTTTCCTTCACTCATCCCTCCATTCCTTTTCCCTTCTGGGAGATTTTGGGAAAAAAACACACCCTCGTGTGCTGTTGTGAGTGTGGGGGCAGTGGGGTCACTGCCAATCACCTGAGAGAGGGAATACCTCTCAACTATTGACGCTGAAAGAGAAGCCGTGAATGGGCAAGTAGCTTAGCCAGCACTTACAATCTCCCAGAGAGAAGGTAACGAGGGTCCCTTTCTGCAGACGATATCTCGCGTCACAGTGAGTGAAAAATGGCAAGTGAGATAGAGAAGGGGCAGAAGGACATGCACGAGAGGCTGGGGAGGGAGGGGGGTCGGTGAAATCAAAGAGAGCCTGCCCCCAAAAACGTATTTGCGCTATGTGCGGAAACAGCCTGCTGACACTGAAGGTGTATCACACAGCCCAAGAAGAATGCATGGGTGCTGTGGAGGGACAAGGCGGCATCCTTAGTGTGGAACCAGGGAAGCATGTTGTGTTCATAATACACACGGGCTGGAAGTCGGCTACAGTACGTTTTCTTTTTCACGTGTTTTTCAAGTATATTTCTTAGTAATGCTTCATGTCTGCTACAATGAAAAATTCACATGGTTTGCTTAAGAGAACATTTATATGGCCGTATTTCCAAAATGTCTGCAGTACTAGATAGTATGAGGATTAAAGTATCATCACTGTAATATGATATAATCACCACAATTAGATATTATTGTCTCTCATTTATGATTTGTGAAAATTGGGGACAGGTGATGTATTTATCCTTGGGTGCCTGCACAAGTACGTGCACTAGTGTGGGAGTTGGAGGAGGAGCTGAAGGGAAGGTCTGGCTGGGGATCAGGGGCTCAGTCCATTGGGTCTCACGCCCGGGGCGCCTAGTGGTCTAAAGGAAATGACTCTGAGGATCTGTTGGGTCTGGTTGGCGAAGCCGGGGCCCTCCTGCTGCGAGGAAGACAAGGACGAACAGAGAGACCAAGACACACACAGACAGAGAGAAGACAAGACACGATCAAGACCAACAACACTCACAGCACGGGGGTGCACACCGAATACAATTCCCTCTTGGAGACACACAAAAATATATGAACGCAGTGATGAAGGACAGGTCATCCACAACAATCATAAACACGCATGATCCTCAGTAACACACATTAGAACCTGTCTGGAACACTGCCCCCTAATGGCAACTAGAGTCTCGTGCCTTGAATTTACAGTTTAATTTGTTGTCAATTAATATTGGCTTAAGTTATAAATGTTATACATTATTTATATATATTTTTCTATAAAATTTGTGAGAAATATTCATTTAAAGCAGCAAGGAAGTTACATTTATTTTTACAGACACACACACACACGTCGGGTAAACATCCTTATGGGGACCACTCATTCATTTCTATAGGAAAAATGCTAACGCTAACTATGACAACTTTAACCCCCACCCTGCCCTAACCATAACCATAAGTAACCAAACTAAATACAAGAGTTTTTGCATTTTTTCATAGCAGTCACCGATTTTTATAAAATAGAGTTTTCCCTTATGGGGACCAGGAAACCGGTCCCCATTAGGGAAAAAAAAAACAGATATTTATCACGTTATGAGGACATTGTGTCCCCATAAGGATAGGTATACCCGCTCACACACACACACACACATAAATATATATAGTAAGCAAAGAATAGTACCAAAGTACTAAAAAGTAACCAACTGATGGCAAACATCACCAGAAACACCAAACAGGAGACTACTAGTTAGCCATACAGAGGGCTTTGACCTTGGAGCCAGAAAAATTGGTGTCTCTGATTAGCCTGAATTCCAGAATTCATCTTATGGAAAAACGGCTTGTTCCATAGACTTTGTGCTAATCTACATATAGCATACAGCCCCTTCCGATGAACATACTTGTCTAAGATTTCGGATATGCGTGTTAGGGTGGTTATGCACATGTAATGGTGGAGTTTAGTGCAGGCTGATCTTTTCTACCATTGTCCTACTCCCAACATCTGCATTTAATTATGAAGTATTGCAGTGACTCCAGTGCACAGCCTGTGCTCTTTTGATCTAGGCCTGTGTTCATAAACGCACTGCGATTACACATTCTTTAGCACCAACCGCTAGCACTGCCTCAACATTAATTCATATCCTCAAAAGTAAACAACTTTAGCAACAGGTCAATGGACCAACGAGTGAGATTGATTTGATGAGTAATCCTGTCAGCTGTGTTTGTATTTGCGCCCTGTGGTGTATTTGCTATCATGGTTTTCATTGCAGTTCATCTGAAGAAAACTATCTATCCATTCTGAAATTTTCTGGCACCAAGAGAGCATCGTGTTGAAATCTAGACCTGCCAGATTTCAACAGGTCCATTATGGCATAGAGAACGGCAAGAATGGCACTGTTGTGACATCATCTCATCTGGGATGGGTGGAAGTCTATAACTTTTAGGGAAAAAAAGGAAGGTATCTGTGTTCATTTATGCCTGTGTGTGGGGGCGAAGCTGTTGAACAAGATGATGGTCATGCACAGACTTGCAAAGGTGTAAATCATGTAATGAGCACACAAGACATACCATTAGTGATAATCCTCACTGATCACTGTTTGAAATTCTGAAACAATAATCATAATCAACAGGCGGGTAGTTGGAGTGGTGTGAAATCACAGTCAAAGAGAAAGAACTCAATCAGATTAAAGAGCTGCACAAATCCATGTGATTGGCAGAACTGGAGCCTATAAGGAGACAGCAAGGCTGTCCTTTGCAGTGGTTCTGGTCTGGCGATCCAATGGGGAGCAGGGCGGTTCTTAGTCAATCATTTAGTTCAAGCACAGCATTTGCAAGCACACAGTATGTAACCTGAGGAGCACAAGTGCCCTAGCTGACAGCTACGGAAAGTCAGGTAAAGCCCATCAGACAGTAGACCAGTCCTCTCGCTATTTCTCTCTCACACTCACTTTCTCTCTCCTCCCCCCCTTACACTTCCATTCTCATGCTCAGAGAAATAGCCAGGGGTGTGGGCACAGAGCTGGGAGGATGGAGGCTAGATGGAGGCACGTGGGACAGCCTGAGAAGAGCATGCACACATTTCGGGTGGATGTAAAGCTGTGGGTGTGAGCTGGGCAGTGTGCACTGGGCAGTGTGCACTGGCTAAGTGTTTATCTGGGAGCACTTCAGTGCCATGGAGCGCAAAGATGGCTCTCACACGAAGCAGCTTCAGAATGTATTTCATGAGAGTTTAATAAGGCCAGACATAATTAGCAGTGTATACCAATAAGCAGGCCAGTGTCACACTGAAAATAGGATCAGCTTAGTTTCCTTAATTTATGGTGTGACATAGCACACTGTACTGTGTGGCTGTGGATATCTGCATTTTTACTCCCCTGGGGAATGAGGATAAAAGAAAATGATTGTGAACCGGATTTAAATATCAGGTAAAACAGCGAGACAGTGATGGTGCTGTGTGCATAGACCCTATAATTCTGAATTTTGTCATTTTTATCAGTTTTTCTGAAGACAAACAATGATTTCTTTGCTGGGTAAATCATTCTCAGTAAGATTATAGAATCTGTTTAACAAATGACAGAACCCAAATTACATAGGTCTAGATCAGGGGTGGGCAATCTTATCCGCAAAGGGCCGGTGTGTGTGCTGGTTTTCGCTGCAACTCACTAATTAGGTCACTAA
>JAODJX010000042.1:16916488-16937293 GCA_026776945.1 Isichthys henryi | reverse complement strand
GGGGGCCCAAACAGGGGTTTGTTTCCACCCCCCCCCCCCCCCCCCCCCCCCACACTACATGGCAGGGCAAGTACCTTTAAACGTGTATGATGACTTGATGGAGGCAGTGAAAGCATTGGGGAGATTTCACAATTTTGCCAAAACACTTACTAGTGCGACATTCCTGGGCAAATGCGACAGGTGTTCAAGCAGAGCAGATGAAAGGAGAATTATTCACATCTTACAACAGTTACACTAATCTCTCCAATCAATGTCTGCATACATACGGTGCAGCATTTTATATGAATTAAAAATAGAGGGAAAATGAGAATGTTGTTTCACATCAAGTGACACATTTTTGCTTCATACATACTCCATCTCGACAGGACTTCCACCTCCGACGTCTTCCAAACCGCAAAACCCCACAAAAAAACAGCCCACCACACACGCCACTCTGGAGTCACTGCAATGGGCCCCTCTAGCCTTTCCATGACAAAACAATGGGCCATTTTTCCTCAGAGCCAGGCTCTGTTTGTTTTGGGTCCTTGCTCTGAGAGAAACCGCCATCCTTAGCTCATGTTAAAATAAATACATGCAGAGGTTAGAGGTGGGGGCAGGGCTAAGTCTTCCATGCATGTGTGTGGGTGTGTGTGTGCGTGCATGTGTGGGTATGTATTAGGTTTGTGGGGACCAAATGTTCCCCACAATGTAATAAAAACCTGTTTTTCTGACGTTGTGGGGACCATTTTTGGGGTCCCCACAAAGATCTGTGAATGCAATCAAAAAAATAAAAATGTCAAAAACCTCGTATTTTGTTCGGTTACTTATGGTTAAGGTTAGGGCTGGGTAGGGTCATCATGTTGGGATTAGAGATTTCCCCATAGAAATGAATGGAAAGTCCCCACAAAGATATAATTACAAACGTGTGTGTGTGTGTGTGTGTGTGTTAGTCATTTAGCATAAGAACAGCGGGTACAAGAGGGGTGGGGGGATTCAGCAGAGGCCTTTGTGTGCCAGAAGATAAAAAGAAGGCTTCATAGACCCTCTCTACACCACATGGTCTCCATTAGAGTCCCAGCCAGTTTACCAGAGACCCGACCCATCACGCCCCAACCCCCACCCCGGATCGGTTTATGAGAAGCAGACATGCTCTCGGATTACCCTCGACTGCCAGCCGTGACAGGGTCCGCTTCTGGTCGGCACATGCTAGGTGCCAGCATTAACATATCTGACACTCAGGGGGGCTGGCGTACTTTAGGCTGGCCCTCTGTCCCCTTTACAACTCGCACCCCCCTCCCTCATCTGAACTCTCTAAACTGAGAGGTCATCAAAAATCTATATACTTCCCTTAAAACCACAGTGAAGCAAATAAAAATGGATGGACCCACTGCATTAACTGAATATTGGAGGGCAGAAATGGAGAGACTAGTGAGGCCTTGGCTTTTCATAGGGCACTGCAAAATTCCCTAATTCTGCTCCCAGTGCTAGAGGAAACTCTGCATCTCATACTCTTAGTCGATGGTATTTCAAGTCAAAACCACACCAGGAAAAGCAACTATTTGGAACAATGGCGAATTGATTCCACTTAAAATCCTGGCAAAGGCATAGATTTGGGTATTGATGTAGGGAAATGTCCCTTCCAATACTGTGGGAATACCGTGCGTGTGGAGCCCAGGGCTGATTTGGTCCATACCAATGTTTAAACCAAACCCACACCCTAGAATCCTGGTCAGTTAGTGAAAAGTGAGTGGTTCTCAAATGAAAGGTAAGAGACGGCATTAGTTAAGTCTGTGCGATGTCGTTAGCAGACTAGGCAATGACAGGTTAATGTCTGGGCAGTGGTAGACTAGATCATTGGTACTACTATAGTTACTGTATATAAGCTACTGTAGGAATAGAAACGCTTCATTTAAATGTGGAAATATTTAATTTTTTACTGCAAGGACAAAGACTCACCTCATCATCCTTGTACCAGGACAAGGTCTCAGCGGTCAGCACGAACCAATATTCTTTAGACCCCCCTTTCATGATGCCGATGTTGTTGATGGTCAGCCAGCCCTTCCTGATCACCTGTGTGGGGCATGGAGAAATGACATCACAGGAGATCCTGCTTTTACTCAGCAGAACTCAAAACACAAAGCCCCTTCTGGTGAGGGAATCTGTCTGCTCGGCTTGGCCAAGGTTGTACTCCTATGCCCGAGATATTGCCTATAATACCACCAGAAGGAGATTCCCTCACCAAAGACCTGGACCTATAAATAAGGCCTGAACATCACCAGTAACATCAACCATACGTGTTTTTTTCACAGAAGGATTGCTTGGACATTCATCCATCCAGTTTCTGAAACTCCTTGTCCTATTCAGGGTCGCGGGGGGTCCGGGGCCTATTCTGAAGGCTGAGGCCCCAAGGCAGGGAACAACCCAGGATGGGGCGCCAACCCATTATAGGACACACCCATATACCATTCACTCACACACACACACACCTATGGGCAATTTGGTAACATTGCTTCAACATTTGAAGCACAATGTCCTCTTTAGCTTGATCTGCTACATTGTTACAGCATCAATAAAGCACTCGAGTCCCTCACCTAAGCTGCTGGTAGTACTGCAATCATTCACCCTTATGGCTTCACTTAGCTCTCTAGTCGTTTTCAGACATAATTGGAAAGGTGGAAAAACAGGAATATTATGGCAGTGGATTGGTGGCCTACATGTTGCATTGATAACTGTACAGGACACCGTATCATCCACAAACATAAATGACTTCAGAGAATCTTCTACCTCCTGTCTAAGAAGGAATAAAACCAAAAAAACTGAATGATGAAATGCAGATCCGCTGCTAGGCACCGCAAAAATGAATGGATGAATGTATGAACAGATAGATGACAGACAGACAGACAGACAGACAGACAGGCAGATAGACAGACAGATAGACAGACAGACAGACTTCATCAAACCTGGGGTGACAAGTGAGCCATCATTCTGCCACCAGCCAATGCCACTTCCGCAAGTCTCTTAGCAAAATGTTTTTTGAATAAAATAAAATATTCAGCGTGACACTAATTACATATAAAGAAGGTCTTATTTAAAGTGTGCATATGCATAAATTTATAACATAACTGTATTTTAAATGGTTTTTGACTGCCATCGGCTCAGGAATGACATTTTTCTTTGGTCATTAGGTCATGACACAAAAGTGGATCGGGGGGTGGGAGGTTGCGTTGGTAAAGATGTCGACTGAGGTGGGGGTCACGATGGTAAAAGTCATTCTTTTTTTAAAACCACATACTCCATAGTCCGCCACTGGAGAAAACCTCTAATGCTTTAAACACCCATAGTGATGCACCTTTGTACTCAGTCTTGTTTCAGTGACATATTGTGCTCACTCATGTCTCTCCGGTGATTACATGAGTGTCTGGGAGACGCGGTGCAGTACAGCAGCCTCAAAATGAACACAATGTAAGTTACGTAATGCTAGTGTGCATGTATAACATCTGCGTTACGTACAGATATGCACATCATCAGAGCGTGGGCATACTCACCATAATCTCATCCTTAAGTGGCGTTGCCATAGTAATAGTAGCAAAGCAAAAGAAAACAGGCAAGATTATTAGAGCAAATAAACAGAAAAAAAAATACAGCAAACGAAAAGAGCAAAATAGAACAGAAGTGAGCCCAAGTGTATCTCAAAAGAACAATACAAAGCAACGAAGATGGGAAATATCAGAACAGAGGAGGTCTGGAGGTAGCCCTGTAGGGGGCGATGTGCCACAGACTCTGTACCTGATTGCCAGAAGCCTTCTTCTTGCTCATCTGGTTACTCCTTTGCTGTGCACTGCAAAGAGAAGTTTCCTCAGCAGCAGTAACCTATTGTGTATTTGAAGAGGACAAATAAACAGGTAGGATCTTACTTGGCAAATCCAATGAAGTCTTCATGATTTGTGTTCACGTAAGCCAGTTCAATGTCGATCAGCAGCATCACCTGGAAGTAAAATAAGCTTGAGAATTGAAATTCAACAGAACTAAACTCTAGTGGTTCCAGTCAATAGGTTTTCGGTTGTAGGCATGTATTACATTTGGTACCATAAATGGATATAATTACGTACAGCTGTGGACCACTCTATATTTTTAAACAAATCTGCATTTTTAAATCCTGGTTTAATTGTGGTTCTGCTGGCAGAAGGATACGCTGAGCAGCAAGATGCTTTCAGGTTCAAAACATTTCTAAGACAGCAGCACACAAGAATAAGGTGAAGCAGGAGACACTGGGAACGACCAGGAACCAGCTAGATAAAGGGCGGAAGCGACATTCTAATGCCAGAGATGACTGTTAACTTATCCGACAGTTTCTCATGAATCGAAGGATGACATCAAGTGACCTTCAAGAGGAATGGGAAACATTAAGTGCAGGTGTGAGGTGCACTGCTAGGATAGCTTCTAGAAGGCTCCTAGAAGCAGGGCTGAAGTCCCAAAAAGCAAGAAGAAGCCCTTCATTAATGAGAAGCAGGGAAGAACCAGACTGCAATTTGCTGAAAAATATATATTATTCAGACGCATAACCATAAATTGATAAATGAGTGAGCATGTGTGGCATGAGCAGGTTGCTATAACAATAAGAGATGGAACATTCCACCTACCAATTTCTGGGGTTTGTGTGCTTGTTCTTTTGGTTAAAATCTCCAGTTTTGGTCTCCAGCGCCGTCTTACGCAGGTGGTGAAACCTCAGCATCGCTAAAGCTGGAGAGTGGCGGAGCGTAAAGGTGCTACTAACCTGGGTTTTGGTGCGGCTCTCCCGGTCGCGGATGTGTTGGGTGACGATCCTTTCCATCTCCTCCCTCAGCATGGGGTACTGGGCTAGCTGTGGCCCAGAGGACAGGGGCTCGTGAATGGCTGAGGCCAGACCAGCAATGTGCACAGCAAGCCACATGGACACGATAGTACCACACACCACGTTACACCAAGAACCAGTGCCAACGGTGCAACAGTCATCAGCTGACAGCTGGGCTTCACATGATGAGCTACTGCATACCTGTGTTAAACACCATCGTTTCTCACACTCCCTATTCATTTTGCTGCCTAAACGCCAATCGCAAGATACGTATTTATAAAAATCTGGTATTCTTTCCAGACTTTTCCCTTCACCACATTTGCACAAGCTCAGCAGTGGTGAGCACACACTTTGTCTAGTGTCTGTGGAGTCAGCTACCTGATTCTTTGTCATATACAACCTTCATAAGACTTCAGAAGATTTCATAAAGCAAAGATGTGAGCGATATTAGCTTGATGTTAGCTATACTCCAGTAATTCAGCCATCAGAGTCCTACAGAGGGATAAACAGTGAAATTGTAGGCCTGCCCGGCGTTTACCTTCTTGGTGCACTGCCTCACGGTGTTGACCAGCTCCGAAATGACCAGGTCCACACACTTCTGGCACGGCTCCTTGATCTTCCCGATCTGCCGCTTCACAATGGTCTCGAAAGCCATGTCTGGGGTGAACAGCCCAGTTCTGAGGCACGGAGATATCAAACAGGCATAGAAAGATGGAGGGAGAGCAGAGGAGGTCAAAATGAGCATCAGGAAGAAAAACAGAAAGTGCACAGTCCCGCATTAACGTCTACTTTGTGGACTGCCTGAGTAATAAGTATTAAATTATTCTACATTCACCTAACACTATTATTCAAAGCGATTTACAGTAGACAGCAGGGTTTCAATATCAGTGTGTTCCCTAGGATCTGAAGCCATGACGTTTACTTGTTGAGCTACAAGCCATCATTAACTATGTTTGGAAATGTTCCATATGAAACTTCCCATGTTCAGTCTAACCCATTCATCATCCACATAGAAGAGAGGCGATTCCAAACACTACAAGCAATTTAGAGACAGCGATTCAGCCAGGTGAGTTTGGGCCGTGAGAGTGAAAATATGCAAATGCAAGAGGGACCCGGAGAGCCAGGACCCATGACCTCCTTCCCCCATGGCCTTATCCACGCTGGCCATGAATAGCAGAAACCTCTCCCCCTCTGAGCGCTACTTTGCTATAGCTTGGACTTATGTAATTTTCCTTGAGTATAAATAGATTCATTTCAATAACTGAAATTAGAAACAGGCCTGACACGTTTTACACTGGAAAAACTCTAGTCATTCGCTTTTCAATGCCATAAAACATTTACCACTTTGTTTTAACAAGGCTTTTTGTTGTGCTCAATTTCCCAGCGCTCGAAGCAGTACGGGGGTCAGTGTGATTTCTTTTTGCAGGATGGCCGGGTGGTCTCTCATACCTCAGTCCTCTTAATCTTGGCATCGAGCCCTAGAGTCACTCAAGTTTCCTGTCAATTTCAGCACTGTGTATATACTCTAGTACTCACAGAGTATATACTCTAGTACTCAGAGTACTCATGAATCTCCTGTAGTTGAAGCAGATATACAGACTGCCTATCAGATCCTATTTTAATACTAAACTACTGCATCAACAGTTTAGCCTTTATTCTCCCAGCCACTGTGCCCTGAAGGGTTTGTCCAAAGTGAAAGTGATACAAAAATGTTACACATACGGTGGTACGTACTTATGTAAGTAGGTCAGGATGGCATAGTACTGCTGTGTGTGTATGTGTGGGCATGTATATATTTCATTATCATATGTCCCCACAATGTGATAAAAACGTATTATTTTGATCCTGTGGGGACATTTTTGGGTCCTCACAATGGAAACTTGATTTTACAAAAATCTATGACTGCAATCAAAAAACCAAAAATACCAAAGATCTTGTTTTTTGTTTGGTTACTTATGGTTGAGGTTGGCACAGTTGGATTAGGGTTATGTGTGTGTGTGTGTGTGTGTGTGTGTGTGGAGTTGCATTTTCTTCCCCAAGTTACGCAAGATTCCTCTAGTTTCCTCCAGTTAACTGAAACATCTCTACTTTGTGTGTGTAGAAGATGGATGGACAACAAAATAGTTATTTTATTTCATGAATGTCCTCACCCACAAAGAGGTGGTTTATCTCCAATTTCCAGCAACACGGCTAAGTGAAGGGTCAGTAGTAGGGTATCCAGAGAAAAATCTGCTTATCTCGTTATTTTTAAGAATTATGCTCAGCTATCCGGCATGACTTACGAAATAATATGAATATACCCAATAAATAAATACTAGAAACACTGCATGCAGAAGTTGTGATTTGAAGCTGAACTGACCTATAGCACACACATGATATACGTTGCCTTTTAATTTTATTTTTAGGGTGTATAGTTTGATATAGTAGCCCAACGGAAAAGGCCCCCACTAAAACATAGCGGGGCTCTATAAAACGCACTACCCTCCATGCGAAATAATAGCTAAACAAACCCATGTGGCATGCTTACAATCTTGTGTAACAATTATTGGTTTTTCCATTAGTACTCATTCTGACTCATTGGATTAGGTACAAATATTAGCCTAACATCAACAGCACTAAAAAGGTACCTAGATGCCACTGACACACGCGGCAACAGAGGAAGAGCTGCAGTTCTGCATCCTAATGGCCTGACACGTCCTCCAGGTGCAGCATGGCTGGAAACCTCTGGAAACCACTGCTGCACTATCTGGGTGCTGACCAGACCATTGGCTTTGCTATCTCAATAATATACAATTTAGGAATAAGAAAACTCTGAAGTTTCGATACTTGTCATAGATTCTCACGTCATTTTTAAAGAATCTATCTTTGAAATAAAAAGGATACGGCAGCATGATTTAAAAAAAAAAAAAAAATGTCTAACATTTTTAAAAATAAACTGCTGTGTTGAGTGTAAATCAGCACTATTTGATTAGGGAGCTCTCTGCTTCTCAGTGGTGTCATCTAACCAGCAGACGATGCTGGCCAAAAAGACAGACGCGGTCGGGATGAGTGTCTGAAAACTATGCGGTATGGGAAATACGAGGCACAGAAGTAACAAAAAACAGGAATATTTATCGGCTACAGATCATGTGGTTACCGTCGTAATGCAGGAGCCCATTGGCTTGGCCCAGATTTAACTAGAAGCAGCCGTTCTGCAGAATGGATATGCATCAAAATTAAGACGTACACCCCAGGTGCTCGCTAAAATTCATGTGGACACTGGCTGACCAATCGCATACACAAGGATAGGCATGGGATAGGTTTACCAGTACACCTTATTTATACATGCACATGTGCTGTTCTGTCATCATCTCTGAGTTCCTATTGGGTGATTAGGGGGCTGTTGGGGCATGGGGGCCACTTGCCTGATGCCGTGGATGTTCTTGATGGCGTAGCTGATCTCCTTGCGTAGCTCCTTTTCATCAAACTCCATCTTAAAACGGGGGGAGGAATTGGGATAATGAGCTGTTTAAACGCACAAGCCAATTGAGATGTGGGTCGTCTCCACAGCGTGCTACGCTGCATGATATGTCTATAGCATAGTACAAGTGATAGTGCATGTTCATGTCAGCAAAGAGGTATCCCAGTGACAACATTTAACCCTTGTCCACAGATCAAAGCCCTGGCAGTTTAGAGGACCGTCTGAGAGTGATTTGGTGCTTTTTGAAGCAGCAATGACTCTCAGAGCCAACCTGACAGCATTGGACTCTGCCAAGTCTGTCCAGACACACAGTTTAGACCAGACGCACTACTCGCTTCTGGGGGTACGCACTGTGTGCGCGTTTTTTTCCAGAGAGAGAGAGCGAACAGCATGTTTTTGTCATAAAGTCTCTGGTAACAGCCCCGGGAGAGACTCAATCCTAAACCATGAGTCACCTTCTCCGCCGCCATTAACCGATAGCAGAGGCCTCCTGCTCTCTCTCTCGGTCTCTCACTCACAGATGAGGGAACTCTCAGCCTCACGGAAAGGGCCACATCCGAGGGAAGGGAAGGGTGGAGCTGCCACGTGGCCAGTCTCCCCGTTTTCACCATTTTCGAAGCGGGAGTTTGCAGACTCGGGAATCCAGGGGCCCATCAGACCACGCTTTTCAAAATGGCCATAGTTGTCAGTCCCCAACTTGAGCGAAATCTCTCCGTCCCTGTGTTATCACGCCCGGGACAGCTAGTTAAAGAGAGTGGCACAGGCCCACATCCCACAACGTCCTTTCAAACTGGGAGCGAGCCTTGTTATTGCCAGGAACCATTTTATCATGAACACACTCAGTCATGGTTCGTCTCAGGTTACTGGCTGGCCAGTCGGCTGTCTGGCTGTTTTCTGCTGCAGCATGATAATCACAAACATACTCATTATACTGAAGTTTTAGTTTTGTGCTGCAAGAAAAAAAAACAAACCCGCTACCTACATACTGTCCCTTGACTTGGCTTCCATGGGAAGGGCAGCCATTATACGAATTTCACATTATACTTTTGGGGTACAAGGCTAAACTTAATGCTATCTTCTATGGAAAGACTGAAGAATCACTAAAGAGCAGACGTAAAACACTGGACCCAAATACACAGACGGGACTGTAACGGCTAAGACAGACCCCTTTAATCTGGCAGAATAAACCCCATTATGTCCATGTGGGATTGTACTACGTAAGACGAGAAGGAGGAATTGCACCTTGACCAGCTCGAAGGGGAAGCGCTCGTGGAAGATACGATTAATCCTGGCTCCCCCTGACAACTCATAGGTGTCGATCTGGTCTCCGGAGCCTTCGATGCGCTTCTCGAAGTCAACCGCAAACTGCTGCACCATTCTGTGTCAGAGGGGGTGGGGTTAGGGTGGAGGGAGAGGGGAGAGGGGAGAGGCTCAGAAAACAGCCCAATCTCAGAAACGAACGGAAAACCATGTACGCATATGACGATGGCAGCCTGCCTCTGTTAGTCGTTCCTGCTTTGGACTGCACATTGAAATGAAACCGACCACGATTGGTTAAAAAGAGGAACTTGGTGAAAGCCTTTTGTCCTGGTGTGTGTTATCATATTACTGTCCCACAGGCACCAGCAAGCCATGCGTCTCGTGGACGGCCTTCCACTCACTGCAGCAGGGCCTTGGTCTTGCGGGATGGGTCGTCTGGCCGGAAGTTCTTGTACTCCTCCACCTCCTTCTCGATGGACAGCAGCTGGCTCTGCAGCTTGTTACGGAGCCCTGGCAACGTGTCCCTGATGTGATTGGTTAATTGCTTCAAAGGGAAGAGAAACATGCACTTAGAATGGGCCTCTCTGGTCTTCAAAAAAGGAGCCCATCTTGCATAACTTTTCTTCACCCAGATCTCGTGCCAGAGGGATGGAGCAACTCTTCAGCTACGCGTGTTTCTACCATAAGAAACATACTGGCACTTAAGCCCATCAGTAAATCTTAATCAAAATCTGCTGGCCTCCATTTGGTCTGCAGCAGGTCAAGGTGAATGCTTTCCAAATTGAAACAAGAAACCCATATTAAATATAGAATAATAAAAAACACCGTTTGGTGTCATCTGATGGGAATTAAATCTCTAAATGTTAGAAGTAATGTGGTTTATGAGAGTAATGTTAAAAGCAAGGCAGCCGCGCCAGCAATTCTGTATGAATATCAGTTCATTGCCTGTGTCCTGATCACACAGCCCTTTAACTTACTCCTAAACATGTTCATAAACACTCAGCTGACACTTAGGGACAGAGTAAATAGTTTATATGACACCTGTGTTCCCTCCCCCGCACTCTGTAACACAGAACCCACCTGGTTAAGGACTTTCTGTAAGTAAGGAGTCCCCATGCGCTCTGCCAGGTGCCTATAACTTGGATGCGTGAGGAAGAACTTCCTCTCTGCTGCCATGGCAGCCGCAATGTCCTTCTTACCATCGATGTCCTTCTGGCTGCGATTCACAACCCCAATGTAGCCTGCAGGGGGCGACATAGATACACAGAGAGTTAAAAAAATCCAAAATCCACACAAAAATAGTGCGGTCCAAAGTGTAAAAGTAATCAAAGAATTTTAAAACATCTGGGTAACCGGAGCTCATATAAAACACCCCAAAAATGTGCAAGAAGGCTTTCCATGTCTATTTTAAATGGACATCGACACCTGGAAGAGGTTTGAGAAAGGGAAGCATGCAAGAAAAACTGTTCTTCAAACTGGGAAGCAGGTCATTCCAAAATGAGAAGGGTTCGTTATACCTCCCCAGAAAAATTCCTTCTCCCATCACACAGCTTTCCTCTTCATCCATTTTTTCTCCATTTCCATTTAAAAAAGATCATTTAGTCATACTTAAATCACAAGTAGAACAGGCTTAATATGTCTTGATGGGGGTGGGGGGAGTAAAAGGAGTGACGTCCAGTGACAACATTTTTCTGGGCTCTAACCCAATTATAAATCAATTAGGAAAACTACACGTCAGCATATTTTCTTACAGTGTTTTTCAGAAATAAATGTTAGTGCCGAGATCAGCAATATATCAGAACCCCAGTAGAGAATACTGTTTTTTTTCCAGATGTACATTTCAAGACAGTGTTTTTAAGTCACAAATGTGGTCATAGCAATCTTGCCACTAGAGGGCAGCATTTCTAATATCCTTCATGTTGGGGATACATCATCTTGCGGGAAACTTAGTTTATTTCTGCCTCCACAGTCACATGCACTGAGGAAAACTGGCCATACATCTGCATGCTCACTGTGTATCTGTCAAGGGAAACTCATGTGTATTGCAGCCAATCCCGTGCTGAACTGCTGTGTATATTTTCTGACGTAACGGCTCCTCTGCCACGTTGTGCAAGCTGATGGGAGGAACAGGCCGAGGCTCACCTCGCCTCAGTGGCAGCAACTTGTTCTCCAGGATGTCCCTGGCATCTGTGCCTTCATCCATGAGGTCCAGCTTGGTGATCACGCCGATAGTTCTTTGGCCTACCCACACAAAACACACACACAATGCATTGTCTTTATAGCTTATAAACATTATTTAATTTGATTCTGAATAACACTGAATAAACATTAAAGTATCATCATTAAATAAACAATCACTGCATCCATTTTTCATCACACAGAGTGTTATATTACGCATGAGCTTTGGCTCAGAAAGCAAATACACACTGTTTATTTTTCACTGGATTTTCCGTCAGACCAGTGTTGCCATAAAGACATCTGTCAGGGTGTGTGTGAACCTGCACACCTTGTGGGTCGACCTCTTTGGCTATCTTGAGCGCGTCGGAGTTGGCCAGGTCAGAGTTGGCCGGGGACACGGCCAACAGCAGGCAGTTCTCCTTGGTGACGAACTGCATCAGCATGTCCCGGATCTGGGCCTCAATGTCGGCCGGCTGGTCACCTACTGGCACTTTGGTCATCCCTGGCAGGTCGACCAGTGTGAGGTTCAGGACTAGGAGAGTCGGCAAGATGAAAAAGGTTGGTGAGGAGAGGGTGAGGACCCAGGATGAAGCAGAGGAAAAAGACAAAGGAAAGAAGAAAAGGAGAAGACAGAGACACAGGAGACAGATGAAGAAGGAAGGTGAGGAAGATGAAGAGGAGCATCCAAGCGGCAAACCCGTTAATGTCAGACGCCGCCCTAGTGGCCAGGCTGAAAGTGCACTGGCACGTGGGGGCCGCCGGTCATACCATGAGGAGAGTAGACGCGCAGGTTGATGGGCACGGGGGAGATGCCTTTGTTCTGGCCTGTGATACGGTCCGTCTCCGCATCGATCTCCTGCCGCACCTCATCAAAGTCCGTGAACTTCTTGCCCTTGCAGTGCAGGAACTCGGCATATTCTGGGAAGAGCGCAAAGACGAACATGAACAGCCGGAACGCGAAGGTGTGAGGCTTTCAATGACAGAGCGGGGAGCTGGCACGCTGCTTTTCAGATGTACCCAATGAATGAATGAATGAATGAATGAATCACTCAGCTGATTAAACACATCAGCAACAGCAGGCTGCTTTAAAATTGCTCATTTGTTGTGTGAATTTTAACATAATCAGTCAAATTGTTATTTTTTGGTACAGTGGTGCCTGCGGTTCACGAACACAATCCATTCCAGGAAAGTGGTCGTGAACCAATTTGTACGCGAATCAAGGCAATTTTTCCCATAAGAAAGCACTGAAATTCGATTAATTCGTTCACAAGCCTACCAAATAATATTTTTTGTTAATTGATTTTTCTGGTTTTTATAATAAAAACTTTAAAGAAAAACACAATATGGTGTGGCGACGGGCGGAGACGAGGCATCGCGGGAGCAGAGAGACACGGAGACTTGCTTGCTGGGGAAATCACACTCTTAATTAACAGTCCTTAACCCTTCTATTGTTATTGTTGTTGTTAATGTTAATGGTTGCATTTCTCTGTTGTCACGCGTGTGTTTGCCCATGTCTTGTGTGTACCCGGTCCGATCCTTGCATGTATTTAGCGTGTGTAAATCTTCCACTGTGTGTGCATCTTGCAGATCGGCGTCTTACAACCTTGTGTGTCTCGTCTGTGTATTTCTGTTCGGTGCTTGTTGGTTGCCTGTTGTGGTCCTTCTATTTACAATTGCACGCGGGGCATGCTGGGACATGCTGGAGAATGCTGGGACATGCGCCCCGCCAGTGCTACACTAGTATGAAAAAGGAATCTGGTCGAGGAATCTGTTCACCAACCAAATTTTGTACGCGAACCAATGCATTTTTTTCACGAGATTTTTGGTCGTGAAACAAATTGTTCGTTGACCACAGCGTTCATGAACCACAGGCACCGCTGTATTATGCTTTCACTGCTCTTCATTAATATGTAATATTTCTTTTTGCTGCGTACTGGAAAACTCCATGGATATTGCACAAAAAAAGAGAGAAAACCATAATGGCTTGTTGTCTGCTTTCTGTATTGTAAAGTAAGTAGCAACAGTTTCACTGTTATTTCCCATTTAATACTAGTAAAGCAGTTCAAGAAATACAAACTTCACTAGATGGCAGCACTGGTAAGACTCTCAGTAAAAGAAAAGCAAAATAGCGCAGCAGCATAAGAGAATCCACAGCAGTCTTGTAAACAGGCAGCGTCAGACATCTGCCCTTCCCCTTTGGCTCTGCTTGCCCTTACTGACACTCTGGCTTCCCAAACTTTGTACCGAGCCCCTATCCAAACAATAAGCAACATCAAAAGCTGGCTTAGTTTTTCAGTTCTCCTTAGTGTTGGAAATATCTGACTTGTGCAATTCCGATATTCTTCCTCCCCAAAGAAAATTCTAATGATTGCTAAGACACAGGCAGTGTTGGGAATTTCCAGAACTCACAAATCCAAACCAGGATTATGTTTCTACTAACCAGTTGAGCATAAACAGTCACAGTCACAGTACTTAGTGGTTGGTAGACACTAAATCTTGGTCTGGATTTGTAGCTTCTGGACATGAAATCCCAAACACTGGATACAAGCTAGTAAAAGGCCACATTTGATCGATATAAAGTGGGCTGTAGGACCCTGGGGAGGCAATATAAATATCACAAAAGCAAAGCAGTGCCCTGCATTAATGCATAATGATGCAGGATCACACGGCAGGTGAGGGACCCAGGGTGGACCAGCTGCCCCCCCTTTTCCCCTGCCCCGTTTTCTCCAGCTTGTGGGATGCAAACTGCAGGGAGATACAGCATTTTGGTGGGAAGGAGGGCGATTCTCCACCCTCTCATCGCCTGTCTGTGTGCCTCGCAGACGGGGCAGCACGGGCCCACTGCACTGTGCCCACGCTGAGCTCACCTGTGGGGCAGTTGATAAGCTGCAGGACCAGAGGGCGACGGGTGACGATGCCAGAGCCTCGGGGCAGGAAGTCCCTGTCACAGACACACAACAAGGAGCTTAGTCGTCTGAGCCACAGCATTCAGACATCGACCAGCAGGCACAAGAGATGCTGGAACTGGAGATCCTACGGAGATGCTGGAACTGAGCTACTGGAACACTCAGCCAAGGACAGTTTGCACCAGCGAGACGGTACTGAAGAACCAAGCATCGGGACACGGTAGACCCCCGTGGGGAGGAGCCTAAGTCAGGTAGGGCATCTCACCTTGCCTTTGTGGAACAGAATATAAGGCTTAATGACCCTGTCAAGTTTGTAGAATAAAGCAAATAGGAATTTATTTACTTCCAGTTATTAAAAAACACTGACAAACAACAGGGTTCGGTCAGCTGGCAGGTGTGAAATTTTCAATTTGAGACAAGTCTGCACACACATGCACACACATTTACATGTTTGTAACAGTTTTATTACCTTGTAAATAGTCTATAGGGTTTGCAAACTATCCCAATGCTTTTGACATCACAAATTTTAGGTTTATAACGGAATAATATAGATTTGCCGTGAGATGACTTGCATGAGTATGGCATGAGAGTCTGAAAGTGCAACGTCACGACAGGCGTGAGAGTTGGCAACACTGCAGACATTATAAGCTTATCACTCTGATTAAGATTAAGATGTCTGTCTGTTTTTGATCTGATATCACGTCCATGTTGTAGAAAACTGCCCTTCTCGTCATGCCAAGCAAATGCTGTAGTTCCACTGCCTCCTGAGATCTTCTAGATCTTCTGCAAAAAAACCTTAATATGTACATTAGCTACACGCACGGTGTACTTTAGCAATACACTCTTCTAAAATTATACAGGTTTATATAAATTATTAACAAGCGAAAGAATTAATGCATTAACTGAAGCAACAATAAGAGCACAGTCGGCGATGGCCTGACATGCCCTGTTACAGTGCGAGGCCATGTTACGGGAGCAGGTGACTGCCAGAAGTACCTGGAAAACCAACCGTAGCCAAGCACGAGCCGTTGCCATGGAAACAGGTCACATGGGCACACTGGGCCAACGGAATGAAGTTAATTATCCTCCTGTCTCGTTCCGGGGTGAAGCGTAATTAGTGTGAGGACATCTGCACGCGTACACTTGGAGGTGTGACGGCGTGCATGAGAAGCGGGGTGGCCAAAGCATGTTTGTTAGAGATTAGGGAGAATAGCTGTGCCCAAGCCTGACGGAGGCGAAGCCACAGTGCAGGAACCTGGGGGGGTTTAACTGTAGTGACTCTGCAGGATGTGACGACGACATGCACACTGCCCCTCCCAAGAATTCCGCAGCTTCAACAAGCTTCAGAAGCCCTCACCACATTCACTTTTTCCTAGACTCTTCCAGGTGTAATTAACCCCCAGCGCGCCAGTACTATGGGTCCTGCTCTACTTCTCAGTGATTTCAACTAGAATACATTCTATCCTCCAGGAAAGGACGTTTACCATTAGAATCATGACACAGGTCTGCTCTCAAACCGAACACGGTTCATGTAACACAGTCGACGAGGGCAGCAGCTTATGAACCAATGACCCAGACGCTGCTGACTTCACCTGACAGAACACAGCATTCTCAGTGCTTACAGAAAGACGCTACAGGTGTCTTCAACTGTGCTTCAGGAAGCAGAACAGGGGTCACAAGTTGAAGAAACTGAGAGGGGACAACCGACTCAACTGCTGCCGACAAATGGGCACTGAAATCCCTGCAGGCATTCTCCCCGGCCAGCCAAATCACAACAGTCTTATTCCCCCACATATGGCTGCCTTCTTTCCCTTGCCCATATGGCTGGCAGGTGTGTCTGTATTCACTCCTTTCCTCCTTCTGAATGCCTGGATGATCCTGTGGCATCTTAAGCTCTGCCTTCCCGGCAGATTCTCCTCATTTTGGGCAGACAGGCCTTTCAAAATCTTACAGATCTTCAGCACATTGGAAAGCAGAACAATTCATGAACTTGAAGCTGAGCAAAGTCCTCCTGAGCGATTCTCAAGCCCTTAATGGCAACGCAGAGCTCTTTTGCCGACCCCACAATATCAGCAGTTTTGGGCCTGCAGCATCTTCCCTGACATTAGCACAGTCTGCCCATTGCTCACTGTTTACACCCATGCAAGACTGCTTCGCTCAGCAGCCTTAGGCATCTGGCTCCGCATTACTTCTCGATGGAACCGCACCTCCACTCTGAGCTGGGCAAGAATAACTACCACCAGCCAACTGCGGCACTTCTTGCTAGTGGTTAAAATCTTACCTCTCCATACTCCATTTTCTCCTTAGCTGAGGGATATATTTAAGGGTCTTTCACAGAATCCTTTAAAAGGGAAAAACCTTAAGGAATTCACTGCATTGAAAGAGATTTTACAGTAGTTTCCAGGGAGACCGTTCGTTCATTCGTTTGCGCTCACGCCTGTTTGTGATACCTGTTGTCGCCTCCACTGTTTATTTCGTTGACAAAAATGTGGACGAAAATATTGCCTGATGAAGGGTTTCCATTCACTAAAGCAAAAAACTAAAATGTACGTTAATGACAATGATGAAATTAAACATATTATTCGTCTGACGAATATAAATAAAAACGAAAGCCAAATTTCATCACCACTGCATCCTTATCTGATAAAATTTGGGTTGTTGCCCCGGTTGTATTGTGTTTACTAGGAGTAGGTACTGCTAAAGGGGGAAATAAACTTTGCTGACTGGTTGACGACAAGCATGGGCACTAACTCAGAAGATACAGGGAAGTCCTGAAACAAGGGGTAGAAGTAGTGGAGCAAAAACTGAGCAGAATTATTTTTGTACCTCAGTTACATTAAATGCATTAATCAATTAATACCTTTTTTGCATGCATCTCCATATTTTTGCATCAAACAATGTGAACGATAACCAACAGTGAAACTTGCCAGCACTTATTAGCGGAATAATTTTACCTTGTTTTTTATTCTTTGCAAAATGAAAGATAGATCTGCTGACCAGATTTATCAATGAATTATAAACCTGAAGCAGGGGGTAAATAAAATCACAAATCGTCTGCCGATCAAATCAATAATGCGAAATCAATTGCTCATCATTATTCGTATCCATGCGGTACTCCAAGTCGCAGGACACTCATCTTGGGATGCCTACATTTTCATCATTTATTGCCATAAACTCAGCTGTATTGCAGTTAAGATACAGTCAGAGGTACCTTACTTTGGTTGTTAAGGTATTTTGTGCAACCATTAAGGGAACTTTAAGGGATTCCTTAAGTATAAGACCTAGAAAGGGGAAAAACTTAAATACTTAAGTAAACATTTGAAGGAAATCTTAAGGAGAAGACTTAAGGGTGTTTTTGTGGAACTGACTTATTTTAAGGAAACCTTAACTGGAACTTTAAGGAAAATCTTTACTAAAGCGGTTCTGTCTTATACAATTCAGATTCTTCTGATTCTGATTCTTCTCAATACATTGCATCGCTGCATAGAATGGCACACAGAACAGGAAAACTAGCTCTGTCATAGTACTGAGTCTGGACTCCTTAGATTGGTGGTCGAAGGCCGAATGGTGTCCAATTTGTGCTCCATTCTAAACAATGAGGCCGAAGGTGCTCCTCAATTGAGACTTCGGCTAAAGACTCATCGCCCAGAGATCCACGGCTGAATACTTTATGCTCTCCTTTGTGCTAGCTGCTATTCAATTCTACAATGCTCCCAGTCTCCATGTCCATAACCCTACTGCTATCCATTTGCACAATGCTCCAGGTCTCCATGTCCATAACCCTACTGCTATTTGATTGCACAATGCTCTAAAGTCTCCATGTCCATAACCCTACTGCTATTCATTTGCACAATGTTCCAAGTATCCATGTCCATAACCCTACTGCTATTCGTTTGCACAATTCTCCAGGTCTCCATGTCCATAACCCTACTACCATTCATTTGCACAATGCTCACGGCCTCTATGTCCCTCATCTCACTGCCATTAATTTGTACAATGCTCCCAGTCTCCATGTCCTTAACCTTACTGCCATTCGTTTGTAAAATGGTCCTGTTCTTCACATCCCTCATCCTACTGCCATTCGTTTGTACAATGCTCCTACCTCTCCATGTTCCTAACTCTGCTGCCATTCATTTGTACAATGACCCGGTTACCATGTCCCTTACCTTCTGCTCTTTTGTACAAAGCTTCTGGTTTCAATGTGATAAACCCTACTGCCATTCGTTTCTACAATGCTGCTGTTCTCCATGTCCCTAACCCTACTGACATTTGTTTGTACAATGCTGCTGTTCTCCATGTCCCTAACCCTACTGACATCTGTTTGTACAATGCCACTGATCTCCGTGTCCCTAACCCTACCGCCATTCGTTTGTATAATGCTCCTGGTCTCAATGTACCAATCCCTACTACCATTCGTTTGTACAATGCTCCTGCTCTCCATGTTCCTAACCCTGCTGCCATTCATTTGTACAATGCTTTTGGTTGCCATGTCCCTAACCCTACTGCCATTCGTTTGCACAATGCTTGTACAATGCCATTCGTTTGTACAATGCTCCTGCTCTCCATTTCCCTAACCCTACTGCACAATGCTCCTAGTTTCAATCTGCCAAATCCTGCTGCCATTCGTTTGTACAATGCTGCTGGTTGCCATGTTCCTAACCCTACTGACATTCGTTTGTACAATGCTTGTACAATGCTACTGGATTGAACAATGACTGGTCTTTGTACCACACTTATAATAACTGTGTGGTACTTTAAACTTTATAGTTATTTACTTTTTATCTTATAATTTCTTTTCGGAGTCTGTTGCACTAGTAGTTATTTTCAATGCTGCTGGACAACAAAAATACTATTGTTTATCATGTTTCCTAACATAATTATTCTGCTGCTATTGATGTACTACTCTGTGCAACTATACACTTACAGATTTGTAGCTCACGTAACTTTGTGCCATAAGACTTGTATGTCATTTTCATTGAGAGTGGACCGAAAAAAAACAAGCAAAACATAGCCCACGAGAAAAGCCAGGGTTGCCCTCACTTAGTCCTCCTCGAAATGAGACAGTTCAGTATATTATGTTGCCAGAGAATGGGTTAGTTTGTGTTCTACCCCATGCTGACTGAGCAGGGCACATACACATTCAGGCCAGATGTTGGGCTTCACAGGCCTTCCCGAGGACGGACCACAGGAGAAGTTTGCTGTATCACCCAGCACAAAGAGCTACACAGCTCCACAGCTGAATCCTGCGCCGTCACTCTGGGGCTGCCTCCCTCTGAAGTGGAGCTGTGTTTGCATCATCGGGGCAGCAGACCCGCGGGCAGCAAGGCATAATGCAGCATGTGTCTGAGGTGGAGAGCAGAGTTTGCCAGGCAGGGCGCCTGGAGGAAGCTTATTAAAAGCATGCTGTCCCATACAGGGGGACGGGCTGTCACACATGCTGGTTTGGACTTGACCAAAAATCACCCCCTTGACCACTAAGGTCCCCCTATTGAATGATTTCATTGACATTTCAAGGCATCAAAATGAAAACATATTCTGTTTTTAATTAGGGTTATTTAGGCAGTATCTAATTAATAATAAGTAGGACAAGCTTTTCATCCTGTGCTTTTCAAGATTTCAAGGTGTGTGTTTTTTCAGTGCCAGTGTTTTAATAACTCTCTCTCTTCCACTAACCTCTTTAAATCAGGAGCTCCTGTTCTGACCCTGCCAAGGCAGCGAGGCAGTTTTCAGCCAGTCTTTCCTAGTTAGGTGAATAGGAGGATTGACACATCGTTCAACCTCTTAACAGAGACACAATGTCTTCGATTCACTGTCACACAATGCAGATGTTCACTTCTCTTAAGTGTTGGCACCAGCCTTTAGATAGTACAGGTCTGAGTGTTCGTGGTGCCTTGTGTTACAGTCAGATTATATTACATTTATAAAGAAAAACTGGTAACTTGTCAAGGAAGAAAAAAATCAGACCACAAAAAAAAATCTCGAACTGGTCCATTAATTTATATCTGCAAATATCTCAAATTGTATTTTGACATGAATAGGCAATGTCCCCCCACAGTCCAAAGACATGCTGAGGCTGATTGGACTTGCTAAATTGCCTGTAGGAGTGCATGTGTAAGTGACTGGTGTGTGAGTGTGCCCTGTGATGGGCTGGCCCCCCATCCTGGGTTGTTCCCTGCCTCGTGCCCATTGCT
>JAODJX010000042.1:16885860-16916271 GCA_026776945.1 Isichthys henryi | reverse complement strand
TGCCTCGTGCCCATTGCTTCCGGGATAGACTCCGGACCCCCCGTGACCCAGTAGGATAAGCGGTTTGGAAAATGGATGGATGGATGGACGTAATGAATATTTGAAAATGGCCACTGATTTTCCTATCGAGTGCAGCCAAACAGATGTCCTATAATGTGATATAACAATGATTCAAAAAATATTATGAGAGGGCGAATAAACAAAGGTACCAAAACAACTACAGTTAATTCCATACACATGTATGTGTGTGATAGTACAATTGCAGTAAACTGGTGGACACTTACATATTAACCATGTTGCCCCTTTTGCTTGACTTAGGGATGACAGGATAGTTCTTTAACCTGAACCATAAATCTGATACATACTGACCTGCATGCTTTACTTGGGGCACTGTCTTATTGCTTGTAAACTGTATTAAGAGATCGTATGTCAGATTCCCATCTCAGGGTTATTGTTTCCTGTATCCCGGAGTTCTGTCTTTGGTTCTCGTGATCCTGCATCCAAGTTCTAGCCTTCATATTCAGGTTCCCATATCACAGCTCCTGCTTCCTAGCTCTGCTAATCGTTCCTGGTGTGTGTCCTCCCCTTCTGCACATTTGCTTCTGAAGTCACCTGTCAGGTCGGCAGCCCCAGGTCCTATTAGCTGCCTCTTCCCCTAATGTTCTGCCTAACACATGCAGGGACCACCGGGCAGAAGCCCAGGAAGTTGGGCGGGACAGACAGTCAGACAGTATGTTCTGCCGCATCTTGCAACAAAACGAGTGATTAACCTCCATCAGTTCATGCATGACCACCCCACCATTCACCGAAGTGTCATTAATTATAAACCAAATAAAGTTGATTAACTGATGCTGTGCTCCGACTAAATGCAGACTAAATACAATATGGAATGATGCAGTGGACTTTCCTTATCTCAGTGACGAGCCCACCACAGGTGACACCCTCCACAGATGGTGGTGACCACATGCCCCTCACCATTCCCCAACGGCAGCCCGTGGACCGGCCATATGGGACATGCCGGCAGGCGTGTCCTTCGCACGTCACGCTGCATAGATCCGGGAGCCCCCGTCAGCAGAGGCCATGCAGATCCCAACAGCGTCAGCACAGAAAGCCCCTAGCCTGATCGACCAGTACTACAAGACTCCGCTGCTTGCTCGACAATCTGTACAAGGACGCCAACATCTCAAGAAGAACGTGTGCGGCTGTGTAGCAGCTGTCAGGCGGTTGTCATTCCTCCCATTGTGCTATTAGTGAATAATATAGCGTTTTTCAAACAACCTTACAGCTCAAAAAAATATGGAATTTTGCTGTTCATAATGCATTCCATTTTTAGGGAATGCATCGGCAAAGACAGTCCCTCCAGGGTCCTAGTTTAAAAAAAAAAACAGAATTTAACAGAAAAACAAAACCTTCTGATGAGTTTCTTCCTTCTCCACGTTTCGTAGAGGAGACTCAGCATTACTGGATGGTTTAGTTTGCTGGGTTGTTCATTATCCCCTTTCTATTGTGATATATACAGTAACAGCGCAGTCACAGAATAAATTGTTTACCATGGTTAGGTTCTCACATGCTTTCTTGAAGCTTCAATCATTCTTGGACGATTATGAGTCTAATAATATCATACTGTGCATGTTTTAGGTATGAACACCACACTTAATAAAAGTACCATGTAACTGGATGTATCAGAGATCGAATATGTCAAGCGGTTCTTCGGTTAGAATCTTGACACATGTGCCGTACGGCACAGGATCTCCTCTCTTCATTGAATTAAATGGCAGGTGGTGGTTCCCCAATAAACAACTGTTGGGACAGCCAGCGTGAATATGCCCCAGATTTAACTAGCGAGCAAATTTACTGAAAAACGTTTGAAAATAGGGATAGATATCTGTATTGGAAAAGTTATATTTTGTAAGTGAGAAGTAAGAGTCACACTATGAAAAATCAATTTAAAAAAACAATCAACATTAGTTACTGAAGCCATATTTCTGGAGTGCTGTCCTGGGTCCTGAAATCATCGATCGGACAAAGCACGTGAACAACATTTTGTCAGATAACTCTTACATGTGACATTCTGTGCTGAGAATTAGCATCGCACTGATAAAGCTAACACATATATGTAGGGGAACAGCATAACTGTGTCAGCATAACTTACTATTATTATGTAGTCGGAAATGAATCAAGTCAGAAGTACCTGGTTGGACTATCAATGATAAAGCCACGAGTATCTCATCCTGATTGGTAGGATATGCTACACATTAAGATTCCTTAATGACTGCTCAGCAGGATTCAGTTGCATTGGTTTCTGTATCACTAATTAATATGATATATATTCAATTGCTTTTAAACATCCCAGGTACAAGCAAATACAAAGCACAAATATTAAAAACTCACTGCTTTGACTGTAAATGAACACAAATACTACAGAGAAGTCTCTGCCAATCCCCTGCAGTGAAAGCGCTTTGCAGTATCACATGCCAGAATCCAGTCATGTTCTGATATCAGATAGCTAAACCAGTGCGGACTGCAAATGGCAGCAAGACCACTTACCTCCCGACCACAGCGCCTGCCAGCAAATGGCGATGACACAAGCTGCTTGCCGGGAATGTTACCTTTTTCAAAGCTAATGTTAAACTGGGATGACGGACACTTCAACTACACTGTTGCAGGAACCACAACATTGGTTACAGGAAATCACCTGTCAAAAGGCTGCAATATATGATGGGGTCTAAGAAGTTGGTGTGCACTGTAATCTCATAATATTAATACCTAAAGACACCATCAAAGTCAGTTTGATGAATGTGGTCTGAACACTGAAAAGCTCCGGTGTCCAGCATTGATACAGACTGAACTTTGATACCTGAGTCTGTCTACATCTTACATGCCCCACACATACATGCAGCAGTCTACATTAAAATATCTTTACATCATCTCTGCTAGAAATAGTACCTGCTGAAATCCATTCAAGAGAGAATCCTACCATATCCAAATAATGGGCAAAACCTGAATGGGTTTTTTAAATCATAACCCCACACTTCAACAACTATTCATGTAACAATTATATAAATTAACACTGTGCCGAATAACAGGTAAACCATTCCAGTTACTGCACACTTGCTTAGTGAACATGCCGCAGGTCCTAAGCAGATTAACAGGAGCCACAACAATCAATGTGCAATACATCTACTTCAACCAACCTGGCTAAGAGCAAATCCATCTCTACAGCGCAAATTATTCTGACTGTAGATACAAAAGGGGTTATTTAGAGCTGTTGGGACCATTTACAGAATACTTTCACGTTGACCTGTGGCTATGCTAATTGTTTACTGTATTTCAAATGCACAATCCTTTATCTTACTTAGAGATATAACCACAGTCCAAAAATAGACATAAAATACTCCCAAAGAAAGCATGCTATTCACTCAAGTCTTAATGGCTAACACTAAATCACGTTGCTGTTATGGATTTTGATATTTAAAAACTAAATTTTAAAAAATAATAATAATAATTAAAGGCATGTATAAAATTTTGAAGCAAGCAAGACAACAGCAAGAAGACGACTTGGGGGTAATATTTAATTAACGTTAAATACCACACCCACAGTGGGACCAACAGAATGGAAAGGGATCGCGATGACAGGCCCTGATTCAACAGCTGGATTGGCACATAAACATGTCCTCCTCTCACTGCCTTCCCCTCCAGCTTATAGCACGGTTATGAAACGACACGCAAAGCCTTTTTTCCCGTTAAATCATCACGGACGGCACACCTTCATTAAAGTGGAAAGGATTCCCAAGACGGGAAGGACGAATCGGCCGTCTTTGCTTCTCTACCCGTTCCTATAATTGTCAACACCTGGCAACCACACAAGTGATGCCATGCCACTGTAAACAACAAAAAACACTAAAAATACTTTAGGTTAAAATAAACACTATGACTGGTATGGTAGGGACAACAAAATGGCAGCTGTAATACAGGCAGAGCCGATCAATCTCTCAGCTGGGCCTATGGGTCTTCTACAGCTGCTGTCCACAACCCGTCGAAAAACGCAACTAAACACGGTCATCTTTGATTCATCTTCCTGCCTTTTTCCGTTCTGACCGCAAATATGTGTACCTACATTTACTAATGCATTACAATAATTTTACATAGATGTTTTATGGTTATATAAAATCATTAGACCGATATTGAAAGCATTATTCGATATGCAATAATGTATTTAAAAGGCTATGTTTTCTCTTATTTTGTAAGATTTTAACGTGCATTCAGGTTTGTGATTAATCAGCTCCTAGATGCAACGTAGATCGCCAATCGCGCAGAGTGACAAACACACGGACTGATATAACCATTGATCTAACATCACAATTTTAGACATACATTAAATAAGCCTTATTTCGTGCATTGTGGAATTATCATAATACTTAGGATTTTGCATTATAGACACTGCGCAGTAAGGCACACGATCTTGTGTGTTGAACGTCTGGTTATATACCCTATACATAAGTATTGCGGAATCCGCGTAATAAAACAACCGGTTTAGAAAATTTATGTGTGGGGGGATGTTTAAGATCTGCTCGGCTGCATCGTATATTCTCCAGGATTATAAGAAATATATCATCTAGTAATGCGGAAATGTATCGTGTTGTGAATACGTCTCTCAGGATAATTACGATTCGCTTCTGCTTGACGATTTAAATGACATAAAATAATATTAAGCAGTCCATTGTGCCGTTTGGGAACATTAAAATCAATGGTAACATCTGCAGATATACATGTTGTGATTTAGGTCAGGTTATTAATTCGAGCGTATAAGAATACTTCTACATGTATGGCCATATACAATAAGTATATTTTATGTAATTGCATAAGATATACTCACTTTCCCACGAAGTTCTCCAACACCGAGCTTTTACCGGCACTCTGTCCGCCGACCACAGCTATCTGCGGGAGATCCAGGTTGGCATTTTGTCCGATGGCAGAGAATGCATCTTGCAGTCTATTTACCAGAGGAATCAGATCCTCCATCCCCCGGTTGCCCATTTTGTCAGTAAAGAGCTGCAGCCGCTCTTACGACGCGACGATGTAAGAGAGAGGGGGCAGCCTTAACACAGCGCCTTACCCCCGTCCTTTCTCCCGTGCACAGCTGTAAGACTTAAAAGCTTTCAGATACCGTGCCCTGTATTTTACATTTAAAAGTACCATCGATCACCATCCTCAGCCTCTGCAAGCACCTCTGCCGCTACACACACTCTGCGAAGACAATAGGAGGGGCTGTGAATTATGATTGTGTTTAGGTAAGTGGCAACATAATTGCACAGTCATTTTTACACCAATGGGCGGCGCGCTTTCACCGCGAGTTAACGCCTACCTACGCTACCTTGAATTCTGGGAAATGTATTTTTTTTACGTTCGTACCGTCTGCGTTCTTTGCTAATGATGTGTAAGCTCCATCCATTCATTTTCTACCATAACAGAGAAAACAGTGAACGTTTATAGTCTACCCCCTGAAATATAGAGGCAAACACAGGATATCACTAGTTAGATGCTAGTGCATGCCCATCTGGCAGTGTTTACTCTTTGAGTTACAGGGATACAATACATAGTACCAGCATTCCAATGTTTATGTATTATGCAAGTCATAATTTTACAGAATTTAACATATCGGGTCATGCGATGTTTATGGATTTTCTTCCTTTTTAATTCTAAATGATTGCAGCTGCCATATAGACTACTTCCAGATTTTGACGTCATTTCGAATTATTACTCAGTTTCATTAAAACACGCCTACACAAACACGCTATGAAACAACACGCCTACACAAGGACCAAAAATACATTTGACTTGTGAAACGGTCACAGAGGAAATCATTTTATGTAATTACGCGTATTTTACTTGATAACGATGACTGACCTATCCATGGTGCTGAATAAAAAATGAGAAAATTAATCCGTTACTACCGTGGTGTAGTGTGGTGTTGTAATGGCAATGTAGAAATAAATAATTAGCTAAAGAATAAGGCCATGTCTATTTTATGAAATTGGTATAGTAAATGTCTATTATATACAATACAAAAATATATAAAATTACGTAAATTATACATAATTAATCTGTGTTTTCGATAACTCACGTACTGTTTACTCATAAATTGCGTAGTTCTTATGCATAATTCAGTAGAATTATCTGCCATCGCTAGTGGGACTCGTGTTCTATAGATTATATGTCCATCGTGTTAATGCCCGTGCAGTTTAGCCTCCTAACCATACAGTGGCAGTGCAAGCAAACATGGCGCTGAAATACGCATTTTTGGTGAAACGACAGAGGAAATAGACTGTCGTCGACTGTTCATTGTAAACATTTTGGCGAGACGTACAGCAGCAGCTGAAGCGGGTTAATGTGTTCGGGTCTGCGCTGCGGTTCTGTGGCCCGGTCGATGCGTCCTAGTTCGTGGTAGAGCTTTCAGATGATCCAGCCTTACAGCCGAAGTCGGGGATACGGTCTGTCGCTGAGATAAGCGGCTAGCGTTAGCTGAATAGCTACTTCAACAGCGTAAGCCTAATTATTTATTCTTGGCTGGCGGCTACATAGCTATTTTTGCTTTTGCGTGATCAGTTGGTTAAATTAGTATACGGAGCACCCGGGGTTTTAAACTCTGTTTTATTCTTATTATCTTATTTGTTGTTTGTTTTATATCTGTGCGACTTGACATTTTCACTGTCCACGTTGTAGGCAGCTAACCGACTAGCCATCATAAAATCGGTCCTAAACAGATCGCTGTATATATGATTCATTATACTCATTAATAACTCATCATTAACGACTCTCATCATTAATAACTTTCATATCATTAATATCTCATGGAGTTCGTTTTTTCTCCCTATAAATAAAAAATCATGCTGTCTGCATTTTTCCATTGGTCACCAGCCCAGTGTTCAGAGGATTTCTGACCATGGGTATTATAAATTATAAGAGGTTTATGCTTTTGGATTATCAGGCTAACGTTTGTTTCTCCCCCATGTTTATCAAAAGGGAGAGCTGTTGTTTTTTTTTCCTTTACTGGGAGACGGCAGCATAAAGCACGGCGATATGTTCAGCCACCATCACCAGCAGCAGCAGCAACAGTTCCACCAGCACCTGCGGCAGCTCCAGCAGCTCTTCCAGCACCAGCAGCCGCCGCCGCCTCCTCCTCCTCCGCCGCCGCCACCGCCGCCGCCCTCCTCACACCACATCGCGCATCACCACCACCAAGGAAACCGGTGAGGGCTCGCAGGCGAGGCCGGGGATCTCCATCAGGGCCTACCGCGTCGCCGATGGCGCAGGCTGAACTCCCGGCCGGTTTTTGCTTTTGAGTTAAAGCCAGGCTGTGTTTCGAGGAAAAATGATTGGTGTCAACGTACCGGCTGTCCTGAAATCCGGAATGAAGCAAATCACAACTCCTAGGAAACACGATCGTTTCAGACGGAATAGGAATGAGACTCGATCCTACTTGCACTCGTCTAATTAAATGTACTTAACTGTTGAATAGAAAGAGCTTGTATTCATGTATATTTCGTCTGACTTAAATATTAGCATTAGAAAGTGTCTATCGTGTAAACAATGCCCGTATTTATTCCGTATGTTGGGCGTGTAGGATGATGGATGTGTCGGAGGTGGCTGTGACTCCTTTGACAGACAGCAGCACAATATTGCGATTGCTAGCCGGCTAATGTCACACTGAAATCATAACAATACAGTAATTGTATTGTAACTTTAGTATTATCTGATGGGAATGCGCTAGCTTAAAATTCGTGTATTAGAACGCTAAATGTTCAGAATGGTAAAATGTATGATGTTGATTGATTTCCGGCTGCAGCATCCCGGCCGATTTGTTTGATTCGTGGTTTGGTGTTCAGCTGCTGGGCCGGGGTCGCCTTAGAATTGGTTTCTCCACGAAGTCAGGTTCCCCCATGAAGTCAGGTTCTCATACGCTAAGGCATCATATAAAATAATCAAGTAAACAATCCCATATCAAATGAAATGTCAACTAATCACCTGCATTTTCAGACCAGTATTATGCTCAAAGTTAAACATTTATCTTTTCTGTCATCCGTAGAAGCGAAAGAAAAACGGTTGTTTTGCCCCAGTTGCATTGACCGTTTTCATTTGGTTTTTAGTCGATGACTAATCAACCTGGTCATTGCCTAATGCAGTTTCATTTTGGAGCGGTGGTCCAGTTGAAGTTGTGACTTTTGATGGTCCTCCTATGTTGTGCGGCGTTGTGTGAGCTAGGTGCCGAATTTTCACAATCGTTGTTCTGTATATAGTTTAGTAAGCCTGTATCTCTGTATGGCAAGCTTCATATTCACCATGATCTTTAACAAAAGCTTGCTATATAAAAGAAACTGGTTTTACATGACAAGTTATGAATACAAATTGTCACAGACGCCGGTGCATGTTACACACACCCTAACTTCAGATGTGAATCTTCAGGAAGTATTAATTCAATGTTTTTTAGTTTAGTAATTGAACTACTTTATACCCGTATTACTCCATAGTTGAAAACGCATGCCTTTTATTTAGCATTGGATGAACTGTTGTGCCAACTAGCTGCCTGTTATTTCAGACACATACTTAGAAAAGCCAGATGTCTTTAGTAAGATCCTAATACTGTCATATGTAGGTGGAAATGTGAGGGTCAGCCTGCCTCATCGCTACCTCATCGCTCACCTGAGTTTTAAAAAGCAGCGCCTTGCTTCATAGCACCTGCTCAGTAACTCCTTTTTCTGTTTTCTTGCCATATATGTACAAATTCCTCTTCTCTCTGAACAAGCTGTCTTCACCATTTGGGATATAGGAAAGGAAAGGACTGTATGGTTTTTAAGCTTTTGCTCAGTGACAGTTGTGAAGCAGCTTCTCGAGCATGATTAACGTTTCCCATCGATTGCAACACCGAACACAATAAACACTTTATCCTCAGCTCCAAACCCTTAATTATAGAAATTGTTGCAATAATGCAGTTGGCCAGAGGCATTTTCCAGTTTCATTCAGCACAGGTGTTGTGACCCCTTGGATGTGGCTATTAATGCTCCTGTTTATTTTTATTAGCGATGCCTTAAATGGCAGTAAGGAATGAATTATAATAAACTTTAAAACATCATCTCTTAGCAGTGAAGTTAATTCAGTGCCGGCTTTAAGTTGCATGTAATCTCTCTTGCAGACCCTTGGCCGCTGCAGCCCCAGCACCTCCTCCGGCCCCCCCCCCACCTCGGGTGGTAAACCTGTGCTCTCCCACCCCGGCCACCCTCATAGCTGCCAACCCCATGCTGCAGGGAGCTTTGCTCATGCAGCAAATGCAAGGCATGGGCTGCCACTCGTCGTTTGTATTCGCCTCTCCTCACTTTCCTTTCACACGCCTTTGACGTGCATGTGCTGTCCTCCACCCCCTTTTAGGAAACCTTCGGGGGTTTGCAGTGGGGGGGCAGCAATTCACTCAGTTCTTCCCCGCCGGGGCCCGGCCTTCGCTTCTTGGTCCCGTCCCTATGGGTGTGGCCATTAAGACCCCCCACATGGGATTCCCTCCTCGACATTACCACCCTCAGGCGCGCTATTTCAATAAGGTACCATTTCTCCTGCCAGAGCTGACATGTTTCTTTGTTGCCATTTATGTTAAGAAGCTTAGCTGTGGTTCTGTTACTGGAGAGATCACACATTGTTCCTCCTGCCGGTCCCAAAGTGGGCATGGCATACATTTGGATATCTGTTCCCTTGTTTAGATGTCTCAGTAAGCACACTTAGGGAGGTGCTGAGGTGATGTTATTGCAATGATGATCTGTTAATGGATGCCCTTCACTTGTGTGTAGGACTTTGCCACGCGGCTTCCCCTGAGGAAGCGTGAAAATGAGCAGAGAGCACCGGGCAGCACAGATAACCAGGCAGGAGGGAGCAGCAGTGGCGGCAGCAGGGAGGGCGAAGCCGACAAAAAGCCCACAAACACAGGTACTGAGCAGAGCGTCACTCTCACCGCTGCCCCTGCTGACCAGTCCCAGAAGTGTCGGTGTAAGGAATATTTTTTCTGCACAATAAAAATGGCGACATAGCACGTCTCGCAGGGTCATGTGACACGCAGTTGCCTTAGCGGCTGTTGGCAGCATGGGGTCACACTGCTGGTGTCAGGTGACGCTGTCATCCCTCAGAGCAGAGAGCGGAAGTGCTGGATGGACACGAGCCCACGTCCGAGGAGCAGCAGGAAGAACCAGCCTCTAAGAAGCAGAGGACTGAAGGGTATGACCCAAGAACCTGTATAAACTTACTATTCTTCTGCATGTTGGAAGTGTGTCCTTTTGATAGCAAAACACTATGAATTTTGAAATTGACCTACAGCATTATGATGACAGAAGAGCAGCCATATTGATGTCCTTATTTGGCTCTAAATAGGTCTGAGGCTGAAGTTGAGGAGCTTCCGGGAGCAGATAGCGGTGTGAGGTCAGATTATGATGGCCTGGAAGAGGACACAGAGCCTGGGGGTGCGTGTGTGTGATTCTGTGCATAAAAATCTGCTGTATACAAAGCTGCTTTTTACTCAGAATGCCAACATGCCTGTCCTTTAAATAAGTAGTTCTTCAGTCATGTCTGTTTGCATCATTCCCTGTTACTTTGTAACTGAGCAGTCTTTGCCTGCTAGACTGCCTCCTGCTGGATGAAGGGGGAAGTACAGCTGGCACAGAGGCAGTGGAATTTGTGGAAGAAAGCAGAGCGACAGAGGTGAGTTGGGGACCATTTGGACACCAGAGGGTCTTGTTGGGACTTCAGTACTCCTGCCTGCATGCTGACCACCCCTGTACCGGTGCAGGTGTTGGGCGTGGGAGCGTCCCTCAAGGTCACCATCCAGCAGAGCAGCGAGAGCCGTGCCTTCAGCACAGGGCTGGAGGAGCTGTGTGGGCCCACTGGGGGGGCCACGGTCAGCCAGAGCGACAGCAAGGACTCCGCCCGAGAAGGGAGCGGCAAGTTCTTCTGCTACATCTGCAACATCACATGCCACAACCAACAGGTACAGAAATATGCCAAGCGAACACCGTGGGGAGGGGTAGCTAGAGGCGGGCCGAGTTTTTGTAGAAGCTCTGCTGCAGGCGAATGACCACCCCAGCTTAGATCTCGTGGAGCGTTGAAGTCTGGGAGGGTTCTCTGGGCTATCTGCCATTCTGTCCGCCCACCCGCACCTCTGACTCTCCCGACAGAACTTCCAGAGCCACATGAACGGCTTGGCCCACCAGCAGCGCATGATGGAGATCCAGCACATGAGCAATGCCTGCCTGGTCACCCTGCTGCCCCGTGTCCAGGGCTCTCTGCAGGGCAGCTGCAAGGAGGGGTCAGGCCACATCACTGCCGCTTCCCCCCAGGCACACGCAGGCTTAGCCGAATACAACACAACAGTCGTACTTCATTCATCCTTGTAGGGACATTGGGGAGTTTTCACATATTCTGTCTTGCTCACAATGAAACACACAAAGAAATATTGGTGAGAGCAAGTTTGGATTCAGATCCAGCACGCAGCGTCACTGGAGAAATTCACACTACGGGCTTTGCTCAAGGGCCTGACAGTGACATCACTGTACAAGTCACTGGATTTGAACGGGCAACCTTCTGACCCTAACCCACTGAGTGTCGCTTCCCCCAAGATCGATGAGTAGTTTCATTTTATAACCTACCTCTTCACCTTGATATCACTTGCTCCAGTAGTTAATGATGATAATTTAAAGAGCATGTCTGTTATGGAGTAGATTCTGGGCAGTGTTTGAAAGGTGAAGTGATGGTTGTCCAGCTGCCAGCAAGCAGGGCGTTTGAGGCGGCTGTGTGGTGTTTGTGTCATGCAGGGACTGGAAGCCAGGTCTGCAGCGGTGGTGTACTACCTGCCAGAGCCACTTCTCTGGAGACCTCATCGAGCACCGCAGGACCAGGGAGCACAAGGTGAGGGAGAGCAAGGGATTCTGGGAGCAGCACCTGAGCCAGGGAAGCACATCCATTAGTGACTTTGATTTCATGGTGTGTCTGTGTGGTTGCAGCCTATAAAAATATTCTCTTTGCCCCCACCCCCGTCTCCCAGCTGTCCAAGCACTCGTCGCGGCCCTTCTGCACGGTCTGCAGGCGCCACTTCAGGACTCCCCGCAAGTTTGTGGAGCACATGAAGTCACCAGAGCACAAACAGAGAGTGGAAGAGGTCTGTGTGTGAGACCTCTGCTCTCCGCCCGCAGAGAGCCCCCACCGCTGGCTACACTGATGGCATTCGTGTTGCTCACTTCTTTCGTAAAATGGTTAATTCTGTGTTTCAAATGTCAGGGATTTATCTGCAATCAGTGAATGATGCTCACTGACCTGTGTCTGACCTTCCAGTTGAGGGAAGACGGTGGACCGGAGGTCCTGGAGGAACTGATTACCGTAGATGCGGTGGGATGCTTCGAAGGAGAGGAGGATTATGAGGAGGAGACCAATGAGGAGGAGGAAGGGGAGGATGAGGCCCAAATCCACTCTCAGTTAGAGGTGAGTGCATTGTGTGTTTTTTGTTTTACCTAATGCCTGTTGATGGCCGCCTGCCCAGAGGAAGCTCAACTTGCTGTACAAAGGAGCTGCATTGATCTGTAACTCCGGCCTGGCAGGCAGGGCAGCCGGCCCAGAAGGAGGTGGCTTTGGAAGACATGGCGGACGACGAGCAGTACGACTCAGACACTCAGTACGGTGAGTATCACACCGTCATGCCGCAACCCAGCGTCCACATTTCTGTATTGACTGCTAAAACATATTCTGTGATGGACTGGCATCCTATAAAGGGTGTAGCCTTCCCCCTGAGGCTTTTTCTACCTGGGGTAAGCTGCAGACCCCGATGACCCTGACATGGATGGATGACATTTATTTGGCAGATCCAAAGCAGATGAAGAGCCAACCAGTAACAAGTTCTAACAATGGCGATAAATGCTTGAGAAGAATGACTTGAATCGGTGTTTCCTTATGGAGCTCGGTGGGGTAACAGACTAAGCAGAGCAGTGCTGAGTAAATGGCAGCGCAGCAGCATGCAGACTCCTCCAGGCAGCTGGTCACGCAGACTGCTGATTGGTCCTTCACCCGCCACTTCTCCCGTCTCTCTCCTGATAGGCTCCAGCTTTGTCGTCCCAGTGGCTGGCTTCCTCTGCAGGCTTTGTCACAAGTTCTACCATTTTGAGTCCACAGCCCGGCTTTCGCACTGCAAGTCCCTCACGCACTTTCAGAACCTGCAGGTAGGGGGCGATGAGGCCCAGCAGAGTGACATTCCATTTTGAACACCTCCAACATGACCGGCTGAGGGAATTATGGGTAAACATGCAGCAAACATGCCTGCTGTGTGCGTGTATAATTGTTTGTGAAAGCACAGCTGTACCTGAAAGTGGAAACTTCCGGAGCTTTTGGGGTGTCCTCTGGCATACTATATGATAGACTGAGCTGAGGGTTACAGGGCACCTTGCTTATAATAATATTCATGAAATCCTAGCTGTTAGCCTGATTTAAACACGACTTTTATGAGAGAGGAAAAGGCATTTTTAGAGACCTAAATACAACCGCCAGCACGGGGGCAGGGGATAAGGGCCAGGTCTGCGCATCTGCATGAAATGGCTGCTTTGATTAAATTGTTCTTGCAGCAGACAGTGAATAAATCTGGATCAGACTTTGGGATGAGGAAACGGCTGTCAAATGAACATTTTGGTGGGGGGCAGTGTGCCATGTGGCTGTTTGCTGGGTGCTGGGTACTGAGCACTTGGGAAATGTAATGTGCACTATTACACAAGGTAATAAAGCACATTTTAGCGTATGTACATCGGAGTCATATTTGCACTATATTTAATAATAAAAGTATGAGAGAACTGCAAAGAACTGTCTCCACTGAGTAAATGCTGGGTGATGAGACTTGGATAAGGAGGGACAAATACAAATGCATCTGATATAGCGAATAACATTTGCTGAAACCTTGCATTTAATGTGTAGGGGTGTGTAACGCCCTGAAGATGGGTTTAGTGTCTGTATAGACAGACCTTTTTCTTTTGTGGTTGGATTAATGTTCTGTTTTTCATTGAGAAACCTAAACGTCATTAAACAAGCTCTTTTTAAAAATGTTCTGTATTTCTTTGTTTTTCCCCCTAACAGAAGTACAGGGCTTTAAGAAACCAGGAGGACAATGTCACGGAGGATCCAGCAGAGCCGGGAAGCTGCAGAAGCACAACAGAAGAACACGAAGCCCAAGATGAAATCGCACATGATGAGAAGGACAAGGTTAGTGGTGAGATGAGCGATGGCTGCACCCCGTCAGGCTGCACCACGCCCGCCTCTGATTGCAGCTCTCTCGTGAGCCGCATGCCCTCAGCTAGTCCTGATGAAGCACCTGAAAAGCCGGGTGATTCCAGACAAGACGCAGTGCTGCATTCGGATACCAGGAGCTGCAGTGATGCTGTTTTGCCAAACCCCTCTGTCACCAGACAAGCCTCTGTGAGAACCTGCTCCAAAGAGAAGATACCTGAGCTTACTATGCATGAGTCAGTAGGCTCTATGGAGGACGAGTTCACAACTAGAGCAGAGACTCCCGAGGGAGGGGCACCTCTTCTCACGGGAACCAAAGCAGAGAAAGATCTGGTTCAGGCAGATCTAGAGCCAGATGCCACTGGCCAGGATGTGGATGGGGAGGAGAGGTCAGCCACGGGAGAGCAGGAGGATCAGGTGGGGGAGGCCGAATGTGTGGCTGAAGGCAAGCCGGCCGCAGGACGCAAACAGGCAGCTTCCAGGAGGAGGTCGGCCAGGACCTCGCGGAGACGCTAAGGCTGGCTGAGGCAGAAGCTGCAGGCACAGATCTCAGCTACCATTAGAGGGCATTTCTGATGGGTCACAGGGGAAGGACAAAGACGGATCCTCGCCAACACGCAGCCCGTCAACTGACACACCATCCGCCGAACCGAGAAGCTGTGTATAACCTGCATCTGCCATTACGAACTTTTCGAATAGATTTTTAATACAGGAAAAAGAAATCTGTGGATTTTACTGGACCCGTTAATCGGGTGTGTTTTACAATTCAAAGGGAATGGAGGTGGTAATGCTCATGGTTTAGTTTACTCGCGTGACTGAAACATTGAAGTGTGATGAAGAAAAGAAGTATTGCATGTAACTCACGGTTCATGTATGTGCTCATCTTCAGTGTGATACAAAGCGTTGGTGAGGAAGGGTGACGCGCTCACTGAACTGGGCTGCACGCTTTTTTGTGAACTTTAGAAGTAGGCGCATTCAAACGGAGGGTCCAACCATATGACCGGTCACCGTTTTATTTAAAAAGAAGCTTCTGGGGGGAAAAAAAAAAAAATGTTGATTCTGCTGTTGTCTGAACATGGAGTGTAATGTTTTGGAGTCCAGCTTGCTGTTATCTCTCACCACTCAGGCAGGGAATTCAGGAACTGTGAATAAACATGTCCCAGGTATTCATTTAAGATGTTAAATGTAAGACGAGTATTACTCAGCCCCTGACGTTTCTGGTCCCTGAAACCGATTCCAGTAGAGTAGCGTTTTGGCGCGGGTGTTTTGGCGATGATTTCATTAGGAGAGCGTTTTAGAGCCTCGAGATGTTCTGTTCTTGGGAGGCGTTTGGAGAAACACGAGCTGCTCTTCAGCCTACTCATGTTATCAATCATTCCCACCCGTGAAGTCAAACATGAATAATTACTGTATGTAACTGCTGGAGGTATTGAGTGCTGGCATTTGGAAATTCAGAGGGGCTCACTCACGCAGGGGAGATGGTGGATTTCCACACTGCTGACATTTTCATGAGCACAGTGCCTTGCTTTTATTGTGCAGGTAGAAGTTCTTTTCTAGCTATCTTTGGAGACCATCAGCGTGGTTCTGAAAATCAGATGACCACCTGCAGTAATGAGAATCGTGTCTGCTTTTGACTGGCTTACTACATCTACTGTCAGCACTTTGGTGGATAGTCTGGCATAGCCTGAGAACAGTAATTTGCGGTAATTATGAAGCGCTCTCTAGTTGCAAGTATTTGTCATACCTGAACTCCCAACGTTAAATTGGCAAAGTAAATCAATTAGATTTATCCAATAAGAAACTGGGATAGAAGAACGTTTCTGGTTTTGGGTCATTAAAGTAGTATGATAAACATAACTATTTGTTGTTAATTGTTAATTACATTGCAATTGGGAAACTGAATTTTAAAATGAATAATAGAATGAAGTAACCTTTTACATACTTGATGTATCTTTACCTTTATTTCTTAAAAGATGTGTAGCCTCTAACTACTTAGATTCAGCTGCTAGATAAATGTCGTAATTGCGTAGTTAAACGCCATTCTTCAAAAATGAGCTTGACTTCTAAAGACCACGTATAGAGGCACCCAATCCAGCTAATCTAGGGACTCCACTCAGTTCCTGTGCTTTGTTCTTTGGTTTGAATCAGTCATTAAAAATGAATTTATGGTCTAGAAGATGCCGGAGTCCCGCCTGTAACAGTCAGGTTTGGGCGCCCATTAAGTAAGCGTCAATACACAAATCCAGAAAGGTGCTGAATTTATAATCCCGTTTGTATTGCAGAGGCTGACAAAAAGGTTTTACTCCTTGCTTGCAGGTTATAAAGGCGTCCCTAAACAGACTGAATGAATTGTTGGTATTTGTAACATGTTGATTTAAGCTTGTTTGGTAATTTTGTGAATATTTAAGATGTCCTCAGCATGGAATACGGTGAGTCACGCATTTGAATCAAGCAGTTCACTGCTGCTCTCACACAGGAGCCGAGAGGCATGATTTTCATAAGAACCACTTATTTTCCTATGATGTTTATTTTTCCTTCAAACTGTACAACAAAAAATGGAAACATTTTCGTTTTTATCATATGGAATTATTTGTTTGATTTTGGTTAATTAAAGTATTTGGTGATTTGTTTGAAGTATTACTATGGTTTCAGAAGTCAAGTGAAAATGGTGTATTTTGACCGCTATAAACGTACTTCTCCTTTAAAACTGATACATTTTATGATTTATAACGAAATTTTTCCAAAACAAAGTTGGCGAATTATGTATGATTTGCTTGGCTGGGTCGTAAATTACACTTTAGTACAAACATGCCCTATAGGCAGTTATTTTCTGTGATGGACGAATCTGAGCTTCACCGTGTCAGCGGGACATGTTTTATTAGTTACATTTCCTGTGAAAGCTGCAATAGAAAGCTTGGTCTTTTTTTGAGAGCCTTATTTTTGCGTGCTGGTACGAACGTAGCAGTTGTATTTGTGATTATTCACGCAAGCGTGTTTATTTCACTGATTACGGAGTGGACATGGGCCGCGCTCTGGCTCATGCGTGGGTCTGCATTATTAGCTTAGGGCGGGACCCGGAGCCGAAGAGGACCTGAAACCGAAGAGGAGTTTTAGTTGTTTATATGTTATGCCTCTGGTTCGCTGCAATGCATACTAACTGCCACGGGATTTCTGCTTTTTAGCACCGAAATGAATTTGGCAGCTTTTGTTATAGTATTCGTTCTATGCTTGGACTACTTTTGATTTAAAAAAAAAAATAAAAAATGGGTGGGTTGGACATAACCATCACTTTAATGCAATGTTCATTTCATTACCTAAAATTCAGCAACATACAAAAATATATTTTATATTTTAAGACAACCCTACTATTAACATCCAGTTTTTATATCAAATGAGAACATAATGAAGAAAATGTTATTTGAAATGTTAATTTAAATGGTAATTCGATGCAAATGCAAAAATTAAGTATATAACTGTACCAATGTAGAACTAACGGGTCTAACGGAAATTTTTTATTATTGATTTTCTACACATACCCTTCCAAAGCGGCAGGTGGCACTATGCAACATCGAATTCAGCGATAAATAGTATGGAAACCGCCGAAGAAGCACTTCAAACGCAGCTTGAGGTGACGCCTGGTAATATTGCGATGTTATGGGATTTGTGATGAGTCGACCCAGGGGCTTGTTTAAACACGTCTAATGCAGTCGTGATTTAAGAGAAATGCAACGTATGTAATCTGAAATGACACTGCTGGATCATGTTCTGATTCAGCGAAGCGTAAACAGAAGGTAAAGAGATTGTGTCCACTTGACAGCTTCTTATGTGCGTACAAAGGTATAGGTCACTGCCATCTTATATGACAATTAACCGCCGTTTAATTTCTGCTCTGTTCCAACTAAATGTGGTAAGCTCTTAGTTTAAGTGATTTAGCTGACGATGTTAAACTCAGGATAAAACATTGATCTAGTTAGCTGCATTGTTAGCTATTTAAATATACAGTACATTTATTACACTACTTTATCAAATAATTACGAGTCAGAAATCCACTGAAGAGCTAACCAAGTTGTAATTGATGTTGCTTCGGCGTTAATAGGTGTGGATAAACGAGGTCTGGAAAATATCGTCATCGTGAATCCCTCTTTGTTGGGGAAGTTAACGCCGTTTTCGAAAAAAAAAATTAATACGCGAATATGAAATGTAGTCTAATGCTCAGTATTCTTACAAGGTAATCTACAATCTAATTGCAAGAGAAAACTTTAGCAGGAACACCATGACAGGAACCAGCCCCAAGTTTGCATGGTGTTCCTGTGGCAAAAATAAGATCCTATCTAAGGATACTCACCAGTTATGCGTGCACTGCTTAGGAATACAGCATGCCAAGGAGGCTGTGCTGGAGTATGGTAAGTGCCCACACTGTGCCAAGATGGACTGGAGCAGGCGCATAAATCGACTCGCCAATGTACAGGAGTTCATGCACCGGGAGAACCAGCTGCAACGCAAATGCGAATCTGCACGCTGTGACCCTCCACCAACGACACTGACTGGTATTCCAGAAGTGACCAAAGAGCCCATCACTACCCCATGGCACTCCACATTGATTACTCTTTCCCCTGCACAACCTCTGTCATTCCCAGTAATGCTCACAGTAAATTCCCCAGCCTCCACTCTTACAGTCTCCAAAGATGCCTGTGATTCTCCAGGAATCCTTCCACAGCCTTTCCAATCCACCTTTGCCTTGAGTCCCTTTCCACCAGAGGCTAAGGCCCATAAAAGGAGGCACTCATCCAGGGCCCATTCCCGGTTAACTAGGCGATCGAAACGGAACCACAAGTGCAAGTGCCGCTTATCTTGTTGGGATTCCTCAGACTCCTGTTTCTCTGTCAGAGGAGCGACATTCTGGCGGAGAACATGTGCCGTCAAATTGGAAAGGCAGCTAATGGAGAGCGTGCAGCAAAAATTAAATGCCCAGCAGAAGAGCATGCAAACACGATGGTCCATGATGGAGAAGCGAATCGGGGCTTTGGAAAGGCTGACAACAGATTCTTTGGTAACAGCCTCTGCTGCAACTCAAACAATACAAGAAGATCAAAAAGACCACATCTATCCAGATAAACTGACATCCATCCAGCTGGCTGTGAAGAATCAGGAGCAACCTCACGTATCTCCTTTAGGTGCCAATGAGAAGATGGCTGATAATGAGAGTGGGGAAGACCTATCTTTATTGCCAGAGATCTCCCTTAAAATTAAGGATATGCTGATTGCTGTTAAGTTGCAGGAGCTTATGGGACGGGCCACAAAATATCTAGGAATTGACTTTCCTCATACAACTGACCACCCTAATCCCACAATAGTCCCTGAGATTGAAGACTCAGTCCAGAGCACATGGTCTAATCCAGCATGCTCCCGACCATTCAGGCCAGTGCATGCAGAGATGTACCGATTACACGTGTGCCAGACTCCAGCCTATGATCGCATGCCCCAGATCAGCAGCTTCATGTCAGCCATCTTTCAGGCCGTCACGCCTATGGAGAACAAGGAAGTGTCCAGGCCAGCCAAATCCTGGCGCTTTGCTGAAGCACTTGCAGAGAGAGCCTATCGGACTGCTGGAATGCTGGCCAGGACCGCTAACTACTTGCGGTACTTATCGGACTACCAGAAACGTCTACTTCTGGAAGCGAGTGAGGAGCAGCCACCTCAGCGCTTGGTGGCTATTGTGAATGAACTGAAACTCATAGCAAAGTTCACGCTTCAGCTGTCTACTCACCAGGCTGAGCTCTCCGGTAGGGCCATGGCTTGGTCTGTGGCTATTCGCCGACAAGTCTGGTTGTCAAAAACTAACTGTAAAGATGATCTTCAGGCCACAGTAGTGGACCTGCCCTTTGTGGTCAGTCATGCTACAGGGACCACAAATGTTTCTACCTCAAGTTTTGTTAAGAAAACGGGCAAGTATAGGATGACATCATAATAGCACTTTTTTGTAGATATGTGTTATAACAGATATGTGTTCGCTGGGTGTCTTGTTCCCTGTTGTTCTTCCACTACTGTAGTGGGTGATAAATAGGTTTTAATTTTCTGAAAAGCATAGCTTTTGGCGTTTCTTATGTATGCTGCGCTAGACTGAGCCACAGAATTTTCTGTCCTGATCGGTACATGTACCCATTTTTAAAAGAGCCACATTTAATAAGGCTGTTCACGGTATCATCCATGACTGGGTAAACATAGCAAGATGCTGCATTTAACAAGTCAGGGAGGAGCCTCCTTTCTAAAATGGTTTTACATGGATATCTACGGTTATTTCAAAGTACTCTTATTAATAGCTTATTTTGGTATTTCACAAGACTGTTGTTTTATTTATATAAACTCCTGTATGAAGTAATACAAATATCAGCTTTATAAGAAGAAACTTTAAATAATTATTAAATATGATTTTCCAGTTTTAAATATAAATTCATATTTTCTACTGAAAATGTGTAAAATTGTAGTTACATATGCTGGTTCTTCATGAAAGTATGATTTAATTTGACTGTGTGTTCAAATATAAGCATGTATAAACCAATGTTGTCACAATGTTCATGTATTGATGGCGTATTGCTGTTTCTTCAGCCTGATTAACCGTGAATTTGAACCTTTTTCTCAAAATCCGCATTCTGAGAGAGGAGATGAGACAATGAAATTTTACCATAGTATACAATACAGCAGCCAATACAGAATCATATGCAGTGTCTCCCTCCCGTTACAACCAAATGAGAATATGTAAGGTTGGTCTCCAGTAATGTATGCAGTAGTGTCATCCTTATTCAGTTTTTCATTACAGGACTTCATATTCATCAGTTTTTCAAGCTTTAGGTTTCATGTGATATATCGGAGAGTAGCAGGAAATAACCAAAGACAACCTTTGTTCTTGGAAATTATGCATGACAAATATGGGTGGAACAATGGTTACTATAAATAATAGTGTTGTGAGGCAGGTGAGGGATCCTTAACATTAGTGTAGCAAGACAGCTGAGCTAATGTTACAGGTTGTATTATGTAACTACTTGAAGAATTTTTTCCAACATTGGTTGAAATTGTAAGAGTAGATTTTTGAAATTCACTTAGTGTTCATCAAAAGCTTTGAGGCAGGTGAGGGATCCTTAACATTGGTGTAGCAAGGCAGCTGAGCTAATGTTACAGGTTTTATTATGTAACTACTTGAAGAATTTTTTCCAACATTGGTTGATATTGTAAGAGTAGATTTTTGAAATTCACGTAGTGTTCATCAAAAGCTTTGTTAGGGCTTTTCATTAGTAGGAAATCTACAATCTACAAGTGTGTAGGAAAGTACCTCGACCATCGGTTATCCTGAGCAGAGTCACATGTTGCCCTGGAGCCAATTCCAGGCAGCACGGGGCACAAAACTGGGGTCCATCCTGGGTAGGATGCTATTCCGTCACGGGGCACACACACTCGTGCATGCCATCAAAACCTCGGGCCAGTTTACAGACACCAATTATTCTAACTATATTTTATGGCCTGTGGGAGGAAACGCACATTACACAGGAAGAACATGCAAACTCCACACACAGCAAAGGCACGATTCAAATCCCTAGCCATGGAGGTGGAGTTCTGCACCCCATACATTCAGATTTTCTCAAAATGATACCGTAACCTGCGTTGCTTACAGAATCATTTATTTCATCCAAAATATGTCACCTGAAAAGTCTTACGTCAGAAAGAATGCTTTTTTATGGATGTGAAGTTTTGCACCAACCAGTGGTGAATTTGGGACATTGTATGTCATTTTTCAAACGCACACGTGCACAATATTAACTTGAGAAATTATATTTTTTTTATTGTAAAAGAGAGAGGTATTTTCTCTACAAAAAGCTATCGTCACTAAAGTTAAAAAAAAAATCTGGATAAATTAACATGTTTGTGTAATACTTCTACATTTCTATATTGTTTTATAGAAAGTTTCACGAAAAAGAGGATTACTGGCATCTCATAGTGAAGCATTGCGCCCTGTTAAATGGCAGCAAAATTCTGCCAAACCGCACACGTGTCTCAGGCATACTTTTCTGTCGTCTAACAAATCCCTGATTATTTTTATTCATTAAATTTCATTCCGAATCCTTAAGGCATTTCTCACTCATTTACAGATTGTTCCTTACAGTAATGAAGGGCACTACTAGGTCGATGTTATTCTCATGTGACGGTGGGGGACACCTTACGATCAGCACACGGAGCCTCTTCACAAGTCGGCATACGTGGCATGCTATAGCCGCCGCGGCCGACAGGGGGAGCCCACGGGGGCGTCGCGGAGCATTGTGGGGTGGAGGCGGCTGCTCTTCTGTAAAGGCACAGCGAGGGAGCAAGGAAGCTTAGCTTGGGGTAGAGCCTCGCAACGCAGGGAAACCATCGAAGTGAGAGTAATAGGAATCTGTACGGTCAGCAGTTTCCCCGTCGCCTGGTGAGAGATGGGCCACAGTGATCTGATGAGTACCGCTGAAGACGTGGCGGACCAGGTAATGATCCGGGCCCTGGCGGCCTCCGTGCACCGTGGCTGAGGTAGCGACATGGAAGAGCACAGAAAGAAATAATTTCTCTTCAAGTGATGTGCACAGGAGAGGGTCTTGCCTGGGTCCCGCCGGCACACGCCATTCCCCGGGCACCCCAACACGGCCACCTATTTCCTTCCGCGTGATGGACCTGAGCGCCGGCTGCGTGTCCCGTTACTGGGCGGCTGGGAGCATCTGTACGTGGCTCCGGTGCTCTTAACTGCCCGAAGAGACGCCCTGTTAGCGGCACAAATGCTTTATTAGCCCGCTATAAATATACTGCACACGCATGGACCCCAAGGCATCTTATAGTCCCGCCTAGCTGGAGCAGCGCTGCTTATGCCATAGTCCCGGCATTTATTTTTGGTGCTTGGGTACCTGTTGAACCAGATGAGGCTGCCACCTATTAATAGGGGATTTAAGAGTCCCGGTGGGTCTCTTATTCGGAGTGGGCGCTGGAGCGTCTGGCCAATTAGTCGCGTACTTTGTATTATGTCCGTATTTAAGGAGCCTGGTTTATTGATCGCTGCTTTTGAGCCGGGACTGTAAGCAGATACCGCTGCTGGTCTGGTACGCGGCGACGGGTGCTGGTTTATAGGAAGTGGATCATATTCCAGTTTTGTCGTTTAAATCGTGCATGTGGGTCACACCAGAATACTTGTTCGTCCAGATTTATTGCACAGATCACATTTGAACTTTTGCACGTTGCAATGTATATGGAATTTATTGGTTTATAAAAGAATAGGGTCGTAACAATTGTACAGGGATAAATCCCGTTAAATGTCCTGTGTTTTCGCTCTAGTTTTCCTGTCTAGTAGCATTGCTTGTTGCTCTCTGCCTGTCAGACCTCATTAGATCACACAGTGACTTTGCGTTCAGTTTGGGTGCCAGTTCTCGTAGCAGTCTGTGTTAATGGCACTGATTTGCCGGTTCAGTCTCTATTAGGGAAATCTAAGTGAATCAAATTGAATCTTTCCCTCAGATATTTTGTGGCTTATATTAAATCACCAAGATGTCTCTTTTTCTGTCTGTTTACAGCGCACAGTTATGAACTGAGAATTAACATATTCCCAGCTTTAAATTAGCGGAGGATTGTAATGATCTGGAAACAATAACTCCCAGTTCTAGTGTAATAATGGTTCCTCTGTTATACTTACTAATTTTCCCAAATCCACCACGCTTTATCTGTTAATGCAGCTAAATTTCAAGTTTATGTTTAGTAGAACTGGAGGATATCAGTCTTACTCCTCATTTTTTCTGTGTTTTTGGTCGAATGTATTCTATTAATGTAGCTTCCTATATCTAAAGCAAGTTCGGAACTTCTTTGAACGCTGATAATTATATCTATGTGCCGTAGGAGAAGTCTCCACTTTGAGCCGTGCACACTTGGCATGCATTCTGATTGGCTCTTCATTCACTAGGGCCGTAGTACTCGTGGTACTTGTTGAACCGTGATTGGCTGCTCATAAGATTGTAATGCTGATGTGGAGTGTTTCTGTGGGTGGAGCTAAAGGAGGCTGACTCTAAGCTCATGTAGTGCACTAGCAATGATAGTGGTAGGACTGCAATTGTCTTAACGCATACATTTCTTTTCTAAAAAGAATTTTATGTATGGTATACCAGCATTGTTTAACACTGTTAATTTGTTTTAAATGATTTTTTTTTGTTTGTTTTTTTTTTTTAAAGTCATTTACCCTCTTCGATTTGTTTTACAGTTTTACAGCTAAGTAATTTTGATTAGATGATCTTTAAAGAATTCTTTTGTATAGACAGCTGGTAATCTGTTAAAACATGTTTGCAGGTTAATTCAGTTATGTTTGGATAACCCTCATATATACAGTTTATATTCAGGAAATTTGGCTGCAATAGTATATTAATTGAAAATAAGCTAACCAAATTTGAATTTCTAAAAAGTTGGAAAATGTTTGTCAACATAAAAGCTTGATCAGTGGTGGTTGGCTTGTTTTAGCATGACTGGCACATGTGTGGGCCTTGTCTTCTGCACACAGAAAAATAAAAAATAAGAGGATGTGGAAATTAAGTTAGTCTGATAATCTGCTGGTGAAGCGATGTTGACAGACAGACAGAATGTTCCAGGAAGTTTCATGCCAAGACACATCAGTTACTGGTGTTAGAGGAGTTATAATTTTGCAACAGATATTATGTTCAGGTTTCTCAGATCCCTCAAAGGGGGGTGATTTTGGCTTCTTTTCTTGGTGTTTTTACTATCAAACGTTTTGTCAGGGCTGAAGGCCTTTTTTCACTCTATGTCTCTGCAGGGAAGTGGTTGGTAGATAAGCCTCCGATAAACATTAAACGTGTTCTGTGGGTGATGGGCTTTAATTTTGTTAGGGGAACCAGCTGCTTTGAGCAGTTCAGTTGGCTTAATAGTAGCCGGATCATTACTACTTTTTTTACTAATGTCCTGTGGTAGCTTCTCGGTTATCATGCTATTTGTCTGTATGATAGGCTACTAAAATTATTAAAAATGAAAAGCGAAAGATTTACAGATACGGACCGTTGGTTTTATTAACAGTATTAAATGCTTTGAAATGCTTGAGGCAAAATGGATTTATCTGATCTTCAGTGACTCCCTGTCAAATCACATCTGCTTGCTCATTAGGCCTAAATGTGTCAAGTGGTTATGGGTTAATGACAGCAGGAAAGACGATTACTTGGCGCCAGGGGCTTCTCCTCTTCTCCTGTTCAGGAGAGGATTGATAAAGGGAGAGATTCAGGTAACACACAGCATAGAGCCAGTGATTCAGCACTGCCTTTTGTGCTTCAGTTTGGTCTGATACTGTTCTCATATCTCTTAGAGTTGCCATTGTTACTGGTGAAATCTGTGTGACTGAAAATGTGATGGATTCAGGGCTTCCTCGGAATCAGTTTAATTTGTTTACAGCATGATATAGTCAGTAAGATGGAAAATTAAAAGTATTTTTCAGGCATTTTAACATTCAGTTCCTTGTGGCTGTTTTGTGTCCCCTTGTTTGTTGTTGGAATCTGTCAACTTGGATATATTTACATTTATTATTTAGCAGGCATTTTTGTCCAAAGCGATGTAGAAATGAGGCACGTAGCACATCACAAACATACATGCAACCAAGAAATTGGTTAGGCATAAGTGCAGCTAGGAAGTCTTGTAACAGTGAGGCATTTCTTGGAGATGGAGTGATACTCTGATGAGTGGATATGGTTTGGTGACTCTTTCCACTATTGGGAAACCACACATGAGGATCCTTTCTAAGATGCGTTTATTGCCCATTAATCCCTGCCTAATTCCAGGACCTGTTTTTCCAGGGCCAAGCTCACTCAAGTCTGCAAGCATTTGACATAGTCTGCAAGAACTGCATCAGAAATGCCTGTGTTCTACATAACCCTTCACACACGTTTTGTAATTAAACAACCTATTTTAGTAACACGACACTAGCATAGCCTCCCAAGAACTGTGACATAGATTATGGTCTTGCATACTCAATTCTGCTGTAGAAGTGTTAAATGCATACAGAAGCAGGTTTGCTGAGCTGCTTCATGACCCGTCTTTTGAACTTTGAGTTTCCGGGTTTGATGTTCGTATATAGTGTAGTCTATTTGAATCAGTGGCTGCCTATGTAAGTATCGTCCTTTTCTGGATGACAATCCTGATGGTAACCTTGAGGTATGTTTTCTTGGGTTGGGCACATTGCGATACTGTTCTCCCGGGACTGTCAATACTTGTATCTAATATTATCTTGCAATAATGTTTTCTGTAATTTGACGCTTCTGACCAGAGTCATAAGTCATAAGAAATGGCACATGTTAGTCAATACTCAATGTTGGTAGCACCTGAGCTTAAGGCATGCAGAAGTAATGGAGATGATTGCATTGGATGATTATCCATTTTCCGTAGTGGAGGACGATATGGATTGTGACGTGTTTTTAATTTCATTTAAGTAAATCTGGTCCGCAGATTGATCTCTGATATTCCACAGAGAATAAACAATGTATTCCCCCACCACCCCCTGCCAGCTAAGGTTGGGAGATGTCTACCTAATTGGAATATGATTACAACTTTGGGGGGGGGGGGGGTTGGGTCATCTTGTAAAGGTAATATATTTTTTTAGTTTCTGTAATACTTTTTAAATGACTTCATAAATTCGTTTAATATTTCATTGCAAAAAAATTAATAGTGATTCAGTATTTCTACTTTTTGCACATTTACTCTCATTTACAGTCCATTCTCTGCTCTGCGTCTCAATTCGGGTACTCCAGTAGCCCTACTTAAACTTTTTGAGTGTGTAAATGAATGCACTTGTGTACTCAAAATAGAAAGTTTAAGTACTGAAGTACATAATTTGAGACTTCCTGATATGCTTACTATTGGCTCAGATGCCCCGATTAGCTTTGATTCCGATTCACCGACGTATCAATTTAACTTGAGTTGATTCCGATTTGATATCAGTCCAAGAGAAATGAGGTATGAAATGCTATATAGCAGCTTTACATATTTGGAGAAATGTTTAAAAGCTCTAAATGGAGCAAAACTTTACAAATGCAGTGTCACTGGAAACAAATTGTGAAGACCACTGAACAGGCCAAAGGCTTGTATACCACAATTTTTTTTTTATTAAAGGAACATATCTCTCAGATCTCTTGCTCCTCTTTCTACTCCCCCTATTGACCCAGTCACCTGCTGCCACTATTTCATCTCAATCGCTGAGATCTCCCTCTCCACCCTTTCCAGTTCCTGCGGGTGACAAAGCAGTACCTGCCCCACCTGGCACGCCTGTGCCTGATAAGCACCTTCCTGGAGGACGGCATCCGAATGTGGTTCCAGTGGTTCGAGCAGAGGGACTACATCGAGGCCACCTGGAACTGTGGTTACTTCCTGGCCACGTGCTTCGTCCTGCTCAACTTATTAGGACAGCTGGGTGAGAGAGGGATTGTGGGTACATTATCTATGTTCTGAGTTTTGAATTACAGAAAGTCCCACTTAAAAAAAAAAAAAAAAAAACAGTGGGATTGATTCCAGGGAGTGCCACCTCCTGGGAGTTAATGGGGATTTAAAGGGCTGGGTTGGGGCTTGAGCTGAGGTCCAGACTAACCAGTGACATAGGGCCGTCACAGTGTTTGGTTTTGTAGTAAGCTTTCCTTGTCCCCTCATTAACTAAATTCTGTGTACTTCTCTGACAGGTGGCTGTGTCCTTATCCTCAGTAGAAATTTTGTACAGTATGCCTGCTTTGGTTTGTTCGGGATTATAGCTCTACAGGTGAGTTAAGGGTGATTTACACTTCTACCTGAAGTCTACACAGAGCTTGCGCAGTAGCCAAATGGCTTATGCCGTTGCGATCATTTAAACTTGTGCATTGGAATGTCTGTGCCGCTCTGCAGTTAGACCGTCAAAATGCTGGTTGGCCGACTGCAGTGGGTTAAAGTTTTTTTGCTAAAACATTTTTACTCTATTATTAGAAACAAAACTTGGCAAGCTTTGCAGTTTTAATGACTCTTCCTTTTAAAGATTATCTAGCATACTTATAAAAATCATTTCAAAGTTCACACCCGCTTCTTTTGCATGAGCTCTACATGCAGTCTCTCAGCCAGTCAAAATGATTTTCATCCTTGCTGTTCAAATCACTCATAAATGGGTTTATACATATTGCATTTATTGCAAAAAAAAAAATCACATTGTGATATCTGAAATCTTCCAATATCATGCAGTCTTAGTGTGAACGGCTGCAATCAATTTTTTTAACACCATGAACGGTTCCAACTGTGGCAAAAACAGCAGGCTTGAGACCAGCTAAGCACAACTAAGTACTAAGTCCCACACTAAAATCCCCCAAACTGGAAATGAACTACAACAAAACATTTGCATAGGAGGAAGTATGATGCTACCAAGTGGACTAGTCACTATCGCTGTGGTTTGCGTTGCTGTGATTTGTCATTACAGTTCTGAGAAAGTGCACGTCAAGCTACAACGTAGGGTCCCTATGGCATAAGTTCTGCGCAAAAGTATAAATGAGCCTTAATTGTTCTTCTGAAATGTACATTTGAAGTATTTGTAATATGAGTTCATCTACTCTGATTAATTTTTTTATTTTAATCGCCCTACCTCTCTCCCCCAGACTATCGCTTACAGCATTTTGTGGGATCTTAAGTTCTTAATGAGGTGAGTCCAGAGTAGTTGGTGTAAAATGACAAGATGACCATACATGGGTGGGTGATTAAAATGTAAAACGCTTCGGCGTCACATTTTGTGCACATTTAAGCTCTTAAATGCGTTTCTAACAAAGCTGACTTCCACCGAGGTGATCTGCTCTGACAGGGTCGTCTTCCTTTTCTTACCAGGAACTTGGCCCTGGGTGGGGGGCTGCTGCTGCTCCTGGCAGAGTCTCGCTCGGAGGGGAAGAGCATGTTCGCTGGGGTGCCCTCCATGGGCGAGAGCTCCCCTAAGCAGTACATGCAGCTGGGCGGCCGTGTGCTCCTGGTGCTCATGTTCATGACCCTCCTGCACTTTGACACCAGCTTCTTCTCTGTGAGTGTTCCTTACAAACATGTAAAACGATGACATGTCTGTGACTGCACAGATGGTGAAGTTTGTCTTCACTGTTGGCTGAGAGTCCTGTGCAGTGTTGACGTCAGTGTCTGCAGAAAATAAGCAGCCTTTGAAGCAGAAGGGACCTTTGAGCACAACTTAGCAGGTGCCACAACTCCACGGATGAACAATTCCGCTGCTTTTCTACAGCATTTGTTAGCATATTAAGAATTTTGTCAAATGCACTGTAGGATTACTGTGGGGAAGAGTAACATCATTGTCAGCTCAGGTCAAGTTTGTACCTACTGAAAATACTGGTGAGATGCACTGACCCATTCACCCTGCTTCTTGCACCAATAGATCCTACAGAACATGGTCGGCACAGCTTTGATCATCCTTGTGGCCGTGGGGTTCAAGACCAAGCTGGCCGCCCTCACGCTGGTGGTGTGGCTCTTCGCCATCAACGTCTACTTCAACGCCTTCTGGACAGTGCCAGCCTACAAGCCCATGCACGACTTCCTCAAGTATGACTTCTTTCAGACCATGTCAGTGATCGGGGGCCTTCTGCTGGTGGTGGCACTGGGGCCCGGTGGCGTGTCGATGGACGAAAAGAAGAAGGAGTGGTAAGAGCAGGACACAAGGGGCCCAGGACCCACTGCGTCAAGCCGGCACCTCGACAGCTACAGCCTCTCCTGTTCGCTTGCTTTTTTTTATCCCCCAGACCGTTATCCCAAATGCACTTAATTTTTTTTTTTTTAAGTTTTATTAGTTCAAGATTTAGTAGTTTATACTGGATTTTTTTAATGCCTATATTTAGGTTTGTTCTTTTCATGCCCCAAGAAAAAATGATTTATTAAAATGGTTGTGCTAAGACAAAAGTCGGTTTGTGGGTCATACCTTGGAGTTTTTCCCCTTTTCCCATTTATTATTAATTTTTTTTTTTTAAATTGATGAAAAAACTCAAACCTTCCAGTGCCAACCTTTAAAGGGGGGGGGGGGGGGGGGGGGGGGGGGGGGGGGGGGGGGGGGGGGGGGGGGGGGGGGGGGGGGGCGGGGCGGGGGGG
>JAODJX010000042.1:16863509-16882594 GCA_026776945.1 Isichthys henryi | reverse complement strand
GGAAGCAATGGGCACGAGGCAGGGAACAACCCAGGATGGGGGGCCAGCCCATCGCAGGGCACACTCACACACCATTAGTCCAAAAACATGTTGAGGCTAATTGGAGTTACTAAATTGCCCGTAGGTGTGCATGTGTGAGTGTACGGTGTGTGAGTGTGCCCTGCGATGGGCTGGCCCCCCCATCCAGGGTTGTTCCCTGCCTCATGCCCATTGCTTCTGGGATAGGCTCCGGACCCCCCGCGAGCCAGTGAGGATAAGCGGTTTGGAAAATGGATGGATGGATGGTTAATTTTGGCAAGAATTTTTAATTTAGTCTTTTCACAAAAAAATTGTAGTTAGATTAGTCACATACATTTTGCTGAAGGACATTTCTCCTGCCTGTAAAAATTCCCTTGGGAAGTAAGCATACCTCATACGTAACCAAGTGGCATAGGGCGTGCTTATCTAGGCTGGGAATGTGTTACTGACTCACCATACTTCTTTCATATTTTAAATGTATGGATGGTAGGGACATGTCCTAAGAATACTATATATATATATATATAAAGGAAATGAGGTAGGCAACTGAAAACCTTGAAATAGCCCAAATTGGCTCATGAGTGTGGAACTTGGGCTGGGTCCCCACTCTGATGCTCAGCACTTCCCAAAACACCACTACGATCCACTAAACGACAAGAAGGATGAAAGTCAGGGAATCCAGGTATTGCACATTTCACCTGCTGCCTGACAGCATCATGTCATCTCGACATGTCAGCTTAGGCGTGCCGGGGTTGGCCAAATGGACAACTGGTCCCTCTAGAAACTAAACTCCATCCCTCAATGTCATACATGCTTCCTACACCAGAGAGAATAGTGACAAATGTGGGAAATCTCTCTCACTTTTAGTCAAGCATTAAATAGAAACTAGAGATGCACCAAGGGCTTAACTTTGGGTTGAACACTGGGGGTTGAGGGGTTGTACTGGCTAGTTTTGTCGTTTTGATTGTTGGGGGGCGGGGGTCGGGCGATATTTACCGCCGATAATTCCCTTTAAAATCGCCTGCGTACTAAATAGAAAAATTCTGTTTTGTGGAATTATTCTAACGTCGTTAGAAAAATGTATGATGATGATGATAATCATCGACATTTCAACACGGCAGAGTTGTTTGTTCACCTTCAGGCCAGACAGTGTGTGATGGATCATTATTACACTTGATCCGGCCTTCTCTGTTATAAATATATAATATGTATGTTAAATATAGTACTCTAGTACGTTAGTATTTTCTCATAAAAATGTAAATATTTTGTAATGTAATTTATTTTATTGAGAGTCCCTTTACATGTTTGCAAATTTTATAAGGTACTCGAGATTTTATCGATTTTTTGGAAGCTGAATGTTTGTAGCTTTAAAACAAAAGGTTTGCGTACATGAGTGTTTTCGTTTTAATTAGCCCTGAAGCGATCGATATACATTCACAATACTCAGAGATGACCAAAATTTTTTTGAAATAAGATTTTAACATGACGTTTCAATAAAAGTAACAACAAAGTGCAGAAGTATATGTACTGCCATCCCCCAAAGCGTTTCTTAATTTGAATCGAACGTTCGATTCATTTAAACGAACAGTTCGATTAAATGGGTCAAAATATGACTTCATGTACGCCTACATTTATTTATTTTGCAGAAGTGCCATGAACCACATAACCATCTGTTGTATTATTGTGATTAAATCTTATCCCGCGCCATTTCTGAATTTTTTTTTAAGTCACCGATTGCTGTATAATATTGTAATTAATAATACTGCTTGGAAGCCATACCACGGTAAGATGGATGCATGCAGGGCTATGCATAGAGAACTTAATTTGTAAGTAAATCTCGCAAATTTAATGAATGATATTCCGCTGTATCGCTCAGTTAACTGTAATGTTCCATTATATGTTCTTTCAGCTCTAAATAAATCATACTGTTTTGCGAGTTAATTCAAAACTCATGTAGAAGGCAGATTAAATACTTGAGCTTCTTACCGGTATTTAAATTTCCATCTGCACTGCTGAGTTTGGTGCAAACAAGTATGAATATAGTCCAAATCCCCAAACACCACATTAATGTTTTGCCAGGGATGTTGGAATAGTTTAAAGCAGTGGTTCTCAAAGTCGGTCCTCGGCACCCACTACCTTACTTGTTTTCCAGCTATCCCTACCCTACACACAAGTCCCAGCTGTCTTTCAGCTTCTGATTGACTGAACTCACCTGATCCAGGTAATCAGCAGTGTGTAGGGCAGGGATAGCTGGAAAACAAGCAAGGCAGTGGGTCCCGAGGACAGAGTTTGAGAACCACTGGTTTAAAGTAAACCGTGTTAAACGATCTGACACCTGAGTACAAACTCACTGCATTATCAGCTGTATCCGGGTAAATATTGGTTTCTATTCTTTTAGTACCGTCAAAATTCTACCAAAAGTCGTGGATCGCCCACCCGAATAAAGGAAAATTGGTGCAATTATTAAAAAGTAGTATGACTAACTCACTGCTTGAAAGGGGGAAACGAGCGCAATACCACCAGCTTACTCCCAGAAATCAGCAGTAATTACGACTTTCTGCAGCACGTAATATAAAATGTCGTCTGTGATATGAAATATGGCCACTAGGTGTCACAAAGCTACTTCGAATCTCTCTTTTTTGAGATCGAAGATCGGCTCAATGGTATGTAATACGTGTTTCATTGAGAATTCTTGGACACCATTATTCTTTATTGAATTTCTTCATATTATGTATTATGTCTTATTTAGCAAATATCTAGACCGTAGTGTTGCCCCAACATTTAGCTGAATGAGATTCAAAAGTGCCTTATCTAAATATATATATTTTTAAATGTAAATACCAAAGTGTGATGTCGTTCTGTCATCTATTTAGCCTTTGCTGGTTTTTACATGCACCAACAAACCGCTCAAATGGCATGCTTTGCAGCTCTCGTTGAGGCTTTAAAGAATGCTTTGCTTTTATGTTTGCAGGATTTTGAAAGTTTACCCTAAAAAACTTGAGATGTCTTTTTGTTTTGGGAAATGAGGTTCTACTCAAAATAATTAGGGAGCCCACATGATGTCAGTCAGGTGACTGGGCTATCGGCATTGATGGGGCGGTCCTTCCATGTGCTTTGCTCCAGGTTCACTGAGTGTCTGTACTGGATAAGCAGTCATGAAAGATGGTTGGGTAACTCATCATATCATAACTGTCTCTTGTTACTGTCTGGGCCCAGACTTAACAGAGTTTCTCCATCAGAATCATGCCCAGCCACAGTCCTTACTCTTAGCAGGCAATAGCAGGGATAGGTCATCTGTGAATAGAAGCCATTTGATTCCTTTATCCTTATGAGTGCTCTGTTTGCCTCTGCTTGCCTCTTTCTCTGTTCCTCACTTTCCACCTACCTGTCTCTTTCACTCCCCACCCTCCCTCGATGCTGTATGGAAACATGCTGCCGTAGCTACCTGATTGTTTGAGGACGAGTTCTGTTACTTGTGAAATGCCCTCTTCTACAAAAAAAGGACTGAAAAAGCGACGAGTACACCATTAACCTGTCTGGCTTCTCCACTTCAGCTCTATTCAGTTTTGCTCCTCTCTTTGTCACTTGTGTGAAAATCAATAGGGAAGTCACTTTTCCAGGTCCTCTCCAGTCTAGGGAAGGTGATGGCCTTTAAGGGGGACGGGATCTCAAAGAAAGGGCATGAGACAATAAAAATAGGAATTTATCCATTCAGGAAGATATGAAAAGTATGAGTTGCTGTATTTTTGCACTGGGCATGTAATTGTGAGTGCAGCTAAGTGCAGTCTGACATGTCTGTTCTGTATAGTGAACTCCAGCCTCCCCTGTTATCAGGAGAGTTTGGCCTGTGGCTTGATTTCAGTGTGTGTGTGTGTGTGTGTGTGTGTGTGTGTGTGGTCCAGGTATATCTTACCTAGTTGGGACCAAATGTCCCACAATGTGATGAAACCCCCTTTTTTACCTTATGGGGACCAGTTTCCTGGAAAAATCTATTTTTATAAAAATCCATGACTGTAATGCAAAAGCTAAAAACTCTTGTATTTTGTTTGGTTACTTATGGTTAGGGTTTGGGCTGGGTGGGGGTTAAGGTTGTTATAGTTAGCATTAGCATTTTTTCCATGGAAATGAATGAGCGGTCCCCAAAAAGATAGAATTACATGACTGTGTGTGTGTGTGTGTGTGTGTGTGTGTCCGTTCGTGCCTACGTGTGTGTATGAGAAGGCAAGTTCTGGTACCAATAAGTCAAAAAATAGATAATGTTCCATCATCAGTTATTATTGTGGTACAGGCTTTACTGTCGATGAATAAAATAATATCATAATCATAGTATATCAGAACTACTGAGTCTAAGGCTTTTGTCATAGGTTTAATAAGCATGAATCATTTTAATAATCATAAAACATGGTTATTCTCATAGTTGTAATAACTTTATTTAGATGTTGCATCTGCCTCTACATTAACCTTATGACCGGATGTAAGCTTGCATACACCCATTTGCAGTCATGTAGTGTTATACAGCTCATGTTATGCTGAACTGAAGCGTGCTGAGTATCGCTGCCTACGGCTGAAGCTGATTTTGAGACTTAACATTAGCAGCAAAATGTCACATGATGCAAGATTCAGTTAAATGCTGTGTTCTGCTTTGTCCACTGGAGGGCACTCACTATATTTGCAAATAGTCCCTTTTTCTGGTTAGGGCAGCTCTGCAAGGCTGAACTCCATGTAAGTGTTAAAACTCACAACATGGGCAAATCAAACATACTAGAAGCTGTGGACTTTAAGATAGAAGATTGAAATATTCATAGCAAATAGTTACTTTTATTCATAATAAAATGGCTTCAAATGGGTTATTCAATAACATTTTAATTCTGAGGGCCATGCTAACTGCAATCATCCATGTTCTAACCACTTATCCTTGTCCAGATTACACCTGGAGCCTATCCCAGGCAGCACAAGGCTGGGGTACGAAACCACATGATTGGGAACTTCCTTGCTACTATCCCACAAAACCTGAAAGCACAAATCTGAAGTGTCTTCATTGTTTATTAAATTAATGCTGATTGGTTTGTATTGTCAGTTGAATGTTTGGAAGAAAACTCTCAGAAACAGAGAAGAAAGTGTAGGAAAAGGGTTTGTTATCAGCGTTTCTCTTAATATCCCTGTCGAAGTGAGTTAGTCCCTCTGTATGTCTGTGCATGTGCAGGTGCTTGGGAGTGAGCCCACCTCCGCAAGCAAACGTGTTGTTAATTTACACAGCTGTAGAAAGCTGGGTAACGTTATTGGCCAGCAAATCTGATAGATGGTTGTTATTTTTGCATTTCTATTCCCTCTCTTGCCACCATGGAATTTTCCCCATCTCCTAAAAATTCACGTCCCCATCTACTTCAGTCTCTCAGCTTCTTCTTTTCCACTTTAATACATTGTATGCCATTGCACTTAACTTTCGTCACCTTCAAATTATTCCTGTGTTGGCCCTCAGAGGATAAATTCCAGCAATGGAGAAAACAAGGCTTTCTCTTGAACTGAAGACTCATCTACCAATCCTTTTAAAAAAAATTCTATTCACAAAGTATTTGATTGATTTTTGAACTAAATTAGTTTTTTTTTTCCATTTGAAGGGACAACGTGTCTCTGTACATTGACCTTCAGATTTGTGGCCCTCAATATTTGCCCCTCAAGACTGTAAAAATGTCAGGAAATCGATGGATGAAGAAAAGAAACTCAACAATATATAACGTTTTCAGAGAGCAGAACAATGTAAGTTGAGTGGGTTAATCTTCCATTTGAGTGCAAACACTACTCTGGATTGCCTCGGTGTAATGCAGTGCCTAATGCCACAGCCCAGACAAAAGATTTAATTTAACACCATTATAATTGTACTTTGATGAGAATGCGAAGATATCATGTTTTTGTAACTCCTGATTATTTCCTGATGGTATCTCACTCTTCATATATGTTGAGTGCTTTTAATTTGCACTAACACGCTGTGTTATTAGCTGTCACTGTGCCGCAGTACTGCATAATTAGCGGTCACTGTGCTGCAGTACTCCATTATTAGCTGTCACTGTGCCACAGTACTGCATAATTAGCGGTCACTGTGCCGCAGTACTGTATTATTAGCTGTCACTGTGCTGCAGTACTGCGTTATTGGCTGACACTGTGCTGCAATACTGTGTTATTAGTGGTCACTGTGCCACAGTACTGTGTTATTAACGGTCACTGTGCCGCAGTACTGTGTTATTAGCGGTCACTGTGATGCAGTACTGCGTTATTAGTGGTCACTGTGCCGCAGTACTGCGTTATTAGCGGTCACTGTGCCGCAGTACTGCGTTATTAGCGGTCACTGTGCCTCAGTACTGCGTTATTAGCGGTCACTGTGCCGCAGTACTGCGTTATTAGCGGTCACTGTGCCGCAGTACTGTGTTATTAGCTATGATGTTTCTCAGGCCCATCTTTCTCCTTCCCTCTTCTTCCTCTCTCCCAGGCGCTGAGACTCACTGCCTTGGGGCTCATCGAGGCCCAATTGGTCTCTGAAGGAAACATATTAGCCTGTAAACAAATAATTTAAAGAGTGTCCCACTCAGGAGGACAAAGCGTAGTGTGAAAGGGGAGCAGGGGTCGTGGGGGGAGTGTCACCACGGTTCAGCACGCTCCTCTTCCTCTCAAGAGTTTCCTCTTCCTTCTAGTTGGACAAGGCCCACAGGGCTGTCTGCTCCACTGAGCTCCAACGGGCCAAATCGGGCCAGAAGCACTACCTGGTCGCCACCATTGGTGTGAGCGCCTCGGGGGAGGGGGCTGGCAGACCTGGCCGAAAAGTGAGAAGCTCACTCTTCTTCTCTCCCTGACCCCTTAAGTGCAGTGATTGGTCATTCCAGGCTAAGCGGCAGCCTGATGGAGTGTGTCAGTGACTGAGGGTCTCATCATTCACACGGGAGCGACAGGTGATGGAGTGGCCCTTGAGGGGTGGGGGGGTGGAGCTCAAAGGGGTTTACAAGCCCTATGCTAGCAAAAACACAACATATTTGTAGAAATACACATAGTACGTGGGGAATGAATATTGACAGACCAGTGGAAATCCTCACCATCAGCTCCTGTAATGTGCATTTATGTTAATATATTTAGCCTTATGTGCCTCTAATTCCCCCGACCATTCAGGTGAAGCCCCACATCCTGCCTGTCCGCTTCATGTTAACATCAGTTTGGTGAGCAGATAGTTAGCAGTGGATACTTCTGCCCAAAGGGCTGACAGTAGCACACATTCCTAGCTCAGTTATCTTCATTACCTAAAACCCATATCTGTTCCTTTTTGTCTAATGGTAAAATAACCCACCTTTGCTAATTAATTTATGCTGCTAGGCAACAAACACCTAGCCACAAACACATTCTAGAAAAGTTTCCAGAATGGAATGGAATCGGAATCCTACATTAACGGCAATTATTCAACACCAGTAATCAAGCAGAATAGAGCGAGAGAATTAGCTTCCTGTTTTGCCCAGCCACTTGTTTAGCTGTTTAGACCTCCACTTTAGCTCATGGTATGATAATGCTGCTTTTACTACCTCTATTTATCATCATCATGAAATCTTTTCCTGGCACTTAATTATGCAACTTCACACGTGTGTTTATGAATTTGTGAAATGGCTCATTAGTCATGATGTAATTAGATTAAGTTTTTGGACTACAAATAACTGGGGAAAAGTGTGTTTTTCAGTAAATGTATTGAAGGCTGATAATTTGATGTTAATTCTCTAGAAGACTAATGATATAGAAATAACAGTTTAAATGTGCAAAAAATGCTCCAGTTCTTTCAGTTTGGAGCCATTTTATCTTTTGAATAGTTAACTCTAAAAGATCAGCTCTTATATCCTGGGGCCAGCCGTGGAAATGGTAAGTTTCAGAAAGTCGAGATGTATTTTTTGTGTTGACAATGGAGCACTTGTTCAGCTGAGAATCACTTAAATGTATAAAACAAGCCAGGTCAGTTTGGGATCAGACCACCATCTGTGAACCTAAAGGCACTGTGAGAGAACGATCGGCCAGACTTTACATAATGCCGCAGAGTGGAGTTACACCAGTTTCTACATATGATGTGCAGGAGCTCCCAGAGTATGACATCCTTTGCTTATGTGTCTTCATTAACTCACAGTCATCATTTACATTTTTACCTTTGATATTGCATGAGGTCCGTCAGGATCAGTGGTAATGGATGGATGAATGGAAGGTGGGATGGGTGAACGGACAGGCTGACAGACAGACTGTGAGACTCAGCTCATTCCAGAGTGAATCCATCAGTCCGCTTCGTAGAATTCCCCACCTGGCAACCAGATTAAATCTCATTATTAGACAGAGGTGAGTCAGTACTGGTGGAGACATAAAACCTAAAGTATCTATAACTGAATCTTTGGATTTATGTGAAAACAATGTGGAACCCTGCTAAGGATACCTGTGGAGCTGAAAGGTTTGCTTTCTGGTTTTGCTTTTAGAACACTTTGTAGAGTCTTTTGTATGCCATAAATACTTCCTATAGCTTGAAAGCCAGAAATGTCTTAAACCAACCTTTTTAATGACATGAATGATAATGAGTAAAGCTTTGTGCCACATTGTCTAGTTCTCAGCAGCCTGATGAGCTTGACGTTGGTTTTTTTGTCCTAGATGTTATCCTGTCTATAGATGATCAATGCTTTTGCTTTGACACTTTGAATGTTTGTATTCAGTATTGATACTAGATCTTTCCAGACCTCTATTCGCAGCCTGTCCTCCCATAAATCTACGTTTATAATTTGACGTGAGACGAGCCATAGAAAACTTTCAATTAGTTCTTGTGAGGCGTCATGCACAATGAAGAGGATACTTCAGAGGAGAGCCTAACAGATTTGGGCATAGTGCTTCCGATCAAAGAGAACCTAAGGCTCAAGCTTTACACGGTGAGTATCCAGAGAGGTTACAGGTCAAGGCAAGATGGCCGTGTTACCCCTCGAGCCTCAAGACAAAGTTGTAGACCAGCCTTTTCCTGTTCCTCTCTCAATGTCCAGTAGAATATGGGCCTGGGAAGAGCCAAGGCCACACAGTCACTGACTTGTCGTCAAAAAGGGTCCTGGTAATTTCCAATTTCATGGCAGTCAGGGTTGGGGTAAAGGTGATGAAGGGCAGCTGGGCCTCCTGTGTACCCAACTCTCTAGCCTATTGTTTTTATCCTCCGCCGCAGGCTGGAGTCTGGCAGGGACAGATTCAGTCGTGACACTGTGCCACTGAAATGTCCCCATTAACAGTAAACTACAAAGACAATCATAAGACCAATGAAAAGACTGCGACCAAGACCCGTAAGTCTCCCTTTCTCTGTAACGAGCAAAAGTTCAGTGAAGTTCAGCTGGTGAACATAAGCCCCGATGGTACAGCCTACATTTCTGAGAATGTATTTCAACCGGTTTTTATGATCATTTTTCATTCCAATTGTCTCTTTCATCCATTCATTACAAAAGTTTGGAGCGAAATTTTGTTCCGATTGACTCTCTTTTGGTATAGGAAGGAGTGTTGCGATGGGACTAGTCTGTAATATGTTATTGATCTTTGAGTCATATAAATAAATGTATTTTACATAAAAATACGGCAGATGTTCAAATGCTGGTTAAAATAGCTCTGCACATAAACTTTTATTTAATTGTTTTTCTGGCATACTGTAGATCCTTGCTAGATTTTAAGTTGACATCTACTACATTTGTATCATTGATATGTAATAGTCATCATCTTCCGTATGAGACGAAATACGACACGTTTAATTCAAATTGTTATGCAATTTCCTTTTTAGGAAAATACTGATAATGATTTGCTGTCACTAATCTCATTGGTATTACAAAAGAAATGTATGTTAATATTACATGTTATGTGGTGGCCTGACGGATAGATGTTGTGAGGGTCCATTAACTTACAGCTCACTTTCACGTCATACCCTTGATTTAAAGTAATGATTTTATCTTCATAGATACAAAACTCTAGTCTAGAGAAATGTTTAATTTGTTATTTACATGTGTTTGGATGCAAGGATTCTGTAATCAAATTAAAGTCAGATAACTGCTGAAGGTTTGATCTCTTGCAGACCTAAGTATGTCTCTGAGGTAAAGAGCGCCCCCCCCCCGTCTCCCACCCTGCCACTCGACGGGTCACAGCCCAGTGGCCCTGCAACAGTAATGACAAGGTCTTAAAGGCATCTATCAGCACCAAATCACAGCCCCCCTCAATGCCACTCTCCCAGCACCACTTCCCACCCCCACCCAAAAAAAAAAAATGAAAAGTAACATTTTCCCTCATTGTTAGTTTTGGATAAACACAAGGGGCCCTTTGATCAGGGCCAGGTCAGTCTGTTGGTGTTAGAGAGAAGGAAAGGAAGGATGAGCGGCTGCGGGGGGTGGGGGGGTGGCTGACAAAGGCCTTAGTGTCACTCAGGAAATGAATCCAACCTGCCGTAGTTTCTTTATTGTTGTCTCTCAAGGGCTATTTGGCAAACTGGACTTACCAGTGCAGTCAGTGGCAATGACGTAGTAGAGGCTCAATTACATTACTTGAAAGAGTTACTTCTAAATGTTTATTTAGTCTTCCTCCATCCCTAAGTTTTGGTAAAACACTAAGCACTTCATTTACTCTGCTGATTTTTTTTTTTTTGTAACCAGTAACGAATTAATATAGAAAATATTTATACTACTATCAGGCAGTTTAAAATATAAGATGCTGTCACAAAAAATTTCAACAATGCAAGTTCATATATATATATATATATATATATATATATATATATACATACAAATCTGTATGTCTCTATGTATGTATATATGTTTTTTGTGTGTTTTGTGACTGTATTTCAAATAGCATTTACGCAAAATATGAGTGTGTCACTCTCAGATATGTATCAACAGAAATCTATGTTTCTAAACAGACTGTAAAAACCTCTGAGTATGTAATGCCCATGCTTTGCATTTCTGTTCTTATTATATAAGAAGTTCACTTCACTGCTTGCTGGTTTTCCGCGAAAAACACAACTCGCCCAGCACAAGCCTGCGGTTCTTACGTTTAACACGAATTGATTTAGGTGTTAGTGCATGTTGCAAGAAAGTGTACCTGAGTAAATGTCATCTACCTCCTAAATTCCTTTGGCTCGAATTTCCCAGACGATTGAGACTCTGGCTGAATGTTCACCTGGCCGGTTATAGGCCGGTTTTTTGAGGGTCCATTGGCAGTAATTGTGGTACCAGCTTGTTTATTCTTGACTGTGCGATGAATATGTACATAGGGGTGTTAAAATGAGCTGAATGGGCGTGTGTGTGTGTGTGTTTGTGCATAAACATTTCAAATCATATATTTCATTATCATTTTCCCCATCAGGACTTATCAGCTGTATTAATTGATTCATAGGCCAAGACCTAAGGCTTGTCAATTTCAGTGTCATTTTCACCTTGACAGAACACATTCCCTGCCTTTCTCCTACTCACTCTCTCTCTCTCTCTCTCTCTCTCTCTCTCTCTGTCTTTCCTTCCCCCTTCCATCTAATTCTGCTCCCTCTTTCACTCTGCCTCCTCTCTTCATCTCCGTCTCCTTCTTTCAGCTTCTCGCCGACTCAATTGAAAGCCAATGAGGCAGCTAATGTGCAGAAAGATAGAAATTTACTTGCTTTAAGTTCATGCTGCAGCGCTTTCAAAGAGCACATTCAGTTGCCCAGAGCACAACAATATGGGCCAATTGAATAAAGCCTGCAAGTGGGCTCTGTGCAGCGACATGACGGTTCAGTTCACGGCCCATTTGCCTCCAATGTGCTCCTCTTTCTCTCCCGCATATCTTTATGTTTTCCTCTCTTTCAGGATGACATCTCTGGGCCAGGCCCTCCTGCAGGGAGGTCTAAATGAAATGCATTGATACAGCACAAGAAACAATTTGTCTGTTGAACTGTTTCGTGTATTTAAAAAAATGAGGGAGCGAAAACAGAGCAGAGGGAGGGGAAAAAATGACACGATGTAATCAGGGAATACTGATAGAGCCGCTTTTCGCCTGGATCTGCCCTTCTTAGCCGGTGGATTATTTTTCAGGTAGATTTAATTGTCAGGCCGTCCATTTTGGCCCATTGTACAAATCCTGGTTCCTTGAGAAAGCCAAACTGAAGGAGATGTGTAATGGCAGACTTGTGGACGCCGTCCCGGGGAACGTGCCGGCTGCAAAAGGCCTGTAGGCGCCCTCCGAGGAGGGGGGAGGAGATGCCCAAAGGGGGACCGTGCGGCCGCAGGGCAGAAAACTGCGAGGCCCCACATGCCCCCCTCTCTGCCCGGAGCAGCGGCACGCGGCCCCCGGCTTTTCTCCTACTCTGTCATTTTTGTTCCCGCTCTCAATCTCGCTTTGTTTTGCACTCGGGTGCCAAGTCAGAAAGGAAGAGTAACTTCAAAGTCAATTTCAGTGTTTAGTTAAAAGGAAAGAAAAGATTGGACTTTGGATGTATGTGCGTGGAGATTAGTTATTGTATCACAATTTGTCTGGTAAAGGTTTCCATTTAAATGCGCCTGGTGGTTATTTTGCATAGCTCCCCTGCAATTTGTCTCAGCTCAGGAGACATTGGCTGCCATTTCCTCCTAATGCTACTGTAATTGGCAGGAGACGCTTCAGATCGGGGCCAGCCGGGGTTTACAGGAGCCTCACGGCTCGGGGAACAGGGCGCCCGGCTCCCCGAGGTGGAAACAGGCAGAGCGGCTGTTACAGGGAATCGCCATCTTATGCTCTACCGGGGGGTGATGAGAAGTTGCAACAGATGATTCCTATGCCTGACAGGACAATGTTGCGGGAAAAGATAGAGGAGGAAATGGTTTGGAACTCTATTTTGAAAAGAGGCTTGTTATAAAATATGGCAAAGGAAATTGGACTTGAAAACTGAAGTCTTCGCACAAAAAAATGGTACATTAACACTAGCAGGAGTCCATTAGAATTTGATGTTAGAAGCGGACATTGTCAACAAATTTCCTTTTTCCTGACTTCATACCTTCTTTGCATGTCTGTGTTATATTACGGTCTCCCAGTTATCTGAGAACAACTTTGAATGTTTTACCATAAACTATAGGACGGTTAGAGTTTCCTGCTGTCTGTCCTCCTTTGTACAGGCAGCCCACCTCTGCTGACATTATTGAGCTGCTGGGCTCAGGTACTTTTCATTCAGCCAACCTGCATTATTTGTGTGACCAATCAGACAGGCATCCCTCCTTCATCTCCAACGCCTGCTTGGTGCCCCTCTATTACATATATCAGTATATTACAGTCCCAGCTCCACACGTATGGAGTCTGCATGTTCTCCCCGTCTTGTCATGGGGTTTACTCTGAGTTTTCCAGTTTCCCCCCACAGTCCAAAAATATGCTATGGTTAACTGGAGTTGTCACATTTTCTGTAAGTGTTAATGTGTGTGTGTGTGTGCGTGAGAGTATGTGTGAGTATGTGGTCTGCAATGGTTGGCGCCCCATCCTGGGTTATTCCTTGCCTTGCACCCATGGCTTCTGGGATAGGTTCCAGACAACCAGGATCCTGAATGGGACAACAAGCTATAGAAAATGGATGGATGGATGGTACCTACTATTAAAATGCCATTTCCCTATAGGTTAAAAGTAAGGTTAATGAAATACATTGTAATGTTTTACTCTTCTTATATTTGTGAGAAAGTGAAAACTGGAAAGGGGTGAAGAGTATAGCGTTCCATCTGACTGCTCAGGATACAGGGACCAGAAAGTGCAGCAATTCCGGGATGTTTTCTAAATGGCCAGAGCAGAAAGACAAGGAGTGTGCCCCCCCGTCCCCCGTCCCCCCACACAGTGCTGAGTCTGGTCACCGTGCCTGGCCCGCTCGCTTCCCCAGCTAGTACCGAAATGCACACACCACGTTTGGTGCCTCTAACCTCACAAGCAATGTCCCGCAAAGAGCTGAGTCTGACCGCCCTCCCAACCAACCCCACCGGGGCTGCCTTGGCCCCCTCACTCTGTTTCACTTTGCCATCGTTTCACCCCCAGCTGTGAAGATGCTCATGGGGGGAATGAAACCGCAGAGGGGTGGAAAATGGCCCGCTGTGTTTGCTGTGTGTTTCTCTCCTGCATCCCGATGGCCTCACTCTCATCTGCCTCCGACCTCCTGTTTGCTTCCACCCTCAGGCACACTGGACACAATTTTCTTCTCCTTTTAAGCCAGACACACAGAAGTTATCAGATAAACAGGAAGACACATTTTTCTGACTGCCTACACTTAAACTGTATCTTTCAAAGCCTTAAAGTGCCCTGAGTGTTAAACTGCATCACCCCAAGCCTTAAACCCCATCTCCCCAAGCCTTAAAGCACGTCTCCCCGAGCCTTAAACCACGTCTCCCCGAGCCTTAAACCCCGTCTCCCCGAGCCTTAAACCACGTCTCCCCGAGCCTTAAACCCCGTCTCCCCGAGCCTTAAACCCCGTCTCCCCGAGCCTTAAACCGTGTCTTCCCGAGCCTTAAACCACGTCTCCCCGAGCCTTAAACCCCGTCTCCCCGAGCCTTAAACCGTGTCTCTATGAGCCTTAGGCCTGCAGGCAGATCAGATAGCCATAGTGTGTCTGATCATATTATTGGTATGATTTTTGTCACTGGCGAATTATATTTTTTTGGCAATATGAAGGCAGGTAACCATTTCACATTTTTTCGATAAAATGGACTGGTGATTTCTTTGCTTTCTAATTCAGATAAAAGCTGTCAATAGCTAGTTAGTTTTTCAAATGGAGTGTTGATGCATGCACACCTTACATAAGTGCATTACAAAGTATATGATCATCCTATTCTCCATCTTTCTGAGAGCCAGACTGTGGTGATGGCGCTCAGATGTCAGTGGCTGCCCAGAAATATGCCCATACGTTAGCTAGGGGCAGCGCCTCCCCTTCTGGCTTTCTCCGCGCATCCATCAGTGACCTGGGGTAGAAACCCAGTCAGTTGTTAATGGTGTGGACAGCATCTGGAGGAATATCTCCTGGAGCTGGGAGCTGTAATTTCCTTACATAATTGGCCATCTTATAGCAGAATTCTGAGTAGGTGGATCCTGCCAGAAACTGAGATTGTTTGACACATAAAATCTTTTGCTGTTCAGTAGTGGGCTGATGCCATCTTGTAATGATAAATAGTACTGTGTCACATTAAACTCTCCTAAATTAGACTTGATTGGCTGCCATGCTTTTCACTGTGCCCCACCCCCATATCCCAAGGTACTTACCCCATGTTTTAAGTAGAAATCTGCTACCAGGGGAAACATTTCCTATGACAACCAAAAAATTCTGTTTGATTGGTTGACCCATTTACAATGTGGACACGTTGCAGGCTGCTTAAGAGAAGCAACTTGGGATGATATGGTGAGTAAAAGCCGAATGGTTCCTCATCCCTGCTGTTCCTGGACGGAGCTTCTGCTGAATTCTCCTCCGATTCTCTGTTTATGAGAAGCTCTTTTGCTCTTTGACTTACGACAAATCCCAAAAATCTGGCCTTGAACGTTTTTTTTTCCTCCCCCCCCCCCCATCTTTTCTCTTTCGCATTCGGCCTCTAAGCAGGGCCTGTTTTCTTTCTACAATTAAAAAGAATTTTAAGAAGTATTAAAACCTCCATTTAACCACAAAACACTCTCCTTCTCTAGCCTTTTTCTCCATTTATCTTCTAAAGACCACGCATTCCCGGGAAGGAAAGAAAGAAAGAAAGAAAGAAAGAAGAAAGTAAAGCTGTAATTTTTCCTACAACTGTGTCTACTGCCCCATTGTGCACCCCCTCGCCTGTGACTAAGAAAAGGGCAGAAAAAAGCGCTGTGATCCATACTAATAGACACTGAGCCCTAGTGGAAGGAGAGAGACTTCTCCTGGCTGCCGCATTCACAGCAGCACTTCATTTATTTGAAGTTTTAATCTAATTATTAACTATTTGGCGGATAAGGGGCTTTGTTAGCCTAATAGCCTGGTGATATCGGTGCACTCTTGTGGTTTGGGGTGGGGGCTGGGATGGTGATGGTGGGGGGGTGGGTTTGACAAAGCCCTTGTCCAAAAATATTTGTCAAGTCTTTTACGTGTCATTCTAACAGGGCTTACATTTAGCCATTGAAAGGCAACTAGAAAGGGTCTTTTCGGGGTTGATTGGCAACTGCAAGCGCGCTAAATGCTAATGAGACCCAGATGGATAGAAGATTATCGCCGTCATTTTTTTTTTTTTTTTACCCCATCTCTTTCTTTCTTTTTTCTTTCTTTATCCAAAAGTTTTCTCCCTCTCTCTCTCTTTCTCTCTCCCTCTCTCCCGATGCCCTCTCCTTCACCAGCACCTCCCCAGTTTCTTGCCCTTGCTCCCACCCCTTGTTCCATTATTGCTCATTTTATACTATTAATAAGCCCGGCTAATGACATCCCCCTTTTCATGCTGAAAGAGGACAGTAATTAATTCATGGGATCCGGCTCCTTGATCTGGTCTGCGTTGGTAGCGACGGCGAGAGCGAAGCAGAGGGAGGGGTTTAATCGGCAGAGTTGTGCCCCTGCCAGAAGTTCAGACGGGGTGAGTGCGTGAGTTTATGTGTTGGTGCGGGTACCTTCCCAGAATGGGCCAATTTGCCAGGGGCGATTCATAGCGCCTTGCCTCTCACCGTCAGGTCCCCGCACACACACCCACGCACACACACACCCACTCCCACCAGGGCCCTGCTGCTGTGCGGGGCTGAGGAGACAGAAGGTGCACTGGCTCATGACAAAGGCTGGGCGTGAAATTCAATTAGCAAAGGGCCTGCTCACGATTTCACAGCCTTCAAATGGGAGAAAAGCGTTTGAATTTATTGGTACCTCTATTTACGAGCCATCTAGGCGCTGCCCTCATTAGCAGATGCCCCGCCCCCCCGCCACTCTCACACTCTTTCTTCCCCTCTACACCCTTCTTCTGTTGTGACTCCTTCATCGCGACCACGTTCCCAAGTCCTTCGCTGTGGATGCAGAGCCATGTGTCAGTGGTGCTTGTCAGTAAACAAGATCCTTGACTCACGCTCTGGGTGTAGACCTTGTAAAAGTGTGAGTAAACACTCTGTGTGCTGGGGGGGCCTCCCGATCCTGGACCCATCTGACTAAGGTACATGCCCTTTTTAAGTGCTCCATACGAGTAATTTTCAATTCATCAAATTTAGGCTTTCAATTCTGTGTATTTCCTGGCTCACCAGTAGCGGGACCTCGGACTCCCGATGGGACCTCGGACTCCTGCTGTACATCATTTCAGAACAAAAAGAAACACGCTATTTTTAGCAAACTGATCATTCCATATGCAAAGATACTGAATTGTAGCAAAATTAGGGCCTTTCTCTGGTCATTTAGGAGACTCTCTGCCCACAGATACTGGAAGAAAGCCACCTTCCTAAGTTCATTGCCATTGCATTAGATGTGACATGGCTCCCACAGACATGATGACTGATTCCTTCCGAAAAGGAGGCCGATTTCGCCTGAGAGATGAGCATCGGTGTGATGTGGAGCACTGAAAGGAGTCTTTCTGCAAACATGCAGCCTGATTTGTATCACGTTGTTGCTGTTGATCATCTACCGCACACATTGAATATGCTTTGCTCGTGCCTGTGACACTGCTCCCCCATACCCCCCCCCGCCGCCCCCACCACCAGCACCCTGGCCCAGCTGCCCTGGATACGTCTGCCCCATGTCAATGCCCAAACCCAGCTCTGCTCTGAATACAGCTGCTACCTTCCACCAAAGAGGCGGCCGTCTCCCTCTCACGGTCCAGATGACTTCCTGTTTGCGAGGCCCCTAATTCCCGTGGGCTGTGCGCCGTGCGAGGTGTGGACCAAGGCTAGAGATGAAAGCAGGATTAGCATAGCAATGAGCTTGTATCTACAGTGCAATGGCCGTGCTCCTCAGAGTGAGACAGAGGGCCGGGTTGGAGCCTTCACGGGGGCCCCAGCCCCTGCCTCATTGTGTCGCACACAGATGGGCTTAGCCATACTGCACAAGTCTGCCCTTCCCCTCATCATTTCCCACTCCTTTGCATGCGGAGGCTCTCAGATATCCTCTTGATTTTCATGCAGCATAGCTGAATATTTAAGAACAAGCAAATAAAATAAATGTATATTCTGTGTGGCTGACAGTAACACTGCATCAAGATGATAACAAGGGAACCGTGGAGTAATGATTCAGTACCAATAGTCATAATGTGACAAAGTCCCTCCACAAGCAAAAGTTCCATACATACATGGCCAATATTTAACCATCTAAATGTTTTCAAAACATATAGTGAGATGTTTATTGAATATAATATGACTAAAACTCAGATATGGGGGAAGGTGATTAATTGAATTGAGGTCCACTGGAATTGGGCAGTGGGGAACATCACCAGAGGTGTGTAAAGGTATGATGAAGATGAAGATGAAGATAAATATAAGCATTGGGAACTGCAAGCTATGAAGTCCGCTTTGTGTAACTGTATAGAATGAATGTGCAGAGTGCATTAACTTAGCGAATGCTGTGCTGGCAATTCTCTCCATTATGTAAGGCAGTGATGCCTGGTCTCATCAATGATTTGCGTTAGTACAGACTGGCTGCTTTGGGGGGGTTGTTGGGAGTGACAAATTAGCGTGTTTTTGTAAAGAGCCGTGAAGTTATCCCCCAGTTAGCCCTAATGAATTGGTTCACAGTTACCCCCCTTTTGTTGTCTGGGAGGGCCACTGGATAACTGATGACTGGGAAGTAATTAGGCTTCATTTGGATGTTAGCAGGTATTGGCAGCTGTCTTTTGTGCAGACCATAATATGTGTGTGTGTGTATGTGTGTGTGTATGTGTGTGTGTGGGTGTGTGTGGGTGGAGGATAAAAGAAGTGAATGAAAAGGGGTGTGGGGTAGCTATGTGTGTATGTGGAGGGAGGGGGGTTCGAGGTTGGAATGGGTCAAACTGCACCCATCTGTTTGTCTGAACCCCCACAGCTGTGTACCCCAGGCCACTAAAGGAAACGGCATCAGATGGGGCTCACAGACAGTACGTCCCCTGTCTGCGTGTCCGATGTGTCCACTTCAGCATCAGATGGGGCTCACA
>JAODJX010000042.1:16819825-16852610 GCA_026776945.1 Isichthys henryi | reverse complement strand
CCCCCCCCCCCCCCCCCCCCCCCCCCCCCCCCCCCCCCCCCCCCCCCCCCCCCCCCCCCCCCCCCGCCCCGCCCCGCGGATAGCTTAAGAACTTAAACCTCCCCTGTGAGCTGGATCACTGGGGGCACCAGGATGAAAGTTGTGGTGGGGGGGTGGGGGGTCTCTTGCTTTGCCATTATCCCACTTCTCAGAAAGAAAAGGCATTGGGTTTCCTCTCCTACTGCTCCGCTCATTGTGTACAGTGTCCTTTGTGAACTCATTGCTACACTTCAAAGCCATTACAGGGTCCCCGCACTGTACCCTGCAGGGCGGCTGCCTGCTTCACTGGCCACTTCCTCCGATTTTCTGCATTTCCTATGTCAACAATATTTACTGCATTCGAGGCGCAATAATTCAAATTTCCATTAATCATTAATTACCTTAGGGATGCATATTTTTGACACGAGGTGAAAAATGTATTGACATGTATATGCTTAGCTACTATCCCGTGCGTTTATGTTCGGCGTACAGATTGGCCACATGACGGATTATATTTTCACTGAAATGTTTACTTAGGATTAACACCGACTTGATCTGCAAGTGGATTTAAACACGAGCATTTGGTTAATGTTTTGTTCCTAATCTGTGGGATACGGAAACTCATTTATATGAGTGAAGCAGTGTATTATCAGATAAGGCAGTCTGGCCTGCTTCATTGGTTGTTACAATGCTGACATTAAGCTGACATTCGTGCTGACATGTGTCTTTGAACATATGTTTAATTCCTTGTAATTTTCCATGGCTGCCCCCCCTCACTTTGTAATACTGAACCCACCCAAGGGCCACAGTTCTCCTGCCTCTGGGCTGGGACAGTAAGTCCCCCATATGCTTAACAACCTGCTCTTCAATATGGATCTCCTGATGACCCTAACATCCAGATGAGAGACTGGCTTTGGAAAAGGAGCACAATCCATACCAGTTAAGAAGCGAAGGGCACAGATGAAAGCTTGTTCCTCTGCCTGGCTGACATTTACTGCAACTTAATGGGACATCACAGTATGGGAGTGACACGTTGAGCTTGTGTGGCTCAGTATGTGATATAGAATGGTCAAGAAAGACATGAAATAGTATGGTACTATAGTAAGAAACAGCATGGTCTGGATAGAAACAGAATGGCCTGGAACGACTTGGAACACATGGAACAGTGTGATAAGACATAAACCGTGGAAATGCCTAGCATTTTTGGCAATACGCTTTAAAAATTAGTACATGAATACTGGCAGTAATGTTTAGAAAAAATCAAGGAATGTTACAGATATTCATTGGACAATTAAATATGTAACTGGAGTAACTGGAATAATGTTCTGCAATCTTTAAAAATTGGGAGTATTCCCACAATTTTGGCCACTAGTGTTGAATGGTCTAGAGAGATGTGGAACAGTACGAGGGAGTATGGATGGTAGAGAGACAGAATGGTTTGGAAAGACATGGAACAAATCAGGAAATGACAGACAGTTCTCTGTGAACCTTCTTAGCATGAGGGTTCTCACTGACTTTGTGCCATTGCACTGGCAGTGACATCACTACATCCTGTACAAACTGTATTTGTGGGAATTAACAGAAACACTCCCCCAACACCTCCCCTTGGTCCTGTCAATACCACTTGTGTCCTCAAATCCATCCATAAAGGTTTTGCAGCACTTGTGGCATTGACATCGATTAAATTAATGAAGTAAAATATTATACCGGTTCAATCTATAAGGGTCCGATGTTGGTATTTATTACCAGAATGGTTTGAAAAAAGGAGATAAATGTGCCTCCAGTAAATTTCGATTGTCTTGACTTTATAGGTTTTATTCCATCGTCAAAAGCAAAAAACAACACAGGTGGGCAAAGTTTTCAGGGGCAGCAGAGCGCGAGTCTCTTGGTGACTCATGGCATCTGCTCTTGGGCTCCTCCATCTCCTTCCCCTCACTTTCTGTGTCTGCCTTCTGATTTCTACACCAGCGCTTTTTAAAAGCATTGAGTGACAGTGTCACATTAGTCGCTGGGACACCGGCGATCCCGAGCCGAGGACAGCAGCGCCTCGGCGCAGTAGGTATAAACTGCCGTAATTATAGAGCGCAGACACGCTGAAGAGGAGAAAGGAGAAGAACAGGAAGCACACATTAAAAAGAAAAGCAAAGGAATAAAAGCAAGAGGTTTCATTGAAAATAAAGGGAAAGGGGGAGTTTAAAGAGAAAAACATCCAGATTTGGAAAAAGAAAAAGATTAAACTAGTCTGAAATGGCTTGTTTCTCCTCCAGCAAAGTGGCGGCGTGTTCTTGATGCTGGACTTACAGCCGCACATTGTTTGAGTTGAGCATCTCAATCACTGGGAGCCACACTTGTGTATTCGGAGCTGTAGGGGAAGGAAAACACTCTTTACAATATGAGCCTCTTCTATGGAAGAGTGCAGGTGGTGCTGGGGGGCTGGGGTTGGGAATTAAGGCTTTTTTTTAAGCTTGGTAACTCAGCGGAAAAATGGCCAGTAGTGCTGTCCTGCCTGAATGCCACATGCTTGTAATTTTTGAATCCTCTGAGAGTTGCATTTGAAATGTGCTGGAATCACTCACATTTTCAAGCCGTTACGTATCACATTTCACGTGCAGAGCTATTGCTATAATTTGTGTTTTTTTTTTTTTTTTGGTAAAGATTATTTTTCTGTGTTGGCTTGGAATAGGATGTCAGATAGAATATTTTTGGTTCTTTTTAAGCGTTTACCTCTGATTTCGGAACATTTTTGTATATTTTATTGCATATTCTAAAAATTGTATTACTATATTTCTTATTTAGTGCAGAATCCATATATGTATATGTTAGAAATAGCTGTTTTATATGTGGGTGAGAAAATTGTGATTCCAATAAAACATAGCGGAAAGAAAGTAGTTGGTCAGTTTTGCTTATTTTCCTAGCCTTGTAACCTATAACATTATTCTAACAGAAACAGATATAATGGCAGCGTATCTCGTCGTTTTTACGTGACCGTCTAAACATTCTCCTGACTTTGTAATGCAGGGCCATGGTACATTAGCAAACCTTTCACCACAAAAGGAGCCCTTTCATGGCAAAGCAGCTATATGAATGAATGGATGGCATAAGCGAGGATGGAGTGTCCTGAGGGGCCCTCAGTAACTCATAAAGGGGAAACACCGCAGTGAAGGGCACCCCAGCTACACCTGAGCATGTCAGTACATACAACTCTATTCACTGTTAGCCAGGTCTCGAAAGGTGTGTAGATTTAGCTCCAATGGAGAAGACTCAGGAAAACAGATAAATACTAAATGCCATTAACGAGAATTTATTTTTTTGCTGTCTTTTGAGGGACAGAACTATGAAAGACTTGAATCTGTAATTTTGTGTCTGTTACGTCTGCATTAATATGCTTAATTATGTGCTCTCCTTTCATGATATTGCGAGTGTCATATTTGTGAACTTGAAATTCATTTAATAATGTTAATGGACATAATAATATTAAAGGATAGAGGTTGTAATGCGGGAACGCTGTGAGTGCCCTGTACTGATCGTGTGGTGTTTTCCTGTGCCGATTGTGAGAGACTCCACCCGTTCAGCTCCGCTGTAATGTCGAGCGTGACCTGGTCCAGCTTTCACTAAGCCTCAGCCACTGGGTACAACCTGTCAGGGCTGTGTGTGACAAAAATGCCAGATGACCTTCCTGCTGTCATTTTCACCACAAGTAAACCAACTGCAGTTTAACCTTGTTCCCAAGGTGTTTTTAACATCCCATAGTTTAAGCCGGCCTCCATTTCAAACCGATTCAGAATGTGCCAGTGAGCTGATAATGTCAATGTACTGATGTTACACGGGATGTGGAAGCTGAGTAAGTGGGTCCTTGCTTTCTTGTTTCACTAGATGCCCTCATCAGGGCACCGTGTACAAGTGGCTTAAACTGCGGTCTTCTTAAGTGTGAAGCCACGATGCGGCTGTATGAAGTGTGTCAAAGAGATTCAAAGGCATTGCTGACTCACTCATCTTTCGAAGTCTGCTGTACTCAAGGGTTTTGTCTGTAAACCTGGGGGAGGTAGGCGGACAGATTCGGCCAATGGAGCTACATGCTAAGGTATGACAGTACCAGGGCAAAAGATGTGGTGCCCCAGGGCGAACATCACTGCCGGTGACTCCCTATCCGAGGAAAAGTGAAATTGCCTGGCAAGTCGGCACCCTCTCATAAGTTGGCGCCCTAGGCAGCTGCCTTTGTGACCTATAGGAATGACTGGCCCTGGGGTACAAAAAAGGAGGGGTTTGGATGAGGCACAACCAAATAAAGAGTCCCCAGAGGCAGTCACCTAAGACTCCCAGCTTTTGTGGTGTCAGAACCAAAAAGCCTCCATTCCCGGTCCCTGGGGTTAGAGCACACCTACGTCTAGCAAACCGCAGGGACAGATGGGCCAAAACTGTAAACAAACAGCAAAGCTTGTTATATATAGTTAAGAAATACTGACTGGGGGGCGAGGATTATGCAGAGGCAATTCTAGGGGGCTTTTAAGCAAAAAAAAAACTCAGTGGGGCCCTCCAACTCACCCTCACCCTCTCTATACATGATAGCATTTATTACCATTATTTTAACATGAAGTCCAAATTAATAATACTAACAAAAACAATTTAATAAACACAAGTCCTTTATTTTCACTTTTGTGAATAACAGAATACACAAATGAAGCTGATTTGTTGTTGAATTATTATTATTATTATTATTTATTATTTAACTAGCTCCATTGTATCTGAAGTGACCATTGGTAACTAATTAAAAATTTGGGTAATTTATTTAAAATGCAACAAGAATAATTCAGATAAAATCAATCAATTAAAGTTTTACAAAGCTGTTGATTCAGGTCCAATGACTTCTTGGGCGAGAGGTTTAGAGGATTTGGTTAAGTGAGTGATCATTTCTACTGTTTGTGGAGGGGGGGGGGGCAACTATTCACAAACTTTATATTTTGACAAATGGGGCTCTGGAGGTGCAATCATTACATTAACGGAGAGCAGAGTTGAGGAGAGAGTACTGAACCTTATGGTGAAATCGTGTCAAAAGCAGGACAGCCTTAGAGGTGGAAACTCAACCGCACATTTGCCCTCCTATTAACAATGAAGCTTCACTGACAGGCAACAGAGTCAGATCATAATAAGTAGTTAATGGTAAAACGGTATATTTTAAAATATACGGTAGTTGTACTCGAAGTCTATAAATATGTTTTCCATGAATGTGTTTTGTATTGATCTATGCTTTTAATTGCAAATGCAGTGAAGAAGCTCTTTTGTGTTATTCAACAATTAGGCCCACGGTGAAATGAGTTATGATTCGTAAGTCCTGGAAACATTTCAGCTCGTACTCCCCTGATGACAGGCGCTGTCAAAAAAGGCATTGTCTGTGCTCTCTGGTGTTGCTATGGGAACCCAAACCTGTTAGTGGCAATAGTTTTACGATGGTTTTGGTTGAGAGATGGGCTTGATTCAGATCATGGACTATTTATTTCTCCTTGATTGATAGTTATATGAATATGTTTCCCAGAAGCAGCTATGTATCTGACAACAGTCATAGCTGGTCAAATGAACTTTGGTCCACAGATGGGCATGTGTACTGCAAGATCATAACAGTTATATGTACCATGTCATCATAAACAGGTATATGTACCATGGCATAATAAACAGTTATACATAAACTACGGGTCATAGATGGCTATATGTACTACAGCAGGGCTGTTCAAATCATGGTCTTCAAGGTCCGAACCCTGCTGATTTTCCAACCTTTCTTTACCCTTGAGCCGGGTGTGAAGCTTCTGTGGCCAATCAGAATCAGTAATTATTAAACTAATTGCCTGGTAGAACAGAGAACAAGGTCTAGATTTGCAATCGAGAGCCAGATTTGAAGACCCCTGTACTACAGGATGCTAAACAGTCATATGTATAAAGAATCATAAATGGCCATACATACTATTGGATCATGAACAGTCATATGTACTATGGGATGTATACATATGACTGTTTATGATCCTGTAGTATATACCAAATCCATGGAATACCACAGCGTCATACACGGTCATACATGTACTACGGGATCATAAGTGGCCATAAATACCATGACATCATAAACAGTCATATATACCATTGGATCATAATCAGTAATATGTACCATGTCATCATAAACAGTCATATATACTATTGGATCATAATCAGTAATATGTACCATGTCATCATAAGCAGTCATATGTACCATGACATCATAAACAGTCATATATACTATTGGATCATAATCAGTAATATGTACCATGTCATCATAAGCAGTCATATGTACCATGGCATCATAAACAGTCATATGTACCATATCATCATAAACAGTAATATGTACCATGGCATCGTAAACAGTCATATATACTATTGCATCATAAACAGTCATATGTACCATGTCATCATAAACAGTAATATGTACCATGGCATCGTAAACAGTCATATATACTATTGCATCATAAACAGTCATATATACCATGTCATCATAAACAGTCATATGTACCATGGCATCATAAACAGTCATATATACCATGTCATCATAAGCAGTCATATGTACCATGTCATCATAAACAGTCATATGTACCATGTCATCATAAACAGTCATATATACCATGTCATCATAAACAGTCATATGTACCATGTCATCATAAACAGTCATATGTACCATGTCATCATAAACAGTCATATGTACCATGGCATCATACATCAACAGCCATATGATCTATAGCATAAACAGTCCTATCAGGGTCCTTTTCGGCTGTTACAGCAGCGGTTGCAGCAGGAGACCGTCTCTTCGACTACCAATTTACTTCAGCATTTGACATTAATTGTTTTGACTTCCCTCTCCAAACTTGAACCCTAATTTCCCAGTGTGGCCATCAGGTATGATTTGGTTTCTGAGCTGCACTGTCCTCTCCCCGCTGCCTTCGTTTGGGGCTGAGGGAGCACAGCCAAAGGCAGGCCAGTGCCTCTTCCAGTCAAGCTGGAGAAGCATCGCTCTGTTGCTCATATTTTTAATCCCTTACTATAGATGGCTTGGGGCAGCTTTTTAGTTTTCGTAATTCTGCCACTTCACATCTGACAGTGTTCTTTCGTATTCAGTACCAAATCACTTATGCAATATGCATTGATCCTTGAGAGATTTTTTTTTTTATACCTAAACATTTCTGCATGCAATATGAGAAGAGGTGTGGAGGTTAGGCAGCCCCCACTAATGATTTGAGGAAATTAAGAGGGATAAAAAAAAAAAAAAAAACATTCAAGCAATGTCATTTCGGTGGCTTTTGTTAGAGACATCTGCTTAAAAACCCCCCCACTCTGGCAGCCATTGTCCACAGAGAGAAGTTTAAGTGAGTCTGAAGGACACATCGTCAGGCGTATGCTGGGATAGAAACCCAAGCTTTTTTTCCTCTGTTCTCTTTTTCCCTCTTTTTTTTCAATGTCTTACTTTGTATGGTTCCGCTGGTAAAGAGAGAAATGTTTCCTGGTACCCGCTGTTCTTTCTCCTGCCTCCGACCAAAAAACTCGGACACGGACATCATAAAAAAAGATGAAATGAAAACAGCCTTTGTTTCGATCGGACTAAGGATGAAGAGGAGGGGGTTGCACTGTACGGCTGTCATTTTCATAACTGCTGTTTTGTTCTCCGTCCTTGATTTCATTCACACAGCGCAAACGTCGAGAGTAATAAAGAGAAATTGCGAGTGCCTCATCATGTTAAGCTGTGCCAAGAAAACAAGAACTCCTGCAAAATGAATTTGTGAGAGCCTGACCTGTTCCTTGGAAGGTAGAAATAAATAGAATTAAAATAAAGCAATTAAATGGCAGGGGGTTGCTGTAGTACTGTGTCCCTGACTGGGTGAGCATTGGGAACTTTCTGAAGTCAGTAAGAGCACAGTTATCTAGAGAGGAGTTTCGGGCTTTACGCTACTAGTACTGCTTAAAATCTGTGATAAATTTGCACCAATTTACATCAGTATCTATGTGGCGACGCAGTACTTCGTATATTTTCTTTCTATGGCAAATTTTAAATTAACTTTCATTCACATATTTTGTGGGAGAGTTAGTTAAGTGAATTCTGGTTCTGGAAGTATGCAAACAATAACAGTGTTTTGTTACAAATATTTATTCCATTTCAGGCAGTAATTTAATAGAATTGTAAGGGTGGTTCTTTCGTATCAGTTAATATGTCCTGTGGAGATTCTCAATTTAATTTTGTTGAAATGCACATTGCACACCTTACATTAACATTACATAGTCTTACATTGTCATTTAATGGCAGTTAGTGGTATTTTGTACCTGTTCATCGACATTTCGATATTTTCTCTTTGGTATACTGTACGTTTCTGCACAAAGTCATTAAAATTCCTTTTAACCCTTGTATGGTGCCATTTTACATCACAAAGGAAATTCTATGACTACAGAACTATAAATGTTAAAAATCAAGTGTTACATTCAATTACTTTTACGTAATAACATTCTGCGTATTTTAAGAGTACTTATCTGAGCCGATCCATTCAGGTTTATACCATTGCCAGCTGAAATATGTTAAAGAATGTTAAAAACCTTGCAATTAGCGCTTGGAAGAACAATGTTTGTTGAATGAGCAGTGATTACCCAGAATATCTGAAGGATCCGCTTTAGGATTTTTTGGTAGTAGTATGATAATGTAAACTAGCATGTCATACTGCGGTATGATTCCATTATCACTTACAAGAGGGGGGGAAAATGGGTGGTAACCCCTGACTTTTACAATTCACTCTACGGTGACTGGCCCAGTCTCACAGGGATGTCGTCTGACGCCAGGGAGGTGGGGGGACCATTGGCCAGCTGCATCGCATGTGTTCCAGAAGAAGGAGGGAATCGCGAGGGGTCAGGCCTGGTCGATAGGCAATCTCCTAGGAGCTGTAGCGGAAGTGATGGGACCATTTCAGATGAAATGGGTCTTCTCTAGTGGAAGGAAAAAGGCTAATCTGGTGCAGATGTGAGTGGACTCAGCAGGTGTGCGCTGACTGGTCACGTGACCTGCATGGACCTAGGCTGGGCTGAGGGGTAGGGGGTCCGTTGGGGCCTTAAGGAGGGCTACATGCAGAGTCACTATATGTTCTGATATTTATTATACGTAGATGTCAACAATCCATAGCAAGACATTGTGTAACATACATAAGAGAATGAAATTCAGACAAATAAGAATGGATATATATGTACTGGAACTTATTCAATGTCATTTCCAGTTATTAGACTTGTGGATGGTATGGTGGGGAAAACAGTCCTAATCAGTAACCTAGTAATCCCTGTCAGCCTGTGCCTGCATCATATTTAGCAGTCGCCCTGTGTTCAGCACTGTTAGGAAGGGGGGGGTTGAGTTTGCAGATGCCGCTTTACTTGGAAGACAGGGGCAACATTCTGGTTAGTATGGTCAGCAGTTATTAATCAGGTCCAATGATACCACACAAGACAGCTCCTACATTTGTCAATAAATGTGAGTACAAGTCCTGACACATACAGCCACAGAAAAAACTGAGAGACCACAGCACAATTTTTTGTTTTACTCGTTTCTCAATTTATTGGTGTTCGTCTGTGATAATATGTATTTTTCTGCAAACTACAGCCTGGTTCTTCCCTGCTTCTCATTAATGAAGGGCTTCTTCCTTGCTTTATGGTACTTCAGCCCTGTTTCTAGGAGCCTTCTAGAAGCTATCCTAGCAGTGCACCTCACACCTGCACTTAATGTTTCCCATTCCTCTTGAAGGTCACTTGATGTCATCCTTCGATTCATGAGAAACTGTCGGATAAGTTAACAGTCATCTCTGGCATTAGAATGTCGCTTCCGCCCTTTATCTAGCTGGTTCCTGGTCGTTCCCAGTGTCTCCTGCTTCACCTTATTCTTGTGTGCTGCTGTCTTAGAAATTTTGAACCTGAAAGCATCTTGCTGCTCAGCGTATCCTTCTGCCAGCAGACCCACAATTAAACCACGATTTAAAAATGCTGAATTATTAAAAAAATTTTGAGTGGTCTCTTAATTTTTTCCATAGCTGTATATACATTTATATAGTTTCTACTACGCTATATAAAACTTCACAGCATTGTATTACTGTCACTTTTTGATGTGATAAGCAAGACAGCAGAGTCTGCTTCAAGCAGAGTGGCATAATGTTGACATTCTTAGATAACATCATCCTCCGGAGAAAGGCATTATTCGGTTTCAGTGAAAATTGGCCTTTTTCCCTCCTAAACTTGGCTTACAGAGGTACCTGTCAGACTGATGTTTATAACTGCTTTGAAACTGGGACATAAAACCAGGGAAGTAATGATGCTTGACCAACATCAATCATCCCTCATTAATGACCCCGCTAGACTTTTGCGAATCTCCACTGGGAATCCTCCCCCCCCCCATTTCACAGGGAAGATAAAGATGCTAAGCTGTCATGGAAAGAACACCTAATTTAACCACTTTCTTCCACTTTGAAACTCTTCCTCTCACTCTTGAAAATCACACAAAGAGAGCCATTGTGTTTGGATACTCCTGCTGCCTTCATTGTGTCCACAATCCACTACGTAGCAGCAGTAGCTCTAAATGCACGTTCGTGATTCTCTTCTCGGTTTGATGGAACAGCTTAAAGCAGGGATGCAGATGAGTGGTCATCTATATACATATAGATAAAGGAAACCAGGAAAACTGTCCCACATTACCATAAGTGAATCGATAAATGGGTGCATTATATGACTGATTATTACAAAAATCATATTGCATATTATTGAATACATGATTGATGTAGAAAAGTGCATCATAAATCTAAGAACAATTATTGTAAAACGCATTTATTCATATCTTACAATACAAACTAGGGGTTCTCACTGTGCCTTTTTAGGACCTAATCAGAATAATTTATAAATCTGAGAATATTCATCTGATATGAATAACTTCATTGAAATGCCTTGAATGAAATGAATTTCATTTCTTACTTATTAAAAAAAAGAGTATTGTAGATTTTAATGTAGAACTTCTGCATCATCCATTTATTTTCCAAGTTCTGCTTTATTTGCGAAATGTTACAGCTTGTTTTGCTACTATTTAAAAAGATCACTGCTTATAAACTGTGATTTCAATCAGTCATTATGGAGATTATACGCATTATAACATTCTGAATGAATATCAACCATACCTCATCTGTTAACTAAAGTAGAAATGGTTTTCACACTGTTAACTTCAATATCTCCGAGGACTGCTAAGGACTGTTAGCCTTCTGACCCACCAAATTTGTAGGTTGGTAAAAAAAAAATGTTAAATATGTAATGGAAAAAAATACATTCTCCAGGGGGGTTACATTCAGTGGTGGGAGGACAGGAGGTGAAGCGAAATGAAGGAGAAGAGGATTCTCAAACAGAAGGAGCAAACTTCCTGTGGTTATTCAATCCCAGCTGACCTGCCTGCGTAGGGGTCCATGGCTTGTTGACCTCCATGCTGAACATCAGATTCCACAAAGGATCCTGAACAATGACCACAGACGGTCAAATACCAATTAGGGAACCACACTGTTGGTCACCTGTAACCCAAGCCCTCAGGCCTACACTGGGCCTCGTGCTGTGCATGTAGAGAAGCATCCTGGGAGGTGGGACCATGACACTCAGCTTTGACCTGGCTGCTTTTGTGTGAAGACACCCCAGTGCAGAATTTGTTGAAGAACGAATGAGATCACACACTGTTGGTGGATGGTAATGAAGTAATGCTCACACAGTCACAAGCAGTCTTTGCGTCTTGGTAAAAGCTACAGCCTGAACACTGGCATTGATAGAATTTTCACCCAGTTGGTTAAGGGTTAAAGGCCTCGTTGAATAATGGCCGTGGAAGATCAGGAATATAATGCCCCTGTCCTTGACCTTACAGGACCTACTGGGGAAGAGAGCAATGGTGGGGTCAGAAACTATTGGATCAGAAGATCTCCACCTCCTGGACCCTTCAGAACCCCTGACAGTATCCCAATGTTCTCCGCTCTCACTGCATCCACCTAATTCCATCTCCTGGCAGATGTTATCGGCACCCCCCAGCCCCTCTCCATTACTACTCATCAGATTGCTCACCTGGTGACCAGGTGGGTCAGAGTTGAAGTTTCTGATTTCCCACGCCCTGCTCTCGCCTTGTATGTGGCCAGGCGCCCTCGTCTCTGTGGTAACCTTCTTGAGCCCCTCTATCACTATGATCTAAGATAACAGCCAGTGTTTGTGATGAATAAGCCTGAGTTTGTTTTTGAGGAGGCTGCCATTTTTCTTTCTGGCACTTTCTAGATCTGTAGTGATTTGAATGTCCTGGAGCACTGATGACTGTTTTTACTATGCATTGCCTAATGACAGTTCTCCCAAATGCAAGTGAGATGGTTTGGTGTCTGTACTGGGGAACGGTGAGTTGAGGAGTCCTTCACAGTTACATGTTTTGCGCAGGGAGGGGAAAGTGACACTGCTTTACCCCTGACATCTCTACATGAGCTGTTTGAGGCTGACGATAGAGGCCTGGGGACAAACGAAATCATAATACATTGTCTTGTATTCTACTTAATCTGTTTTTAGCAAGTATGTGTGTGTAGCTTGAGCAACAGGAGAGGAAGAGGTTTACTGGGACAAATGTGCTACATGCTAATCGGTCTGGAGGGCACCCTTATGTCATCTGAACACTGCCTCATCATGATTTTATGGATAGATTTGCTAAGGATATTAAGAAACCTCATCAGTGTTGCCTTGCATGACTCATCGCACTGTGTCAAGTGGGACATCTGGGAATTTCAGAGAGTTGGAAGGGCAATTATGGATAAAATGAATGAAGGTTGGCCTTGCATACATGAAACAGGTGATACAACAGCACAAACTTTTATATGGTGTAAGGGTGACTCATGGTTAGAAAAAAAGATGAATAAACAGAAGGAAATGGATCAAAACAGCAGAGTGGTTCTAGTAAATTCTGTGGTTGCAATATATAAAGCCTGGTCAACAATGTGTCTTCTATTTTAAGGGTTAGGTCTCCATTTGAAGAAACTCTACTTCTGGCATTTCGAACTCAGCCGTTGGGGCTGTCCCACACTCATGAGGCCTCGACATCCATGTCAAAGGGCTCCTGTGTCATTCTGTTCCAGATCTATAAACAGATGGGGGGCCATTATGACCCAAAGCCATGCTCTTTGTTTAGGGCATGAGTGATGAATAATTGATGGAAAAATAGAAATATTTTGCCAGCTTAATGCCACCCATCTGAAGGGGTTAATGATTTTAGTTATTCCTTCCACATCTCCTGTTACACCAGTCATCCACTGTCGTACTTAAGATGTTCTTTTCTATGGGGAACAATCAATCAATAACTTTTTACAATTCTCTTTAAAGTTACCAAACCATATCAGATTAACTACCACTGCGATGTTGTCTAACAGAATAAGTCGGACACAATAAACTGAAATGCCACCCTTTCTTCTGTCTTCCACCGTTCATTTCAACCATCGGGGGTTCAGACACCAGCCTTCTGGTCACTCCTTCTTTGCAAGGAATGCATGGGAGAGGAACGAGAGCGCCAATCTGACCAAATTCCAGTCAGAGCTCAGCTAGTCTCTAACCTATAAGCATCCGTCTTGCCGTTCAGTTCCCTTCACACACACAAACTGCCTCAGCACCCCAGGGTAACAGTAATGCAACCCAGTTTATCTCAATCAATATATTTATTTTCCTGACTGTGACTTCTCTATCTCTCCTTCCCTAGAGCCCAGTAGTTTGTTTGCAAGCATTCTCATTATGTCTTTCGATTTGTTTCTGTAATAGACTGGATAAGACTGGATCGCCTTTTGGGTCGGACACTCTCTTTTTAACCCTCTCTGACCCAGCTGGGTTTCAGAATGTGCCCCACAGTTGGCTTGTGAATTCAGCCTATTTTACTCTATTGTGATTCATCTTTCATTTGCAATTAATTAATAATTTAAATAAATATTTGCAGTGTACTCTTTTTTTACAACCATACAATTTTTTACCTATTTTGTTTAATCAGAAATGGATTTTTGTTTGTTGATTTTTTTTCTGAAATTTTATATTGAAAAATCAAGCAAGAGGCTTTTCTATGAGTTATTTTGTAAATTGCAATAATTCCATTTGTCTTTGATTCTAGGTTCTAGGTTAAAGTGTCACATATCAATAATACCTTCCACAGTCCAATACATTCAATTATTACATTATTTTAGATATATTCATTTGACTGATTCTTTTCTCCAAAGTGACTTATAGTAGAGGGAAGAGTTACTATTTATGTCTGCGCCCTGGGACTTGAGCCTTTGGATTGTAAGTACAAAACTTGTTGAACCTACTGTAGCTTTTCAGTTTAATGCTGTTCTGTTCTCTATAATAAAGTATATATTATATTTCACTTTCCATGCTCTGAATAGGTTTATGCTGATACGTGTTTAGTTAACTTTTTATTTTTGCATATGATATATACGTATTTCCGCTTTTTATACAGTATTGGTGCGCTGGTTTGACTGGCCCGGTGTTCGGGAAACTGACGTGTGCTACCCGAAAAATTGCCTACACCTCCTGCAGGCTTGTATATGTGAGTCCTGCCAAGCTGACATTTTTTTAAGAGCTCTTCAAACAAAGCCGTAGAAGCTACAGCCTGGAGAGTGCATTAGGAGTGTCCACAGCGCGTCTGACATGCCTCCATTCAACTCTTCCCCACTTAGCCTCTCGCTTTTCTCTCTTTCTCGTCAAAATGAAAATAATGACATAAACAGAAGTAGCAAGTGTGCCCTTTATAGCTGAAAACATTCAGGTGTTTGCAGATGGGGCAAATCAATAATTGCCACAAAATATATGTAGATATACATCAGAGCTTGACATGAAATTCTCCCCAGGGAGTGCAAAAGGAAGTAGTGATGTTATCTATTGTAATAGTTATTAATGGTGTAATTTAATATTTATTATGAAGAAAAAATTCTGAAAATAAAGCCTGATTATTTAAAAAATACTATCAGAAGGGGAAAACATACTATTTAGTATATTTCAACAGGATCTTTTAATGCATGTACAGTGAAGATTCATAGAAAAGTTATTTTGATCCCAGTTAATAAAAATGTATTTTAGTGGTGGTCTTGATTGTGTTTTATTTTCCAATAATTGCCACAAGCCAAGTTGACTTTTCTTCTGCTAGGTCAACACATGGCACTCATTTGTCTTGTCTAATGTGTGTGAACGAATATGCTTGCCATTAAAAGGATAGATCGGAGGCATTCAGTATCACCCATGTGTTCACACTGGTCGATTCAAGGTGTGTGTTTGCATTTCTCTGTAAATGCACATATCAACAGATCTGTACGGCTCTGTTGTTCGTGCCTGTGTAGCACTGAGTCACAACGACAGGGCCATTATTCGACAGGATTTTCTAAATTAAAATTAAGATAATGTGTAGATCTTACAAAGGGAGGCGGTAATGATCCCATTAAAAACCATTTCTCTGTAAAGTGCGTTGGCTTTTAAAAAAAAGTACCACAAGTCAAGGACAAAAAAGAAAATCTAATATGAAAGGGTAGCTCTGAAGATAGATTGGTCATAAAAGAATACCTTGAGTACTTGTAATGGGTACTATAGATCCAAGGGTTCATTGACGATGCATTTTAAATGGCTTTTCATTGTTTCCCCCAATCTTAGTAAGCTAAGAGTGAAACAGAAACAAGTTCATGACAAGTAAAAGGGCAGCAGTTTAATTTTTACATGAGCAAAAGTTCTTCTCATGGGTCTGACTTGATGCACTATTACATTTAGGGATGTGAGTACGAAGCTGCATTTTAATTATCTGGGATGATGTTTATGGCCGTAAACTTAGGTGCTATAAGGCACAAAACCCATACAGCAAACCACTGAGGCCAAAGGCAGCGCTGAGGTCACAGTGTTACTCGATGAGCCAGCATATTAACTTTTAGAAACATAAATGTTAAAATGTCATTAGATAATATGTTAATTTCCCTATGGATAATCACATTTTAATCCATGATGAGGAAATGATGCAGCACTTGAGAATTTTGTTACTGGTTTGACGCACATCCAAATGTCACAAAACAAATTTTGAAAATTAAGGAATTGCATGCCAGCTCTCTGGTAGCACTGCAATCCTATTCCTACAGGGCTGTAGTGTTAATTCTTGCCCCTGACTGTGTGTGTGGAGTTTCCCGTACTGCATGTGTGAGCCCTGTGATGGACTGAAAACTTCTTCTGAATTATTGCTTGTTTAAATAAATAATCCCCCTCTCATCATGTATATAAGCATCCATATTTTATCTATACAAATATGCCATTCAACAATAAACTAGAGAAAAGACTTGCAATTTCTCAATTGCACCACCAGAGGGCAAATAGATTTCAAATTCAGAACTTAAGCTGACCTTAGTACTGGAGAATTGCTGTTGACTAGACTGCGTTCTTGTTATCGTCTAAACCAATTAGATTCTGGTTGCTTATTCGGTTGTTATTAAATATGATATCGCTATAGATCTTCAGATTACAGTTCTTGTATTTAAATTTAAATGTAATCTCATATTGTTTTTTGGCACAATGCTTAAAATTAATACTTAGATCATTTAAATTGGTCATACTTCAGCTTTTTACACAATTTTAATAAAGTTTAGTACAAGACCACAAACATTATGGGACAAATCTTTTTTTTTTTAGAATTTTATTGAACAAATTTATGTAACCTCTGGGATCACCTAATGATTTTAAAAATAAGTAAAACATGCTCATTCAATCAATTACTCATTAATGTAGAAGGAACTGAAAGCCCGATCGACCAGATGTAATTGGTGTTGAACATTACTGAATATATCACCCCAAGCAGAGAGGCCTTTCAGTCGTGCTCACCAAGAAAAACGTGAACTTGTAAGTTTTCCCTTTCACATATTTACCAATAATTACTGCAAAACTAACTTCATAATCCATAACATAAATTTGAATACATGTAACTATTGAAGTAGTATTGTTATCATTGATTGATCAGGATTGATGGTCTTCCATAAGTTTGTCAGTTTGCAATGTTTCACTTTTTTCCAGAACCGTATACATAATCGTAATAATGACATTTTTCTACATTGATGCCTTTAGAATCCAACACTCTGTGATTTTAGCAGAATCACTGGCATAGGCAGCATAAACAGAAATGGAAGGCAGACAATAGAGGAAGAGCAGACAGACACGCTGTGCCAGTTCAGCAAAGGGATCTAACAAACAAACCAATTTATCTATTATTCCCCCGGTCTAGTCAGACACACGGTAATCTGTTCACATTTTGCTGGAGGATGAAGAATAAAAAGGAAAAGAGGGATGTATGGAGGGAGGAAAAAGGCAAAGAGATGGAGAGGGTTTTGTGAAGGGAGGGGGGTCTTGCAGGGGAGGTCCTGATGTCCCGGTAGAGAAAGGCAAATAGTGGAAAACATCCATAATTTTCACCACAGGCTCCAGGGTAATTGAGTCATTTAGAATACAGATACATAGATGAATAAACGGGAGGGGGGGTGGTGGCTGTAAAATGTTGGAGACAAATCCAAATTGTGCATCTCCTACAAGAAGAGAGACCATTTTCTTCTTTTCATTTGTAAGTGCCTTTTTTGTCTTGTCATTGTAGGAAGTGACCTATGACAACTAATTTTAGTCCCCACATCTCTCTTTTATTGTCTCTTCCCTTTCCTACGCCATGATTTATTTAGAATAATGTTTTGTTCTGCACTCATTTCTATGTAGATGCATTATAACTGCATGCACAGAAAATTGTAATATATTCCACAAAGTGATCGTAAGAATGATCTTTTCTTCTTTATTTTCTCTCTCATCCCTTTCCAGGTTTTCTCGGTTTTTTTCCGATGTGCCATTTTGAGCTCCAGGTTTCAAACTCAATTTTATCTACCTTGCTGTCTTATTATCTTAATACTTTAATGTATGTCGAGTTTACTTGTTCTCTGCCCCTTCTTTCGATCGCCAACCAACAGAGACATAATATCAGAAAGAGATACACTCACACCTTCTGTCTCCAGCCGCCATGTTCCCATCTAAGCGGAGACAATATGAATGCGCTGTGAGCTTCGCATCATGGGCATAGCCACTGGAACACATCAGTTGTCTGAATGTTAAGGATAAAGGGGAGGAGACTGTTGGCAAGGGTTCTATGACCTTTGTGTGGAAAACAAGTCATGTTCTGTGTCGATTAGTGTGAGAGGGGAATTGTATACACCTTGAGCTCCTCCTTAAACACTCCTAACTCCCTGGCCCTCTCTACTGGGCATGCCCTCCCTTCAATCCCACTGATTCATTATCAGCCACTTGATGCTAAAGGTCAGGCCAGGTGTGTGACACCAAGCCAATTCAGGCCTGACCGAGGGGAAATAGTGGGCAGAACAGGCAGCCAAGCAGGCACTGCAATCTGGGCTTGGGTTTCAGGGTGAAAGATTAGGGTGACCGGGGTTGGCCTTTTGGGCATCATTGTCACATGCACCGTCCTGTTGTGCTGAGGATTGTAAGTTACATTAGGGTTTATGTCTCATGACTATCAGAGGCTATGACTTGATACTCAAACTTTCTTGCATTTGTGCAGGAAAACACATTTCTTGCAAATGTCAGCATCCTCCAACCAAAGATGGCTGCTTTATGTAGTCGACATCATCTGTGAGTGATGAGTGAAACAGGATATGGATCACGGTAGTTGTGTGGTTAGACAGTGACACCCACGCAGTCTGGGTCCTGTCACTCATGCTTTTGAGTGTGAAATCAAATCTTTGTTCCTGTTAATGAATGTGAGGGAGGGAAGGAACGAGGAAATTTGGATATGAAACAATATCCCATGTCCTGCTCTTGAAACTGCATTTTGATGCAAAGTGCCACCTCACTTATGTAGCAATTATGGCTTCAATTGGCCCCAGAGTATATTTTCCTTCAAGATTTTTTAAAGGTAGTCAGGTGCACCATATTCACATCTGTCCCAGTGGAAACGATTCACGATGGTACAGGAGCAGCTGAGAACCTGCCCAGCAAATTTTCCACAGAAACATTTCAAAACCTGTTATTCAAGACATTGGTCAACAAATTCTAGAGATGAAATTCATGAAGAAAACTGATTTCTTAAAGGAACTAGGGCTGTATTATGTCCTCTACTCTTATTGTTTTCTGTAACAAGACATCTTGTGGCTGATGCAGTTTTACGGTGGCTGAAGGTTGAATTAGTGAGAAGCTGATAAAAAGAAAGAATACTGATTTTTGCAAAGCCATAATCACAGTTGTCATCAAGAAAACAGTGGACTAACGTCTCTAACTGATAGCAAAGTGCCTGAGGGGTAGGCCGGAAACATAAAATTAATGCTTCTTCTCATAAACTTTCAACATAGGGTTTCTTAGTTTAAGCTACAAGGTAAACGCAAGCTTGCCAACAGCTGAAAGTTCAGAAATACGCATGACTGTTCAGGTGTTACGATAATTACAAGGAAAATGAAATGTTTTGCTTTTTATTTGCTGTCATAATCACTCAGAAATAACTGAAAATGTCAGTGGACTGCTAAATATGTCTTGCCTCTTAGCAAACTGACGGGTGGTGTTTGTGAAGATTGGAAGGAGACCTATTATTTAAAAGGAAGAAGCGCAAGAGTAGTGATTATATGGAGTGATGATACAGAATGATGACATGCTGCAGGTAAAGCGCCTTAGTCTATAGTCACAATATAGGAATATAGGAAATGAATATCAGGAGAGATGGCGGCATAAAAATACAATGAATTTAAAAAAAAAAAACAGACGACAAAACCACAGAAACATATTTTTGTTTACTTTATCATAATAAAAATTTCACTAAAAAAATCTGTTGCACGATGCCTGATAGACCGGTATAGGCAATAGTCAGTGGAAATATTGAAGCACGGACTAATTCAATTGCTGCCTTATATTTGAGTTCGAAGCAGCGCATTTCAAATCGGGGCTTCAGAAATATGACACTGGATCAGACTGACTTGCAAACATTCTAGGTAGCACCTCAATTACCCCTTCACCCCTGCCTCTGGTCATAGGAGACCCACCATAGCCTTACTGGCAGTCCTCCAGGAACTGACACCTGCTTTCCATATCGCCTTTTTGCTGAGCCGTCACACATCTGCGGATGCAGTAATAATCACACCTCACACCAATTTCAGTCTTTGATGCCAAAACCCAGCTTTCCTCTCTACCAAGTCTTGAATTTAAAAAACATTTCCCAACATATGTACGCAACAGCTGGAGTCAACTAGAAATTCTTTCACACTGGAGAGTTTCCATTACAAAGTGTCTATCCTGCTGAGGTAGTAGTCGACACTTGCAGCTTTCTCCTTCTCCCTGCTTCCACTTCGGGGGGTCATTTGATGTATGAGGCTAGTTCAAACAGAAACAGTAAATCTCTGGATTCAGCAGCTGCAGAAAAGATCAGCATGCCAAAGACCTGAATCACGATGGCAGCCTTCTGTAAAGACTCAGACTCAGAAACACTTTATGCACCAGATATGTCAAGCCAAGAGCTTAACTTTGGGTTGAGCATTGGGGAACTTGAGGTCTCCACCCATTTAAAGAGGCTCAGTGGGTTGTATTGACTGGTTTTGAAGAATGGGAGGGTTACAACCCCCTATCCTTCCGTAATTTACGCCCATGCGTCAAGCATACTCAGATTTTTTTTTATTAAGCTATAGATAAGCGCTTATAAACTTTATAAGTACACTGGATGTCTTTCTCGGGGTCCCATTCCTACCTTGCTGCTTAATCTATGCTCATATGCACTGATGCAGTGTATTGCCAGTCTCCATTAACAAATCTCTTGAGATGAGTGAAATCCTATCTCTGTTCAAAGTAGCTGATACCAATCGCTTACTGAAGAAACCAAATCATGATCACAACGTATTTTTCTGCTACAGGCCTATCACAAACCTTCCTTTTATAGCCAAAGTACTCTAAAAGGTGCAAATTATTGTCTCACGTGAGCTCCCATAATCTTATTTGAGATCCCAAAACAGGGTTTTCTGTTGTTGAATCATGGAGACGGTTAAATGTAACTTGTTTAAATCCCAGATTATATTATGTTGAACAATGTGGCAATAAATACAAAAGTGATGTACAATGATGTATTCTGAGAGAATCAGTGCTGGTGCAATTCTCTGTGCACAGATACTGTAAATGGGAATGTCTTTGAGTCCAGGAAATGATACTGTATCTGTACACCATTCTAGCAACATCATCAGGAAATGGTTGAGTTTGCCTTGATGTTTTTCAGATGCGACGATGTTCGGGTGGAATGCATTACAGCTGCCATTGAAGTCGGGGCTACAAGCAGGAGTAAGTTAGACTGGTGTTTGAGCTACACGAATAAATGGACCAGTCTGTGAGGATTAGAAATACCCATGTCTGATTAGGTTGTGCTCTGAAAGCAGAGGAAGTGCTTAACCAGGCAGTTGCCAGGTTGAGGCAATAGTAGATTGTCAGTAGAAATTAGCTAGAAGAGGTGGCCGATACTGGGAAGGAGCTCCTTTTCTGTGTACAGCAGCTTCCAGAAAAGAGAAGAAAGCAAACGTGATCATAAAAGTAACTAGGATAGAGGAAGAATGATTCAAGATCAATGCAGTTAACCAGTGATCGCTTGGCCACTGGACAACCAGGATGGCACATTTCATAGAGACTGACCTGTAGGTATAATACCCTCCCCAGCCCAGACAACCAGTCCCAATGGTATGGCATCAAAGAGGATTGATCCCTCTGACATTTTGTCAGGCTGCAAGATAGTCTTAGCACACAATGTGACAACATAACTAACATTATCATCTAAGGAGAATGTTTGCTGAATAAAGCTACATTTGGAATGTCCACTTCTTAATGGCATGGTACCTTGTCCAGGTGATGAGGCTTATATGCTCAAAGAAAGCTAATTACTACACTGATCAGCCATAACCTTAAAACCACTTGCAGATGACATTGATCTTATTACAATGGCACCTTTCAAGGGTGTCATCATATATTAGGCAAGTGAAGAGTCTGTTCTTGAAGCTGATTGTTGGAAGCAGGAAAAATGGGCAAGCGTAAGGATCTGAGTGACTTTGCCAAGGAGCAAATTGTGATGACTAGACACCTGGGTCAGAGTACCTCGAAAACAACAGGTCTTGTGGGGTGTTCTCAGTATGCAGAGGTCAGTATCTACCAAAAGTAGTTCAAGGAAGGTCAACCGGTGAACTGGAGATGAGATCATGGATGCCCAAGACTCATTGATCTGCGTAGGGAACAAAGGCTAGCCCATGTGGTCCTGTATTGTACTGGTACTGTAATAAAAATTGCTAAAAAGGTTTGTGCTGACTATGACAGAAAGGTGTAAGAACATACACTGCATCACAACTTGCTGTGTATAGGGCTGTGTCGCCGCAGACTGGTCAGAGTGTCCATGCTGACCCCTGGGTAGAAGGCAAGCTGGTAGAGGTAGTGTGATGATCTAGAAATGTTAGGAAATCCTGGGTCCTGGCATTCATGACGATGTTACTTTTACAAATTCCATCTTGTGTTGGACAAACAGGTCAGATCCATGGAGACCCCACCTCACAACTTACAGGGCTTAAGGGATCTGTTGCTAACATTTTGGTGCCAGATACCACAGGAAACCTTCAGAGGTCTTGTGGAGTCCATGCATCGGCATGTTAGAGCTGTTTTGGTGGCACAAGGGAGACCTACGCAATATTAGGCAGGTGGTTGTAATGTTATGGCTGGAGTTCTTCTATTAGGGCCATCCATGGCAAACAGATTTTAGCATTTTAGAGCGATTTTAGACTTGCCAGTCAAAACCTACAAACAAAATTAGGGGCGACAGCAACATAACAATAATAATCATAATAGATTCAATCTTTTTTTGTCACTGTACTTAATAGTACAACGAGATTGAGATGGCAGCTCTCGAGTGGCGCAGACTAACACAAGATAGACAAGATACGTGACATTTAACAAAAATGTACAAATTTGGAATAGTCAATAAAAATGTGCTAATCAATAACAATAATAATAATAAATATTTGTTGAAATATATATTGGACAAAAAAATCGATTGAGAATGATTCATTAAATAATTCCAATTTAGCCTATTTGCCTTATTCCGATATGTACTGAATCAATTTGTCATCAATCTGAATCAATCTATGTTTGACAAAATAAACTAACAGATATATCTGTATCTATTTTATTTTATGAGAAAAAAATCTGTTGGTTTGAAACTTTCTGCAGATAACACGGAGGCTTAACGTTTCTTTAATCCTGTACAAACTGAAGAGCAGCAGCGCAGCTGTCGGAACTTCGCGCTGGCTCGCCTGGGTTTGACTCTCGCGGCAAAGCCGCGCTGTGACGTAGCCTTCTTTTCGTTCCGGAGTCGTTTCCGTTTCCTGGGTCGGCGCGTGCTGCTTTTTTGTCTTTTTTTTTGAGATACTGGTCTTCGCTGTAGGAATGATGATGATGGCGGAGCTGGTGCAGGGGCAGGCCTCGGTGGCTCAGTCCGGAATGAAAGCAGACGGCTTCGCCGACGCTTTACACCGGGCTCGACAGGTAAAACACGCAGGGAAATTACCGCACGAATCATAGCGCCCCGATTCAGGACTTTTGGATTTTTTGTATCCAACATACTTTCTTTTTTAATTTGGAAAACATTTCGTTAACTAGCTAACTAGCTCGTAAGTGTGTCTGACAAGTCACAGTCACAGAACGCATGCACAGAACGCATGCAGATTTAGTAAACTAGTCATGAGTTCATGACACAGCGGGGACAGCATGTTCATGCGCTCAGGGAACACGGATCCATAGCTGGTTAGCTGGTGTTAACGGCAATATCAGTGACTTGCGAAGCAAAATGTGACATGTTTGTTAATATGAAGGCAAAGTCATGGGGCATGCACCGATGGCCGTGGCCTAGGTCAGAGAAACCGTTTCAACTTGCTTACTGTCACAAATTTAACCAGGATATATATATATACTCGAAAATAAATGAAGGAATCTACTCTTGACATGGTTTGTTAGATTGTGAACCAGCCGTTATGCTGCCGAGTGTGGTAAAATACAGTGGTACAAGAAGTAACAGGACAGACGAAAAGCAACAAAAATCTTAAGTTTTAAAGCATCCTTATGTGTATTGTTAATATTTTATTACGCTAATAACTATAAGAAACCGTCTCCCCCCACCTCCCCCGTACGAATCAGTTCTAATTCTAATAATGTTTTTGGAATTTTCATTAAGACATGTTTGTTAATTTGCTAATTAGAGTAACTGAAAACTTAAGATATTTGCGAAAATGGGAAGGGCTGTCCAAAACGTACCCCTTAAGACCAATATGTCACCAGTGTCTTAAATCCCAAGGATGAGTGTTGTAAGGATTTTGTAAGGGTTTTTTGAATTTTGAATATAATGCCCTATATTCTTTAAGCCAAGTAACAGGAACATGTTTACTTACAGACCCTATTTTATTTCAAGGCGTCCCTCCAGTGATCATTTGCTCTTTTCCATCTGTTCATATACCCCCTTTTCACACAGCAGATATGAATATATGACAATGGGTCCAGTCCCAGTCAGTTTCAGTCTAAACGGGAGTTATTCATGTTTTCGTATAGGAGGAAGCTAAACCTTTTATTTCTATTTCTTGAAAGGTTGCTGTTTTATCATTCCAATAAATCAAACTTTGTGTCTCCCTTGATAACATTATGAAGGCACTGGCACACAAGGCTTGGCCACTTCTGAAAGCTGGACATCACACTAGGTTCCTAAACATTCTTGGATGCATGTTACATTACAGGAAGATGGTGGTACCTTGCAAAGCAGTCTGGCTAAAGTGAAAGAATTGCAAGGAAAGGTGTCACTGTCTGTACACAGACTGGATGGGCAGTCTTAATTGGAAGCAGCTTGTCTTGAAAGTCATGATTTATTTTTAAAAGTTATCCTTTATGAATAAGGTAATTTTCAGCCTGTTATTTTTTAGTTATCTCTGCAGATCTCATCCTTCATTTGCTATAAATATCTGAAGAAATGTGATGACAATAAATGTTCATTACTTAACTCTGTGTACCCTGATCCTAGTTACTTAAAACAGTTGTCAGATAAATAGTGCCATTATTCTCATTTACAAAAAAAAAAATAACCAAAATCATTTGTAAAAGCCAGTTTACCACATCTATCCATCAAATTATCTCCTCAAGCATAGTTTTTGCCACCTGGAAATCTTAGCTAGCTTAATTAGGCAAAACTTAATTACTAGCAGTTTCATTTTAAGTGTGAAGATTGGCACCATGATTAAATTTAATATCCACATTTTAGGTGACTTTGTTCAGATTCACTGTCTAATGAATCTCATATTGATGCATGAAGTTGTTGTATTGAGGTTGTATTGAGGACTGTTGTTTTACCGTATTTGCAAGTGAGGAATTTACGCAAATGTGGTATATAATGAGTGATATTTTCCTTATTGCAAATCGTAGCTGTTGTTTCTCTCTCTCTAGAGTTGTTGTCAAGTATTCTAGTATGGTTGCATAGGTGCTTGAGGCTTTTTTTACGTAATGTTCAACCCCTTGAAATAATTATGGGTTAAAAGATAATATAATTTTTTTTTAACCCAAAATTTGCATTTGTGTTTTACAAATGTAACATTGTGTGCTTTGATTCTTGGTCACACTTTCATGCGAGCAATTTTTAAATAATACTCATTAAATCTTTTAGGATTTAATCTGTTTTGTACTTATTTGGTGGGCCACTTTCTTTTCTCTCGTGGTGTTAATGTTTGCCACCCTCATCCCTTTCCATTTCATGACCCTTCATTTTCAATAAATACCATATGCAATGAAAAAGTCATGTAGTCCTGAGATTCTTAAATCTTTTCTGTTGGACTGTTGTGCATACATGTTTGGTCATAGCTCAGATCTTAACCTTGATCATGGCCCTCACCACTGCTATTGCCCCATTTGTGAAGAAATTTGTGTCTGGGGAAAAGTTGTTTCTCATAGAGCTTGCTTTAGTGTTGTCTCGATGCCAAAATGTCCAACTTCAGCATGATACCAAGAAAAGTATACTCAACACAGATGGATAATGTAACTCAGTAAAAATGTTATTTCAATTTCAACTTTGTTTGCAGTAAAAGCTGTACAATCTTTTGTAAATACATGACACTGTACTGTATTTATATAAACCTTTGCGTTGCATTGTCAAAGCATAATAATGTTAAGTACAGGAGTAGCCTTTGTAATAGTACTGTAGTTGTGTTCAGAGATATTCGTGAGCAGTAACATTATTAAAATGAGATGTTATTGTATATTAGTACAATTCATAATAATACATTACTTTCACATTCTGTCTTTAATGTGAAAATGTTTAACTCACTACAAAACCCATAGAAAAAAGTGCATGTCACATCTCTACTACCCCTGCAACAGACTCATACAGATTAATATTTCATTAACTCAGAAATAAGATTCCTGTATCGTGACAGTCTTTGTATTGCGTCATGTGTTGGCCCTTTAAATGTTTAGCTAAGTTCGTGGTGTTTGTCCCCTTCGTCTGTACTGTGTGGTGGCACAACTTACATACAGGCTTGTGTATGGTCTTCATTTGGCACAAAGCCAGCTATTTCCAGTGACCAGGAATTGCTGGCTATAGAATTGAAAGTATGAAAAATCAGTATTGATATTCTTATGTACAGAAGTACTTTCGATATTTTTGCCACACTACATCAGCTAGTCGCTTAACACTTAAAAATAGTTATTGGGGGTAATTTCTAGTTTTTGATTAAATAAAATAATGACCACTGTATCATTCATTCAAAACAAGTACTCAGCTGATGGATTTTTAAAGGTGCAGTTTATCAAATAAATAGGTCAATATTACATCATTAAGAGCTCAGTAGGAGCAGAAGCAAAAACCAAGAACCTGCAGTCTACATGGTGACGTTCATACTGTGAATTATTTGAGCAACAGCTAGCTGCAGTCCACATGCAGTCCATAGTACTTTGCATACTTAAACAGCACCATTTTTCTTTAGGCAGTTTTCATAATTACAGCACATGGCAGTAGATGTAAATCAGCATTATTTTCTAGCTTTTAGTATGGTGTCTCCTGTAGGTTATTTGTATTGCTTGGCTATTCGTATTACACAATGGCCATCTGACAATTACGATGTTGATTTTCTTTGGCAACAAAAATGATCTTATTTACAGGTCTTGACGACTTCTGGGGAAAAAAATATTCAGAATGTGGTTCCCCACTGGGCAGAAGTTCGTAGCACAGGGCAACTTTTTCAAGTTGACTATCCCAGCGTTTCAGACTAGCTTGTGTGCCAACTCATAGTTGTTCGGGAATACCAAATTAAATTTTATTCTTCAGCATTGTTCTAAGTAGTTTTGAAGTTTATTAGTAACCTAGTAACTGTAATGTGAATATAAAAACAGAAAGGTACCAGTCACAGAAGGCGACAATCAGTCAAATATAAAAATACGTTTATGATTGAAGTATCTGGGATGAGAAAACCTATTTCAATCTGGTTTAGTGCCTTAATGGCTTGTTTCCTTTTGAATGTAAAGGTCTGATGTTGCTGAAGGTTGCTGTACAGCTGACTCTGCATTTCTTTCATGGCTTCAGCCATTATAGATGTGCTTCACTTTGTGTGGTTTTATGTGCTTTCATGATGTGTTAATACCTTCGTTTATGGTTAAATGTATTTTTTGGTCAGTGTAGGCGCAGCGTCTATGCATGTTGCCATTATAAAGTGCCGTGACCTTAATATCTTCAGATATTGAACTTGTGAATGGATGATGTACAAGGCTTTCAGACCAATATTTTGGTTACAAATATTTTTTTATGCCAACCAAGAAAAACAATATTTAGATGTTTGAATGGGATCATTAACTGAGTGTCAAAGGGTATGAATTTAATATCAGCATTTCCAGTTCAGGTTTCATTAGAGTGGGAGGAAAATGCAAGCACTTTACGGCCTTCAAATTATTCTGCATTCTGCATTTTATTTATTTCACCCAGTATTCATCTGTAAACAGATATTTCTGTCTAGCCAGTAGACAGATCACTTTGAGTCATACGTAGGACAAGTGGGTATTGAAAATAGATGGATAGTTTGACATTTTTCATGAACCATCACCGATTAAGAACTTCGAGCCAGAAATAGTTTGCAAGGTTTACATTTTGCCAGTGTTGGTAACTAAAAACCCTACTGTTCTTGCTGATGGATTAGTATTAGTAATGTCTTTGACATAAACGATTGTTGTCAAGTTCCTAAAAGCGCGCCTCTCTGTTTCTCTGCTTTGGTGTGGTGCATCAGGAAAGCCTGCAGCTCTGCAGTGCAGCTTGAAGTCACTCAAAGCCACATAATATCGGTTCTGTCTTCTCGTGATGCAGCTCCGCACAGCAAGCCCTCAGTTAGCTTCTGTTTACCTATTGAGGGTGTTTTCTTGGCTTTGCAGAGCATCCTCCACCCAATGCATAATTTGGTCAGTACTCCTACATTGCTAACATTCCATTAGTGCATACCTGAAAAAGGTGGTTTTGCTCAAAGCGGGCAGTGCTATAGCTTGGTACGTTCCGTTGCTGGTCTCGCAGCGATCTGCCGTCTCACATCCAGTGCTGGATTTCTCCTGTCTGTGTGTGCCAGAATAATAGCATGCATCTTTAAGCACGATTGTAGCTTTTATTTTTATATGTCATATTTAAAAACGCCATTTATTTTGAGCTAAAAAGAACCCAATTTTCTGTAATTTTCCAAAAAAGTACAGTAGCTACAAAAGCTCACAGTATCAAATTTTAATTGCAGTCCTCGGTGACTAATTACACTTGAAGGTAGAATAATCATTGGTTTTTCTACTGAACCTTCTTTCAGGTTTAAATGTTCCTTCCCTGGCCTTCATAATTGGTGTCACGAAATAAACTGAAGCAGAACATACTCTTTCTGAGTGTTTTATTGTGCAGATATGTATGTTCTAAAGGAACCAGGTATTAATATTCAGTTTTTTATTCATTATGCAAAAATATAATTCTAGATATTTACCAGACTTGTATTAACCCTGAATTGAGGTGACCCAGCTGCCTTTTAACTATTTTTGACACCTATGACACAGACGTGTTTCCTATATTACCATATGTCAATTTAGTGGTTGTTGTGACTGAAGTGTGCTTATAGTAAAATTATACTAAAAAGCTTCTCAGGTGCCTTGAAAAGATACTATAACGGCAATTGAAGCAAAAGGTAGATTTTGCTATGAAGCACTAATGCCAAAGTAGGCCTACTTTCAAATGTCATTCTATCATTTTTTTTTATTTAATTGCTTTCCATCTCAGCACCTTGTCTCTGACCTCCTATATCATGCATTACGAATCCAGTGCAATTAAAACTCAACTGAGGTGCTGGAGTATATTAAACATTGATGGTGAGTGAGGAGCGGTGAGTTTTGGGGGATCTGTTTATGGTGTTCCCACGATGGCTGTGTGGAAACTGGTGCTTTTCTGAAGCACACGTATGATGGAGAGTATCCTCAGGACCACGACATGCTTGGGATGACGTCACCGAGTTAGTGACATTGTTCACAGTAATAGTTAGAGGGCAGGTTCAGAAAACAGGAGGAAAGAGAGAACAAAATGTCTGACTTCATGGTGGTGATCTTTTACAGGATAATCTTGTATCTGGTTATATGTGACAGCTTCAAGGAAAGGAGCAGTTGAGGCACTGGAGAAGGTTGGAAGCCATATGGAACTGGAGATATTGGAAGATTCCTTAACTGTTCCTTCTATGCAGGAGTAGGAGTGAGGAATAAGATCTTCTGGCATAGAAAGGGCATTCAGACATCTATAAGAACTGGTTGGGCACAGTAGCGATGTCAGAGAATACACATGTAGTACGTAAGAAGTAAAATGTAGACACAGCTGGTCACTGAATAGCAGCAAGCAGTACCTGCTAAGTTCCTTATATTTGCCTTCAACTAGATGATTCTTTATTCTTTCAATTCTGCACCAAGTTATATTTATCTTGTAGAACTTTGCACTAGGTTTGTTCAACATCTGAATTGTACTTACTGAACTTAACATCCACGATGATTTAAATCCTGTCGGCTTTCCAGTTGCTGCTGTAGCTTACGCACCTTCTGCCGTGTTTTTATTTTATTATTATATAGTTCTTGTCTCTTAGCTGAAGCCACATACAATTTTTACCCATTTCTAGCCTTTTACTAGAGAAATTCCTGCTACATGCATTAAGGACCTTGAACCTTCCGGGTATGAATGTTTGTCCTTAACCACCTTAATGTGTTGAAGTAATCTTGTAAAATGGGCATTATGTCCAGCTGATACGAGAGGAATTTGTATTGTGTGAAGACCTTGTAATGGCGCCTGATACATCAAAGAATCCTGTCTTTCTTCATTCAGATTGCTGCAAAAATGGGTGTTGACCCCCACATGAATAGCTCGTCGTCCTCCGTCGACGCTTCCCTCTACAGCTTCGGAAGTCAGAAACGCACCTTAGAGGACGGAGGTAAGATGGTTGATTGCACCATGCTTAGACTTTGGGTTCTCTATGGTGTCATATGTGGATTATACAACAGTTCTGCTTGGTTTATTATGCGAGAGGCTCTTGTTTTAGTATGGGAATGGTAGGATTTCATATCTTTGCTAGCAGTTTTAAATGTCAGTTGAAGAGCAAACCATAGCTGGGATTGGGACTTTGATCCCCATTTCTGTTGTTGGGTTTCATAATTATTCTGTAGTTAACACCACAGTTTGGATGCAGACTTTAACTGTAACCGCAGCCAAGGCATGCAGTAAACTCCTGGCTCAGTTGAAATCCCATCCGCTCTGCACACGTACGCTCTGTCCTGGCCTGTTTTGCTGCCTGCGAATTCTTCATTTAAAGCCCTTTTCTGAACACGGCCTCGTTCAAGTTACCAGCTGATACTGCGGCGAAAGGTCGGCCTGCTCTCAGATGAGCTTGGCAGGCAGCCAGCAATACGCCCGAGCTCCAAGCTGGGTCCAAAAGGACGCAAGGTGTTACCCTGATGAAGTATTTCAAAGGAATCAATAAAATATTTATTTTTCATGTTTTTTACGGGATCCATTTACAGGACTTTTTGTGCAGACTTACAGAAGTAGGGACGCAGTGTCCCGTTTGGCCTGTGTCAGCCGTTTGAACAGATAGACCCGATTGTTACGTTGGTGTTCATAACACGGTAGTTTCACAAATACCTGCCAATATTGATTCATTGTAGCCTTGCTCCCTAATCTCTTTTGTACTGAATTAGTTTAGAATGGAAATGTCATCTTATAATGTAAAACTTCCAAGGATATAATGTACTGCGGCGTATCAGTACTTAAAGCCAAATTTCGGACACCTGTAGAGCATGACATATTTGATGGTTGGTTATGTCTCTAACATGCACAGCTTTTAATGAAGCGTACCCCATGCTGTATTGGCTGTGTACATATATGTACTTAATGTGGTGATTTTCATAATAGGGGAAATGTAGACATAAAGTGCAGACAGGGAGCCTCCATGCCACTGGGCAGACGGACCAGCATCCACAGCATCGGGGGCCACTAAAGGACTGTGTAATCACCAAAAAAATAAAAACACACGACGGATAATGTTAAAATGCCATTTTCACCTTGGGTAGCTGTAATTTAACATGTTTATACCTGAAAGGTCATAAATGTGGGTTGGATTTGGCTTATCTGCACTTAGCCCCCTTGTTATGAGCATTTATGAATATTCAAAGATCAAGTTTTCCATATGTTGGTTTTAAAAAATGAATGATTGGGCTGGAAACAGACTTTCCTTTGCTAGTTAGATACAAATGAACAGCACTTTACAGTGAAGTGATTTAGCTTCTAAGCTGGGTGAATATGATTTATTGTAATGATGTAACCTGTCGACTGAGTGTCTTTTCCATGTCGGATTCATCTTTCCCAGTTTGTAATGCAGCTGATCTGCTGTATCTTGTCATTTTCTTCGTTTCATTTTGCTCATGTTCCATTCATGGCCGCTCTGATCTGTTCAAGCCCTGAATGTTTCTGCCATCTGCAGACGTAGGTTAGGCTCATTGAATTATTTGACAAACAACACGTGCCGTACTTAAATTCTCTATATTTATTCCTGAAAGGAGTCTTGGTGTCCCTCTGAGTATAAGGCCACTGCTGGACTCTTGAAATAAATAAATATGTATCTGAGAGAGAGAGATGCAATTCTGGTTCATTTTGTAGCTTAAGGCAAAAGAATATCAGTGTCTTCTATTTCCCCTTCTTTGTGTATTTTTATTGCAAAGCTAGTGTTTTTGTACCTGTCCTATCCTGCTGTGCTTTATTCCAAGTGGAATTTTTCTTATTGGCCCTATTGTGGATTGCGGTTCATAAACGTACTTCTATTGTACTTTGTACTGTACAAAGGAACGCTTTTACATGCTCTGCCCTAGAAAACGAATCAGTAGGTAGTGTGTAAATGACTCCCTGCTGTGTGTGTGGTGTGTCTGAGTCTGTCTGTCTGTCTGTCTGTCTGTCTGTCTGTTCACATGCTGTGAGAGACGGGTTGCTCTCGTGTATCTGTCCTGTTTTCCATGCTGCAGGCTGTCGACGTGTTGGTCCCCTTTCCATGTTAAATCCTTCAGCATTCTCTTCCTCCAGCCTGCTTTGTACAGGGATGCAGATCCCTTCCCTGGTTGAGGCAGAGGTTGTTTTTGTTGTGCC
>JAODJX010000042.1:16789988-16800647 GCA_026776945.1 Isichthys henryi | reverse complement strand
GCTGGTGACCACCATGTTTCCAGTTGCTGTTCTTTTGAAGCTCTTTTAATGCTGTAGGCCACCCTCTGGCATGCGCTCATGCACACTTGCACACACACATGCACACTCACTGTGACACACACTCACACTTGCACACACACACCCAAAGCAGTTTCCTAAGAAGGGAACAGAAAGTGCTCTCGGGATCGGCCTGGGCCCTGAACCTACTCTACTAAAGCATGCCTGAAGTCTCCTAAATCCTTTTTCTTATACAAATAAGACAAAGGATACATGGTAGTGAAACTTTCCAGTTCATATATCACACTTTTTTTTTTTATTTACGTACCATAACTGGTTAGGCCATTGTCTGCCTGTACTTTTGCTTTGAAGTTACTCTGACGGGATGCAATCCCACAATAGTCACGTGACCTGCTGTGATGCCGACACTACAGGGCTACCTCCTAGTGGTATGTCTGCCCGATCACTCTGTGCTTCCCTCCAGGAAGCTCCAGGTCATGCAGAATCACCGATCCCAGCATTCGGCCCTTTTATTACGCGCTAACATCTTTATTTGTGTCTGTCTAGGCCAGCAGAGCCATGCTCCTGCCACTAGTCCTGACTACAGTAAGGTGTGGGAGGAGTACTACAAGAAGCATAGTAGGTCACTCGGGGCCGCAATCCAACAACCCCCTCCGCATGAAAGCATCACTCACAGGCACTCGCTCAGGCGCCTGGAGTGAAAGATGGCAGCATGTCCCCAGCACGCCGGTTCATGTACTCCACTGAGGTGTTACAGCTGAGGGACGGCCCACAGAATAGAGGCGGCGCCTTCAGAAAGTATTCAGTGCCCCCCCCCCCCATCCCGTCCCACCACCATTAAAACAGACATGCAGAATGGACTGTCAACCCACACTAGCCCTATAAGCGAAAACACATCCTTAGAAATTTTTATGGGCCAGAATAGTTATATAAATGGAGTATTTGTTTTTGTCACAATTGGTTAACGTGTGTTAGGAGATGTACAATAAATTAATAATTTCACTCCATTTTGCAATTAATGTACAACCCTGAAAAGTTTGTAAAGAGGGAAGGTGTCCGAATCCTTCCCGTGGCTCCCTATGCAGTGGGTCAGTAGAGTTCTGGCGTGTCTGTCTGGAAATGACTGGCGTTTTACAGGAAAGCGGCTTTCCTGTCCTGCGTTAATTATAGTATGTAAATCGGTGCCTGTGCGGTGTTTGCAACAGCTACTGTTTTACACTTTCTTACTTGCATCACGACAAAACAACACAGAGGCTCGAAACGCAGGGAAAAGGCGACTGTCATGCACTGCAAGGTACCAAGACGACCAGACAGGATCAAACTGTGGGGCTTTTCTCAGGCTTCGTTTACATCTTTTTATAGTGATGTTTGCAGATGAAGAAAAGATGTACATTCCAATCACGTGTTTTTTTTTTTTGTAATTATAGGTAAATAGGATGTTTCTAAATAGTATGCATGTATGTGTTTGCTGTCAGTTCAGTTTTGTCCATTTTCTGATTCTTTCCGTCAGGTCATGCTACAGCCAACGCCCCCCAGCAGAGTTCTACCCCCGACTACAGCGCAGCCTGGGCAGAATACTACCGCCAGCAGGGGGCGTACTATGGGCAGAGCACCCAGCAGGCAGCTGGACCAGGCCTTCAGGTAAAACGAGCATCAGCCCACCTCCCTGAGAATGCCCGCTTCGTCCTTTTTAACACTATCCTGTCTGGATAATGTTTATAATGTAGGCCTTTACACAAAGGTGAAACGTTTTCTTGTTACTGCTTTGAAGCCTTGAAATTGTTTACTTAATGCAGGGGGCTACTTTGTGGGGGATGAGCCTTTTTGCCGATTATCCTAATATTGATTTTCAGAAGTGCTCTCTGCTTGCCACTAGTCAGCACTGCACCTAGTCTCCTGTCCTCCAGGATTCCATTTGTGTATCGTCACCCTTGATTTTATTCTGTTCTTTTCTGGAATAGGTACAGGCATAAATGCTCATATGATTTTATAATATCAATTCTAATGACCCACAAGCAGATCCTCTGACATGCAAAAGTGGCAGGAAAAATAATGAAATAATGTGATAAAGTAACAAGCTGAAATGTCCTGTGACAGGGCAAACTACCATGAGCCACACATGCCCCCTTTTCCCCGTGCTGGGTGGGTAGGAAAGATACTGGGCAGCATGCCTGCTCATCACCCAGGCCGGGTGTGCGCTGAGGGCACGGTACTTTACAGCATTGACTCCCAGTCTGGTCTTTGGGGACCCACAGACAGTCCACATGCCAGGAACTGCGAACGAGCAAAAATATGGACATTCTGGCAGGGAGCTGGGAGGGAACAGAAACGTGGTCAGTCCGGGGGTCCCTGAGAACCGGGTTGGGAAACGCTGGCTTACAGTAAAGCCCATGGGAACGATTCACTCTCTCATAAGCAGTAAATGTGATACATTTTGCACAAAATATTCTTAATTCATCACCCAGCATTGGCTGAATGAAGGTCATTCTTGTGCAGTGATTAACAACCAAAAGGCATTTATTTACCCTTTTGTGTTGGAAAACATTTGTTTTTATGCTGCAAGCCGCAGGATGTCAACAAACACTGAGTGCCAGTGAGTCGTGGCAACAGCCTGCGCCACTCGCCACAATGTGCTTCCCGCCGCAGAGTCTGTATTGCCTGTGCCTGGTCACATGCTCATTTCGGGCCCAGTTACTCTGTAAATGTTGCCTTTATGGACTGGTGAGCCCATGCCCTCCCAGCACCTCGCCACGCTGGTCCATCACCACCCTCTGTGTCGCTGAGTCCATGCCCTCTTAATTATGACGCTTACTGGCACATTAGTAGTGTGACAGTGTATCTGTCAGCACGTGGGGGTCCGTTCATTTGAAGGGCTTCACTTTCAGTTCATTTACTTGTCACAGTTGTTGAAGTAACACCCACGGTTGTGCAATCATGTCTCTACTAACTACAGAATTCTGCATTAAAAATTCCCACCTTTCATGTTTTCCTCATTAAACGGGAAAAAAATATATAGTGCAGTTTTTTTAAATAAAACTATTCATCCTTCTTGAGGTCTTTTGGTAACATTTAAACATTTGCTTGCCTTCCAGGAACATTAATGGATTTCATTTCGCTGAAGATTTTGGAATCAATGAATGAAAACAAGCTTTTATATAAATGAGGTTTCTAAATTTGCAACGCCTTAAGACTTTCTTCTTTTCTTAGAGCAAAACACTAACTATAGGATGACTTCTACAATCTAAAGAATGTTTAAAATGTATTTTCTGAATCAGGAACTTGTCATTGTAACTGAAAACATGGACACCAGTATGGTTGAATGGACAATATCCAGGAATCCTTGGTTGGTCTGAGATTTTTTTTTTTTTTAAGAAAACTAATATATCCTGGATTTGTAACATTTCAGCAACAATATTCTTTCTTTGCAATAAATTGTTATGGGCTTAGCAGTCTTGATTAATGTTGTGTTCATCAAGAGAGGTTTTCGAAGTATGTTTGTGCTCTACTTATTTTCACTTTTATATGAGACTTTTTGATTCTGTGAGATGAAGCTGTTTTGTTACATTAATGGTATTTCTTTTGTTACAGAACATCAAGAATGGTGTTTAGCCAATTGCAGTCAATTCGTAATATAATTGTTGTTTTCCTTGGTATTTCCGTGTTTGACATTTTTCTACTCAGATTTTTGTAAGGTGCAATATCTTATTTCATTTTTAACAGATGTTTAACTTGTAGCTTGAAATAAATTGTATCGTTTGTTGGATATCTGGAGTTGTAATCATGAGTGTTTTATTGCAATCATCTGATAAGGGTGAAAGTGGTGTTACATGGATTTGCTACCACATTAAACTGCGTGTTCTCAAATACTTGACTAAATACCTTATTTTAAATATATATGATTGCATCAGAAGTTTTATATGTTATTCAAAGGCAAAAATGTCCTTGTTAATGTACTGTTTTCATGCTGAAAATTGTTTGAAAGATTGTAAATGTGTGATTTGAAATTTGATGTTGCATCTAAGGACAAAATGTATTTTCGTGCTTTGCACCTTAACCATTGAAGACTGCTAAGCCTATATTTGATTCTACCTGTGTAATTAATACTTTTTGTAAACTAACTAGCTCAGCCAACACCCAAACCAGTACACACTGTGGACTCATCCAGAGTCTGATGCTAATACCATTTTAATTGTTATTCTGTCTATTTTGTGTGATATTATATATATATATATATACATACAAGCATACATTGGTTAGTTACAAAATGACTCCGGTTTTAATTGTATTACCTAAAGAAAAGGGATATTATAATTTCAGAGTTTAATTTGTTGCTTTTCCCCTCATGTACAGTTAACATGTATTAAGTGTCAAGAGTAATTTTTGTTGCAATGAATTGGAGTTTTATTATCAATGTTTGAATAGGGTTTAGTACATTCCAGTTTAAAATGTTGCTTTTAATTTGCAAATAATTTTAAATCTGCATTTACTCTGATTGCTTTCATTGGACTGACTAAATATACAATATATAGAAATTTATATATGTTGTATATAGAAAATATATAAATATATTCTCTCTAGTTAATTTTTACTTTTACTTCTCACTCTAATAAATTGGCCTCAGATCTTTTGTGTTTTGTATTTGTATTAAAATCAATTGCAATGGTCATGCTGTCTGTTTTTCTGTGAGTCAAAGTTTTCATTGTTGTACCTATCTATGAAAATCCTAATTCCAGGCTTTTGTATATAAATTCACTCTCAGGCATTTTCCTTTAACCCATATAGCTTTATTTGTTTGATATAAATACTAGGTTTACATTTTGACCTGGAAATGCACATCACTTTGGGTGAATTGGATGTGCAGTGTAATACTGGATCATTGTGTAAAATGAATGAGACGAGGTTTGGCTCAGTTGCTAAGTGACAGTTTAGTGGGGATTTCTTTTTCTGCAAGTGAGGAAATCATTATACTGAAATGAAACAACCATGAAATTCTTCGCACGTTAAGCTGTTGTCTCGCAGCCTAAATGCCGGCCAGTGAGTAGCCAGAGTGAGCAACATGCGTCATGTTCACTTTCATACGTGTCGTTCCTTGCTCTGCTAGCTTAGAAAATGAAAAGAAACGCACAACACTGCTGACATAATCCACTGAACGGGGGAGGGGGGGAAGGGCGAGGTTTACAGTATGGTCGTCCCCCCACTGCCCCCAGACGCATACACAGCTGGGGATGCCATCAGGCTCTTTAAAACCTTCCGGTAATTACACATCAGATGACCGCTACAGCAAATTAATGCTGAAAAATGGGAGCGCTAAATGGGCATTTTAAAAGTTGGTGGTGGGACGGGAAGGGATTGCAGAAGATGGGGCTGAGAGTTGCGTGTCGGCGTGGGAATTGCTGCAGGGACAATATTGTGCCTCTGTTGCTCTAATAGATGTGCAGCTTGCCGTGCCAAAACAGCATTTGGCATCAATGGCAAAGAGTAATTATTCTGTAATGAACTGGAAGGTGCCCACTAATTGAATACTGAGTGTAGCAAAGCGGTGCCAGAAGTAATAAAAGCAACAATATCAGCAGAGGAAGCTTCCTCTTAAGTGGAACAGTAAATACAGATGAGCCTGCATTTGTGTCTGTGGCCTTGAAGCATCCGACCACAGATTAAAGATTAAAGAAGTGGGGCTAGGGAGCATTTGCTTTTAGTTTTTAGAAAAATGTTATATACGTACATTTAGTTCTATCCTTGTCAAGGTCTCTCATATTCCATCTCAAGGCTTTTTTTATCGGTGAAATTGCTTAAAGTGATTGGGCAAATGTACGTTTGTTAGGGAATGACTGGCTTTCGGCGTCTAAATGACATTGGGCTTTTTATTTTCTTCAGCCCCCCCACCCCTTCAAAGAACTGCAGCTATGATGAGGTTGACATGGTTAATATATGCAGCTATTATTCGGATTCAAATTGAAATGATTTAAAAGCAGAATCTATTTAAGCACAGCTGAATAAGGGTGTAAATTTTCTTTTGCGCTCGCATTTTTGTCTCCTTTGGACTGCAAACCATGTGACTCTGCCCTGCGTTTACATATCGGGCATCATGACGACGTAAAGCTTAAGAAAGACAAACATGCTCCTTTGTACGGTAATCTGCAAGCTGATTTAAACCGCTGTACGTTATTGAAATTTACTGCTAATAATTTAATAAGACAATTTCTCCTTTTGCAGTTCTGTGTCTAGCCATTCCCTTTTGACACGGCTCAGCTCCACCGACTGTAGCAGCGCCATGTCTGATACCTGTTTGACATTCTGCCTATTTGGACTGTGTCTTCCTATTTATACTGTATACAGAAAGGGTGAACTGAGAGAAGCATAGTACTATTTACTACTACTGTGTGCTCTAGTATCCATGCTTCTGAACCAGGAATTGTACCTGTTTTGAAGTAGGGGACGAGGAAACTCCACTCAATTGAAGTGATTGATTTTTTTAAAGTACAAATATATGCTAAGCTGGTTTTGATTGGTTGACTTCGTTTTCTTTAATCCAGACTCTGCTCTGTGCAGGTGAAGGAAGCCTGGTGGGATTAGATTGTCCCATCCTTTTGTGCTGGTTGTCAGTCATTTGTCAGAATGGCCTTGTCTACATTGATGGAGAACCACAGGGGTCCCTTGTATCCTCCATTCATGGTGTGAAATTAAGGCTTTCGCCCGTCCCCACAAGTCAGCCGGCCCCCTCCTGGAATCAGCCCTCTTTCTCTCTTTATTTATTTTGGTGATGGCTAAGACTGGTGCGTGTTTATACATTTCTGTTTGGAGTGGGGATCTTGACGGCGGCTCACGTACGGCGTGTCACGTACGGCGTCTCTGACCGGGTGTCGCGTTGCGCGGCGTCGCCCGGCCCTGCGGGGATGCTCAGCGCAGGGCACCAGCAGACGTGTGACCCTATCTGAAAGCTCTCATAATTACAGGCCCGGGTCACCCTTAATGCCGGGATCTCCAGCTGTGTTGCCAGATGTGGTTTCTTAAACCACACACTGACGTCGTCCTCATTTCATGAGACTGAAATGCCATTCTGCCACCTTTTTCTTAATCACCACCATTTATTCTTCAGACATACATGCAACCAAATATGTTAGCTGCTAATATCATAGGGGCTGTTTTATTACTATTATTGGCTCCCAATACAGTCACCCATACATCCTGAATGTAGCTCTCGATTAATGAAAACCAGTATGTAGACAAGGTTTGTATATGCTTACTGGGATTTGGAAAATAATTTGAATGTGGTTGATGTTTTTCCTTTGTCTAATTTAACGATGACTCCTCGATAATGTGTTTTTCCTTAAAGCTTCTGCCTGGGACATGTCGCTTAATTTGCTTCATTCATGACACCCTGACTTTAAACCTATGAATTAATCTGCTACTCTGATCTTCTCGGCCGTTTTACGCCGATCTGTGAAGCCAGCCTGTGAAATCAATGTGGCTGGAAGTCCGTGACGCTCCCACAGCGGTACATTTAAGCCTTAATAATTCCATAATCGGCGCCATCCAGCATCATACCCGAAAGAAGCCCCAGGCAGCCTCGGTCTCTTGTGTCATTCCTCTGAAGCCAAGTGAAATGCGACCATTCGGTGGCTTGATTCATGGAGAAATTCCGGTGGGAAACAGACAGGTCCCATTTCATGTCTCAATGAGTCATTAGTGTCAGCACGCATTCTGCCATGCGTTGGGATTTTTTTCATATTTATTTATTTAGCTCTTCCTTGTGCTGTCATTTCATCCACCGTTGCACCTTTCCTCGTGAAAAGCCGTGAAAAGCTACTGCCAAATACAGCTATATCGAGCGTGGTCATTTCAAATGTCTGCACTTACGGGAGAGGTGTGGCCCCCAGCCCGGGCTTCCCGGAGCTCCTGTCTGTCTCCCACTGACTCAACCTGCAGCTGTTTTTTTAAATCCTCCGCTGTAGTTGCGCTTCTTTATAATCTCCACTTATACCAAACTTTGAAACAGGCATGTAGTGCCTGGGTGCTGTGCGGAAAGACAAGTTACAGGTTTACAGCGAGCTGATTATTTAATTACCGGATTAATTCGAGAATTGAGATACTTCTGCAATTGATTTCAATTCCATTATATTACCCCCCATTAAATTTACCAAAACCGAATCTACTTTTGATTTTAGTATAAGCAGTGAGGCTTTATCTTGGCTGACTATTTCTCTGGTTAAAATGCATAAATCGGCACGCCCGTAGCACTAAAAAAAAAGGCTCGCGCTCTCAATTCTCTTCTTTTTTCCATTTATTTCTATTTATTTTTTTTTTCCATTTATTTGAAGACAAGTAATAGTCTATCCTTGATAATGTTCAGAAGCAGCACAAGTTCTGAAAAGACTCGTCTAATTCTACGAGGCTTTGGCTGTTAACAAGTGCGAATAGACAAAGTTTAGTTCTATTAACTGGACGTTAAGGCTGTTTTATTCGTTGCATTGTTGCTTCAGGGTCGCTAAAAACATCCGTCTGCGGTCCTTAGGCAGGCGCTTACAGCCGGTGTGTCAGAAATAATGCGATGCGGCGCAACCACTCGATGTGCTTAATTAGAGCCCTATTTACTAACCATGTCAATTAGTGCAACACCATTAAACCTTCGTGATAGGTTTTAATTAAGCTGTGTAAGCTCTGCAGCTCCGTGAAGCCGGATGGGGGGATGGATCTCCTCACCTGTTACAGGCAGGTAGCTGTGTGTAGATTTTGTTCTGGGGGGGGGGAACCGTAACACTGAGTGTAGGTGTATAAAATAAATAAATAAATAAATAAATAAAATGATTTGGGAGTATAGCTTAGCTGTAGAGCGCTTAGTGCGTAATAGAATAAATTATCGGTAAATGATGCAGATCGATAGTATTCCAAGTCAGACAGAGCCGAAGTGGACTTTTGCTGCCACTGTCATTGTCGGCCCATCGTTCTTGGGAAAGACACCTTGCCTGGCCCAGATAACCCCCGTGCCCACGATTCTCTACCAGTGGGGCTGGATCACCACCCGCCTGCTGATACATCTTATTGATTTACGAGGCTGACATTTTGATAGGTTCCAGGCGCAAAGCATACTAATTGAATGCACTTAATTGCATGCCATTCAGCAGAATTATAAGGAAAACCTAGTTACGTTTCCCAATGGGAGCTGCGTGTAGACTGATGGAAGATTTAAGCCCGAAGTCTAAATGTTACGATTTTGATGGAATGTGGAAAAAGTACTTCAGGATGTTCGGTTGTTTTTTGTTGCCTACTAGTAAAAACGAAACGATGTTGTTCAGTACTCGCAAGTCATCGGGTACTTTTGTTTATTAAGTCACGTGTGCAATTTAATATATTCAGCGTAAAGTAGTATTAAAGCAACAAATTAAACGGAGCAATTAGTCAAACGTAAGGAGTTAACGCGCCGATCAGTTGACTTTTTAACCTCTTATTCCCAATTTAAACAGATGTGCAATACGCTTTTATGGAAACTTGTGACGAAGACCTGAAGTTTTCCATTTTCTTTTCTTCGCCGTTTATTTCCCCACCCATTCGCTATCCGACAACTATTTGCCTAGAGTGCGGCCTTAGTCTCATGAGAATTTTATTTGACAAATTGCATAGATTTTTCAACAACCCTCCCGCCTTCCTCTGGTATGGTTATGACAGCAAAAGGTTTCATATTGGATAGCCACTCTAATCTTTTTAAATAGACCTTGTACATTTTCAAGGGTCTCAGTCATTTTCCACAATAATTAAAATCCTTCGGAAACATTCTGTAAATCGAATCGTAAAGATTGTGCCAAATTCTGTCCTTTTCAATATTTGTTTTTAACAAATACATTTTTGTGCAGTGAGGTTGCACAAAATAATTACAAACGTAACGTTTAGGAATAATTCAACACCTGAGAATCTGACATTTCGAAATGGCCCTATTTATAGTAGTTTACATATTTCGCACGTATGAGATTGCGATCATTGGGATTATACTGCAATAAGTGGGCAAATATGAGGTATGGGCTACTTTATCCCGAGAACACAATTTAATTTTAAACAATTCCGGTCATATCGTCTATGACAGAATATGTTGGTCTTAAGTCGATTTAATACCTCGCTATTGCTTTCAAATGTTTGATCATTTCACATTACTTGTGAATTTAATTACAATGGTTAGTGACTGTACTACGTTCCGTATTAAACGTATACATACGAATTTATTTGCAACGTACGATTAAAGCATCATTTGCCTTCTATGGGATTCTGCGTTGGTGTAGTTTGTGTTTTCGACACAGGTGAGAGACTTCGCGATCACTGGAGCTACCTTGTCCTGCCACCTACCTACCAAAGATGGAACTCGCCTGCATATATTTTTCACTTGTTTAAAGTTGCTTTAGAGAGATTTGGTAGCCTACAGTTCAACACCTATGAACAACTGTGAATCTGTAATGCTGAAATAAACTCAACAGATTTTAAATTATATAAAATAAATATAAAATATATTTTAGGTTTCTTGATGTATGTTGCCAACTAATGTTGATGGCTTTGGGGAGACAAAAAACAAATTGACCCTGTTGAAATGTCATGTAGGAATTCGTCAGAATTTAAGTATTTTTATGTTTTGTTGATTCCTGAAAGCTCTTGCCTTGG
>JAODJX010000042.1:16695102-16743814 GCA_026776945.1 Isichthys henryi | reverse complement strand
TGTTGTAAGACACATTCGATCACTGCGCTTGTCTATCCCTGCTTGTCCGACTGATCGGCCCGCTGGTCCTCGTACCCATGCTGTCCCGGCAGGCGTGTGCACGCGAGAGCCGCCCTTCTACATCATCACGGAGTTCATGACGCATGGCAACCTGCTGGACTACCTGCGCGAGTGCAACCGCGAGGAAGTGAATGCCGTGGTGCTCCTCTACATGGCCACGCAGATCTCCTCTGCTATGGAGTACCTGGAGAAGAAGAACTTCATCCATAGGTGACTAGCTTCATGATCTAACAGCAGAATGCAGTGTCAGTACCTTGGTAGGCGAGAAGCTCCTCTCTCATGGCCTTCTGCCCTTCTCAGGGACCTGGCTGCCCGTAACTGCTTGGTTGGAGAGAACCACTTGGTGAAGGTGGCAGATTTTGGCTTGAGTCGTCTGATGACGGGAGACACATACACAGCCCACGCTGGGGCTAAGTTTCCCATTAAGTGGACTGCGCCCGAAAGCTTGGCCTACAACAAGTTCTCCATTAAATCAGATGTCTGGGGTAGGTCTGGTCTGTGAGCCAGCTGTAGCATGGCATGATTTAAAAAGTTTTTTTTTTCTATTATACTGCAAGAGGGGAAGACAACATCCTGCGCATTTTGTCAGATTTTTTTGTATAACGATCCAGGATGATACTAAGTATTAGAGGGAAATCAAAATGCTGCATTTGTAATTTCTTGCGTGTTTGTCAAACTTCCAGCCTTTGGAGTGCTGCTGTGGGAGATTGCGACCTATGGTCTCTCCCCCTACCCGGGTATTGATCTGTCCCAGGTGTACGAGCTGCTAGAGAAGGACTACCGCATGGACCGGCCCGAGGGCTGCCCAGAGAAGGTCTATGAGCTTATGCGAGCCTGTAAGTTCCCTACTTCCATTATGCTACCTCACCGGGTTCTGTTTCCCCGCTTTCTCAGTAACAGTTCTCTCTTATTTCACCCTTCAGTTTGAATATTCCATGCTCTTTGTGGTACCTTCTCAGTGTGTTACTGGTTGAGCTGTATATGAGGAGTGCCTGTTAGAGAGGGCATCCGTGGCTTTCTCTACATTGAAACAACGCAAAAATCTATAGGGTACATTCGGACACTACTCGGACGACTGCATTTTTCCCACATTGTTACATAACAGCCATACACTAATGAATAAAATTAATTTCTGACCATAAATCTGTACATAATAAACAAATCCTCAGAACCCCAAAGCAGGTTTGTACAATTTTTTGTTAATTTACCTGTTTTAATTAAATTTTGCATGCATACTTGCAGCTGTAATCATTGTCGTCAATTGTCAACCAAGTATCAAGCAAAGAGCTGAATGTCTATGCAAATATGAGATTTCAGATTTCATTTTTTATTTTTTTTTGTATATTACAATATTTTTGATGTTAACTCCCCACCCCACCCCCATCCAGGCTGGAAGTGGGTCCCTGTGGAGCGTCCATTATTTGCCGAAATCCATCAAGCGTTTGAAACTATGTTCCAGGAATCCAGCATCTCGGACGGTGAGTGCTGTCTGCTGACATGAAAGGCTGAAGCACAGTGATCTCTTTCACCTTATTAGTGCTCAAAACATTTACATTTTCTGATTGACTTTTATCTAAACAGTGTGCAATATTTTCCTTAAAATCACTGACCTTACAGGAAGCTTCTCACAGTCATTACTGTTGACATTTGACATCCTGAGTGTTGAGGATGTACTTTTGAAGTCGTTTTGGAGTCAGATTATGTCTAGCCGGCCTGTGCTTCTATCTGTCAGCGGTGATGCTTATTTCTGTGCTGCTCTGTCTCTCCTGCAGAGGTGGAGAAGGAACTTGGGAAGAAAGGGAAGAAGGTAAGCATGTGCCCGATGCTGCAGGCCCCCGAGCTGCCCACCAAGATCAGGAGCCTACGCAGAAACATGGACCCCAAGGATGGGGACTGTCCAAGTAAGTGTCCTAGTTGGAGCTTATGCTGGCCATGTCAGTTTCCAAAACAACCAAAAATGTGTTTCTCTGACTGGGATTTCAGTTACATTTTTCTTTAGAATGAATCAGGGTAAAGCTAATACGAAAAACAAACACTTAGTGTGTGCTTCTCTTGTTTGTTTTAGATGCAATGGACCCTGTAGCAGTGTCACCCAAGCTCCCCAAAAAGGAGAGGCCTTACCTAGACAGCAACCTGAATGAGGACGACCGACTTCTTCCTAAAGACAGATCCAAGACCAGCATGTTCATCAGTAGCCTCATCAAAATGAAGAAGAAGACCACAGCCCCAACGCCCCCTAAACGGAGCAGCTCCTTCAGAGAGGATGGGCACACAGAGCGCTGGGGAGGAATGGCAGGTCGCGCCGGGGGGGAGCTCAGGGAGGACATCAGTGCCTCTTTCTTCAGTGAAGCCACTAACAGCTTTGAACCCAGCAAGCTTCCGGGTGCCAACAACAATGGTGTGGGAAGCATCACAAACGGGATGGCAGGTTCTTCAGGGACCTTGTGTGGCAGGAAGAAAGGCAGCCCTCTAGCATCCAGCGCTGCGGCGCGGACAGCCACCACTCCACCGAGCGATGAAGACGCTGCGTCTAATTCGAAACGCTTCCACCGCTCTGCCTCTGCCTCCAGCATGCCCGACAAGACTGAGTGGAAGTCCGTGACATTGCCTCGTAATCCACAGTCCTCGGGGCATCATCAGTTTGATTCTGGCACCTTCGGAGGTCGGCACGATAGACCTGCCCTGCCCCGCAAGAGAGCCAGTGAGCACAAGCCAGAATGTACCCCCCGTGCTGGGACCCTAACACCACCTCCAAGGCTCCCCAAAAAGACAGAGGACATGGACGAAGTTTTCAAGGACACAGAGTCCAGCCCTGGTTCCAGCCCCAAAAATCTAACACCAAAGCTGAGCCGTCAAGCACATGGAGAGCTAAGCAAGAACAGCGGGCCGCAGGCCGAACATCACAAGGCCGCCGCGCTGCCAGCGGTGGGGCCAGCGGGAGGGGATTGCCATGTCCGTCGGCAGAAGAGCAGCATGGAGCACCTGGCACCCAAAGAGAAGGGGAAGCTTCAGAAGGCGAAACCAGCTCCACCTCTCCCTTCATCCTCAAAATCTGGAAAGATCCCCCGTAGTCCTCCCCCAGACCCCCCTTCGGATTCCAAAACAAAAGTCTTTCCACAGACCTCTGACTCCCACTCAGTTAGCCAACCTTCAACTGAACAAGGGAAGCCCCTTGGGTCAGTGGAGGGCGCCAAGAGACCTATTATTACCAATTCCACTAAACTGCCGACTAAGGCCTCACCGCCGGTGTCTGCATCTGGACAACCGTCCTTGGGGACACAGTCCATATCCTCCAGCAGTGAGCAGACATCTGCCACAGCCTTCATCCCCCTCATTACGACACGCCAATCCTTGCGCAAGACCCGACAGCCGCAAGAGAGGCACCCCAACTCGGCCGTCACCAAAGAGATGGTCCTCGGAAGCGCCGAGCAGCTGCGAGCTGCGATCGGGAGGAGCTCCGAGCAGACCGGCAGCCACAGCGCCGTGCTCGAGGCTGGAAAGAATCTGTCCAAGTATTGCGTCAGCTACGTGGAATCCATCCAGCAGATGAGGAACAAGTTCGCATTTCGGGAAGCCATCAACAAACTGGAGAGCAGTCTGCGGGAGCTGCAAATCTGCCCGTCGGCTACAGGTGGCGCTGCCTCCCAGCAGGACTTCACCAAGCTGCTCTCTTCTGTCAAGGAAATCAGTGACATTGTTCAGAGGTAGCAGACTAGCGACGGAACCCTAACGTCATTAACAGTGAACAGTAAATGCAGTTTAAAGACAATGCCAAATTCCTTAACCGAGACCGGAGTAAAGAGGACCTCTGCCTTATGTCCATAGCCTTAGTGTCCTTCCTGTCCTTACTGCAGTGGGGAGGACACATGTGCATAGAATGAAACTTGGTGCACTAAAGTCAAAAGATATTACTTCACTACATTCTTAATTTCATTTAAAAATGCAGATGCAGCTGTGTACACCCAGTGTAAAACCACGGATCTGTTTCTACATCACTTGAATTTTTTTTTTTCTTTCTGTTCACCGATCTTTATATTTTTTTATACATTATCTTTTTAAGACAAATGTAGGTTTCGAATTGTCGAGTATTGCAGGAATTGCGGTACCAGTCATATAAATCTTATGTACCAAAATATCTTCGTTAATGAACATTAGTCTTAGCATACAGCTGCATGTCTTAACAGATTAAAAGTATGTTGTTTTGTTGTTATTGCTCTTCTTTGGTCTGTAGCAGAGGACCAACACATCAGAGATGACTGACCACAGAGTTACAGATAGAATGTCTGCCTTCCTGTCGACAGGGTGTTGTTAAGTAGGGATGTGTAAAAATGTACGCTAAGCAAGGCAAGTGTTCCCGGAAGGGCAAGGGCTTGCAAGAAGGTAGCATTTACCTGCTTTATTGGAGATACACGATAATGATGCATTACAAATCTAAAACAAAAAATTATGGGACTGCACCTTTTGTTTCATGCATTTACATTGTTTTATAAAACTCTTTTTTTTTTGCCTGAAGTAAACTTGATCAGAACTGATCATTTATTATATACCAATCCAAATACTCATTATCCTTTTCTTGATACTTTAAATATGAGATGTGTTCTTTGCATTTATGTGTACTTTCCAGCGCCTTGCCCTCTCTGACTGCAGTGACAAGATGTCACACTCTACCTAATTATACCTTTGTCACACTAAGGTACTGTTTTCACCTTAAAAATGTTATTTAATTTTTATTTCCAGTAGTCATAATGCCACTATTTCTTTCCTTCTCTTTTTTTTTTTTTGTAGATTTGCAGTTAATTTTTTCACTTTGTAAATATCTTTGCTCTCTTAATATCTTCACAGTAAACCCTGTGGTGCATTTTATGTTTGTTATGAATACAGTGATTTTTCACTTGAAGTAGAGTTTTTACTCGGTGATTCATTCTTATTTTCGTGTGGCTGTAAAAAATATTTTAACACACAAAAATGACTCATAGTTTTGATGACAAGTTTGACCACCAGAGCTCAGGGAGCTTCACCTGATCTGTGTAACTGATAAACAATTTGGCCTTTCTTCAAAACTCCGTGTAACAGTGTGCGGAATCAACAGCTGTTCCATCCGGTCATTCTAGAAAATGATCATTTCAGCAGCCATTGTGTGGTGTGTTAATGACTTGGCCGATAAACAGGCACAATCCAAATGATTCAGTAATAATGGCAAATGACAAAGGACTTTCTAAATTAGATCTCAAAAGGTTATAATCAAGTCCCTGCAGTTGCTGCAAGAGAACAATGGTTTAATGGGCTAAATGAATCTATCTTACAACCACTTGCATGTTTTTATGTAAATGGTGCAGTCTTAATCACTAATGGATAGATGCTTATGGGCATGCATTCTCTGCAGCGTGGTTTATGATGACAGTTACAAAATGTACATGAATACAGAGCAGAGCTGTGGTTTAAAAAGGCTCAAATAAGTTCTTCACCCGGTAAGTTTTCATATCAAAACTCTCATCCCACACACGATTTTAATCTTTTAATGGACTCCGCATATGTATTTTGATAAGGAATTATATTCCCCACATGTGGAATGTGTATATTTTTGGGACTGCTCCCATGTAGGCACACATGCAATACTTTTTCAAACTATATAGGGATGTAGGGAATTTTTCATTTTGACATCGTTCAGTGATATAGTTAAGACTTTCTTTGCAGGGCCCGGATGTAGATTAACCTCATACTCGAGATGAAGCAGTTGCAAATGAAGGGCCTTGCTCAAGGGCTCAACAGAGTAGAACCACTCCTGGCATTCATGGGATTTGAACTTACAACCTTCCAATTGTCAGCACAGAGCCCTGGCCTCAGAGTCAGCACTCCACCATACATCTTTAAATATTTTTAAATAAATCACACCAAAATTTGAGCAGTGTAACTTAATGGTGGCATCTGATGAATCGATAGTGAGAAAAGTCACACAAAGTTGGCCTTTTAATAGAGATTTTTGGAGAGGTGGGGAAAGTGCGTTGAGGTTAGAAATTGTAGAGGTTGGGGAGTGTGGGAGTAGTAGGCAGCAGATGGAGAAAGGGGTGACGGGGAAATCTAGTGAACATAACATGAGAAATTTACAAACGAGTGGAGGCCATTCAGCCTCGTTTGAACTGGTAATTGCAAAAAAAAAAGAGAGAATGACAGCTTTTATAACTGAGTAAATATATATAAGACAAGAGCCAGAATGTGATATTGAAGATAAAGACAGTTAGGAGTCATGCAGTACTTGTGTAAAAGCATTAGCGCTCCTTGGCAGTGTATTTAAATCCTTGACAGTTAAGTAGGATAGACTCATGAAAAATTACTTTGATTAAGGGAAAGAACAAAAGCCACAGAGAGTGATTCATCAATGCAACGTGCTTCCAAAAGAGATCAGGATCCTATCGAGAGAGATACCCGTGTGCTGTGTGTTAGAGCACTAGGTAGGTGGCGATCTTTATCCGAATTCTGAAATCATGTGTTTAAAAAAAAGAAGTGCTGAGTAGCATGTCCTGTTGTTCACTGCAGAATGAAAAACATATAGTTCAAACATGTTCTCAACTAATTATATTTTTTTAAATCAGTTCAGCTAAAGGCCACAGAAAATAATGTGCTGGGACATCCTGTTCACTACCTAATACATTTCTCTGGTTGCAGCACTGCAACACCACCTGTGGGCCAAAGTGTGCATAAAACCTTCAAGAGATTATTATTGTAAATCGACTTAATCAAATGGTATCAAATTGCGATATGAGGATTGAACATGTTATACTTTAACAGAAACGTAAACCTACTATATAGTACAGGGGCATAGGAGAGATTTTAGAAGAAGGGGAACCAAACAGTGAACAAAAGGTCTCATATTTTAAGCTGCCCCAGCCATGCTTCAGGCGTTTGGGGTGATTTGGGCTAATGGCTTAATACATTAAACATTTTGATTGACACTGGTTAACATGCATACAATGTTACTTTGTCGTATGGGATGGAATTGCCAAACATCCACAAATGGCCTAATGGTCAATAGTACAAATAAATGTCCTTCTCTACAGTACATTGTAAGACTATGTCTATTGAGCACCAGTATACTGTAATGTTACATATTAAGTGAGGACACAGTCTTATATTTATTGCTTTATTATAATAGACATGATTTCATGTTTAGGTCAAACTTAGATGTCGTTCTCCTTGTTGCATTAACACAAATTAGCCTATCAGAGATATAGAGAATATTTTGTGGACAACTGCTTCCAACATAAGTTTGGTATAAATTATATAGAATTAACGTCTACTTACATTGTAAGAACATTGTGACAGATCTTTGTTTTTTTCCAAATGCTTTTTTTCTGTATTGAATACTGCTTTGGTCCTTGTGACCAAAACTGCATCCAGCACAACTTAAGCAACTCAGTTCTAAACATGCTCAGGACCCAAAACCTGTACAATACAAACAGCAGGCACGACGTCACAAATGCGGCAAGTATATATGTATATATGTTTTTGAGAAAAATATTTTAGAAAGTGACTTCTGTGTTTGAGTCATTTATCCTTCGTTAAATCGGTAGGTCATCCTGGAAAATTTTAAAGCCATGCGTAGGCTAGTAGGAACGTGTGCACTTCACTTTATCTGCATACAAACGGAAACAAAAGGGAGGCACTGAGAATGTGTGTGTGTGTGTGTGTGAGCACAGTACGGGGGTGTCTGAGCCGCATGCTGTGAGAAGTTCAGATATCTAGGCATCCAACTCTATTCAGGAAGTTTTTTTTCCCTTGGTGGTGGGGGGGGGGGGTGCAGGTCAGGGACCCTATATAACTGGGAAGATATGCCCCCCCCACCATCTACACCCTTGATATAGAATGATTTAAAAAGTAGTGTTACCTATCATGTAGGGAACTGCTTTAGTTTACAGCATGAACGACAGAAAAATAAGTTACAGCTCAAAGTCCAAGCTCAAAGGAGTAACTTTATCTACAAGGTTATTTGTTCATCACAGTTAGGCCTAATACAATAATCAGATAAAAACAAACATGTAAGTTTTTGTGTTAAATATCTGCTGATATGCTATGCATTAGAGTCATCTGACCGTCAACCAGGGGGAGGGAAAATGAAAAGAAAAGTTCATCCAAACCTGAAGGTAAACCCCCCTTTGCTCCTGTAACCATTTAGACCTTCAGCAAGGTTCTCCAAGTCATTGGTTCGTTTTTCTGTTTGAGGAGACGTTCTTCTCATCTTACCCTGTTTGCCAAGCATCTCTTTCAAGGACTTTTCCCCCGCATAACCTGGTCCTACGAGAAACTGAAATCCAGCGTGATGCCTATAACTGTCATCAAAGTCCTTTAACATATCTATTAATAGATTGGCATAGTCCGATTCTGCCTCACGCAGAGTCCCTCCAGATGACCACACCGACTGCTGTACCTTCTGGATCTTTGGGGTGCTCCATACAGCCTGTCTAAAGTCGGTTCCGTCCTTAAGTGCTTCATCTACTTGAAAAAAATTCCCCACCTCTAGGAGAAGCAGGACATACAGAGGAGAAGTAGATTTCATCTGCATAAACAGAAATATCAAATGAGATGCATGTCTTTAAATTGCCCAATGTACAAATTACCCAAAAACTATTATCTGTTTTATTCTTACAAGTGACATTAAACCCCAAAGGTGGGGATTTTGGAGAAATCTATATTACTGTAAGACTGTTGTGCTGTGTTGCATAATGCAATAATCAGCACAATCTGAACAAGCTTTCACATTTCTTTATGTAAACCTTAATTAATAGCATTTAAAACTGTTGGCTTACCTTGGTCTTTGGCTTGACAGCAGTAAAATTTCTGCAAATATTCTGTTGGCTCCAGATTCACACCAGAAACTGCCAGTAGTTGTAGTTATATAGTCAGATGATGGCCTATAATCTGGGGCATTGCCTGTTCATACGTCAAAGCTGACTTTTTGGGTCTTACATCCATATAATAGGCATTCTTTTTACTTGGATCTTTTGTGTGATGGTGATGAGAAGAATGGGCCTAGCAACACAATTATGAAATTTCCAGACCATGTGCACCTCTCCTATAGGACAGGACTCTTCAAATAGTTATTCAAGGCAATTAAGAGTATCAGACATACCCAAGTCCAGGTTTTGTTGTCCAGTCTGATGCGTGACTTTTCATTCACTGCTTTGTGGACAGAAAAAGGTTAAGAACAACCAGGAAATGCCAAGCGATGATACAGTGTGAACTACTAGACAATTTTAATACATCAGAGCCAGTAATGTTAATGGTAATTATGTAGCTTACTATTAGGAAATTGTATTTTGCTGATTTTTTTTTATTTAGGTCAGATATCACAAAAAGCAAATTAAAGAAATTATCAACTTCATTAATAGCTATCTGCAAACTGATGTCCAAAAGACGCACTTATCTTTTGCACAATTAGGAAATATGAAAGAAAATGTACACCTCCCCCAGAACTCAGTAAGACATATTCAGGTAAGACTGCATAAATATCATCTCCATTAACCACAAAGGTTGTTCAGTCTCTCTGTTAATGAAGATGGTGTAAGGTTTTGTGTAGCCACAGAGCTCGTGAAGGTGTGCTGCATCTGCTGTTGTCATGGAGTTTAACTGCTGTCTTTCCTGCATGTGAAAACAATAGTAAGTTAGCAAGTGTGTCACTAAAACTGGGAACATTTTACTATATCCAGGAAAAGTCAAATGCCAGGTCCTTTCCCATAATCCATCTCAACATCTTCTACACACTTGCTGGAGTCACTGGAGCCTATCCCAGACAGCACAGGGCACAAGGCTGGGGCCAGAGTTTGGTATTTCAGGTGTAGAGAGTAAAAGTCCAGACCGGGATTTTGTTTCAACCAACCAGTTGAACATAAAGTTTCACAGTCACAGAGTATTTAACCGGTTGGTTGGTTTTTACTCTCTGGACCTGAAATACCCATCTCTAGCTGGGATACACCCTGGACGGGATGTCAGTCCATCGTAAGGATCAAGCATGTACACACACATGATCACCCACTATGACCAATTTTACCCTAACTACATGTGATTTTGAACTGTGGGAAGAACCCAACACACTCAAAACAGATTCCACAAAACATAGTTGGGGCAAAATTTGATGAGCTCCATCACAAGAGGTATTCTGGTAGCCAGAAGTCTGAGGTAAACAGGATGTCTGTAAATCTACATACAGAGCTCACTATGCAGTAAACTTCCATTCACATGTTAACTGTAAAATAAATACAGGTAGTTGTCATTCTATGGACTATCCATCCATCCATCCATTTTCCAAACCGCTTATCCTACTGGGTCGTGGGGTATTCTATGGACTAGGTACTGTAAATTATATTTTGAAAGTATTTTTCTGTGTGGTGACCAAAGCTAATCTTGAGCGATGGTGTTTGAAGAGGGTATTTTAAAGGGGCCCTATTACTGTATGTTTTTTTGGTTTTCCCCCTTTCTTTTAGTGTGTTATGTAGCTGTATGTGCATGTAAAAGGCCTGCAAAGTTTCAAGGCCCAAAGTACACACCAAAGGGAGTAACTGTCACCACAGGAACCACTCATATGTAATCTGCCTGAAACACCTCATTGGAATTCCAGCCCTTACTTCTGTGACATGGTGAAGTCACTTCATAACACAATCCTTATTGGCCACCAACCAGGAAGGGCCTATCTGCAGAGTGAAAATGAGTATAATATGCCCCCTTTAAATATCCAAATAAACAAGGATGATTACCATCCATCCATCCATCCATCCATCCATCCATCCATCCATCCAACTATTTTCTATGCCTGCTTGTCCCTATAATCTCCACTGCCCTTTTGGATAAGGTATGTCATGTGACTTCCAAGAATAATATATTGATCGTCCTCTTAAATAGTATAGTTAAGGAATCAAAGTCCGATGCTTGCTCAAATTTAGACTTTTGGCCTCCTTTCCACATATCAGTGCAAAAATTCCTGAATTTGCTAGTTGTTGAATTTCCACAGTAATATTTGGCTTGTAATTGTTTGTCTAACTGAGCAATTACATGTTTTATTTTCATTTGTAGATGAAGTTTTTTGGATAATAATAGGAGTTTTTCACTGAAATCAAATGTTTCACTTTTTTGTGAGTTCTGTTGTTTATTCCTTAGCATTTAATAACTTAGAAATTTCCAAATAAATTATGGATTACATTTATTATGTTCTGCTTTCTGATGTGTCTGTATAGGTCTGCTATGAAATACTGCCATGTCAAATCTGTGAATAGTTTTTAGTTGTACAGGAACAAGCCACATCACTGGGCATGTCTACCAAGAACAATAACATACTGTCTAATGTTGCTGGCTATATCTTAAATCTTAATCTTGATGTTCATTACAAGAAAAGACTTATTATAATACTGTATCACTAGTTACATTCTCTTAATTTAAAATTAACACAATCCACTGTCAAAAACAGCTACTTCCCCCTAGGATCTGTTAATGAAATGTTGTCACCAGTTTGAGCTGGGGGGAGGAAGGCTAATAATTAACTGTAAATAAACAGGGTTGTTGTCCTAGCTAAGTGGATAAGACCAGGTAAACTATCATAGGTGCTTTGGGGAGATGGGGGTTTTCTGCACTTCTGTGAAACACAGAAAGCTGCACTACAAGATGACAATCCTGCCGCTCTTCTGGCTCTTGTTCTTTTGCAGGAGAACCGTGGCACAGAATGGAACGTAAGTGTGAGAGTCATTCTTCTGAAAATATGCTTCTGGAATGTATGATTGCAGGGCATGCGAATTCATATTAGCTTTCCGGGTAACTTCACCAATGGCTCCTGGATGACCTGTCACATATTTATAGACTGTTATACAGACTGAATGGCTTTTGGTGTATGTTTGCTTGACATTGCTGATGATACACCCTTTTACAAATTAAACTAAACAAGTTTTCACACAGGCATACATACAGTGGCCTAGGGCCTGATAGTTTGCACAGCCAACATGGCAGAGAGTATCCTGAGTGGAATGACAGAGGAGGCACTGTGCCCAGAAACTGGCAGGCCTGCTCGGGAGGGATTAGAGCTGGGTGGATGGACAGAGGAGGCACTGTGCCCAGAAACTGGCAGCCCTGCTCAGCTGGGGTTAGAGCTGAGTAGATGGACAGAGGAGGCACTGTGCCCACAGACTGTCAGGCCTGCTCAGCTGGGGTTAGAGCTGGGTGGATGGACAGAGGAGGCACTATGCCCACAGACTGGCAGGCCTGCTCGGGTGGGGTTAGAGCTGGGTGGATGGACAGAGGAGGAACTGTGCCAACAGACTGGAAGGCCTGCTCAGGAAGGGTTACAGCAGGGTGGATGGACAGAGGAGGCACTGCACCCATAGACTGGCAGGCCTGCTCGGCTGGGGTTAGAGTTGGGTGGATGGACAGAGGAGGCACTGTGCCCAGAAACTGGCAGGCCTGCTCAGCTGGGGTTAGAGCTGGGTGGATGGACAGAGGAGGCACTGTGCCCACAGACTGGCAGGCCTACTCGGGTGGGGTTAGAGCTGGCTGGATGGACAGAGGAGGCACTGTGCCCAGAGACTGGCAGGCCTGCTCAGGAGGGATTAGAGCTGGGTGGTATGACTGTGCTTCAGCCATCCATGTATATTTCAAATGCGGTTCGGGCGCCTCCCTGTGTCGTTGTGGGGTTTCCTCCTAGTTCTATGGTTTCCCCCCACAGTGCAAAACATGCTAAAGTTAACTGGAGCTGCCAAATGGAGTGGTGCCCCATCTTGAGTTATTTCCATACATTTTTTAATCAATCCACCAGTACCTAAGGCAATAAGTATGAATTAATGTGACTGTGACGTCCATATTAACAGTGGTCAGTCTGTCTGCATATAGACACGACAACTTGTTTCAATTACTTTACACAAGGGTGTAACTTTTTATCAGTGATGTCCATTTTATGGAACATATTTTCATTACATAAAACATCAAGTCTAGATGTAAGATGATCTCCTGGCTCCTCAGGTACCTGATCACTGCACCCAAAACCCTTCGACTAGATGCAACAGAGAGAGTGGTCGTGCAGCTCTTCGGCTATGAGGAGAGCGTAACCTTCACTGTGTCCCTCAAGAGCTACCCAGATAAGCAGAAGACATACTTCACCCAGTCTGTGACGCTCACAGCAGAAAACCGCTACCAAGATGCTGTCACACTGAGGGTTGGGCCCTTGCCTATTCATAGTGTGTAGGATAATGATTTGTTAGAAACAGCTGGATCTGCTATACTGAATAATAGAATATAACAATGTAACAATCACAGAAGCATAAATTAAGGGCTACCATTCAGGAACAAGGGTCAAGGTGTAAAAAAGAGCACTTCACTTATCTGTCTGCTCTTCACAGCTTTGTGACTGTTAAACCCTAAGAATATTTCACAATGATGCACTCTAGTGGAGTAACCACAATGATTAATATATACAGTACAGTGCAAGTCGTAGGCAGTCACAGAAAATAATGTTTAAATGATCGTTATGTTGGTGTTTGACTGTGACATTATGTCTGTCAAACTGTGTCAGCTTAGCCATTTCAAAACCTCTGCTAAAGTCACCACAGTATTTGCAGCAACCGTCCAATACACCAATGCATCACTCCTGAGAACAAAAGCAGACTTTATCCAACCATCCACCAAAATATCAGTGGCTTTTTGGGGAACATAAGAAATTCTTGTTCATTTTTATCGTGTTACCATTCATTTGCATATGTTATAATGTTAAATTGTTTTTTTTCCCTGAGTAAATATACACGTACTACCAAGATAAATAGCCATAAACATTTTCTCTGACTGCCTAAGACTTTTACACAGTACTGACCTCCTGTAGACTTGATATACTTAAAGCACAATTTCAGTTTAACTTGGAAAGTAGAATATCAACGGAATTATGTTTAATTTCCAATCATATAGGCTTAGGGAATAGAAGGTATGGTGGTGATTTTAAATTAGTTTATCTAATCTGTCAGCCACCTCTCGTTAATTGAAATGCTAACACAGCAATGACCGTAATCTAGGTGCTGTAGGTCAATCATGCACCCATTTGCTTCTGCTTAGCTATACCACTTGGTAGCCAGGCAGTGAGGTTGTGAGGTTTAGCTGTAAATCCTCCCTCTGTTTGTGGGAACATAGTTACTGTTCTTCTGTCTGAAGCACCCGTAGTCATGGTAATCGCATTGTTCTTGTATTGAGTAATGACAAGTTGCACCAGTCCATTTAAAATAATTGGTTATAAATCTTAGATTCAACTTTTGAATTTTAAGATGTCGATTAAGTTTCACTTGATTTTTCACTTGAACTTATTAATAACAATTGTATTTTTGTCCATACACTTATGATTGTTAGGTATTTGGATGTAAATCATGCAAAATTAACACTAAACAAGTTTTTTTTTCTATGGTTAAAGACACATATCTCGCTCCTTTTATCCAGCTGTTACCTGAGAGTTTCCCAAAGGAAGCCCAGCACGTCTACCTGGAGGCACGCTCCAGGGACTTCACAAAGGAGGAGAAGCTGAGGGTGACCCGTGAAAACGGCTTCATGTTCATCCAGACAGACAAGCCGCTGTATAACCCTGAGCAGTCAGGTTAGACAGAGCCGCAATGTGAAAAGCAGTATTCAGGAATTATTACAGTCAGGAAGTGCTGATATAGTTTCAGTATTACCAAGTTTTGTATGCAGCTGATATGCTGCTGAATTTACGGTTTTGTACTTTTGTTTATAGGATTTCAATATTAGTGTGTGAGCTGGGAGCTTAGGGAATTTAAGCGTCCTTTTTGGGAAGCTTGTTCCTTGATTCTTTGGCACTATTTGACCCTTTCTCGCTTTGTGCCTTTCTCAAATATGAAAGCCCTGGATTAGTGTTTCAGATGTGAGCTGGCGTGACAGTTTCACTGCATACACATACTGCAAGGTGCCATTTGTGCAGCTTTTTGTGTGGATTGCACCAATAGATCCTTGCGAGGTATAATAGCGATATACATCTGTTTGTATGAGCTTCAAGGTTTTGATCTTCTGTTCTGGGTCATGCAGTGAAGGTGCGAGTGTTTTCTCTCAATGAGGAACTGAAGCCAGCACTGAGGCCTGTCACTCTCACTTTTTCGGTGAGTGCAGCTGGGGAATACACCTTTAAGTACAATAATTGTGAACTTTCACATTATATTGATTCATCTTCAAACTGCATATCCAGTAGAGTGTGACAGGGAGCCTAGAGCTAATCCCAGACAGCATAAATCAATGGAACATCTTATATAGGATACCAACCTATTGCAGGACACACACACACACAATGGGCAGTTTAAGGATTCCAGTTCAGCTAACTCTGTTTGAATCAAGGAAGAAATAACACATAGTAAACATATGAACTCCATGAGGCAACAGTGCTACCAACTGATCCACCCATTACAGTGATGTTAAAACAGAAAAGTAATTAAAATGTAGTTTTGCAGTAGCGTAATTTCCTGAGTATTTCTGAAAATGATCATACACTCCCACACTGTCACGCACTGCCTTTGCCCTTCCTGTTTCCTTCCTCCATGGCCCTAACAAGCCACACATGTTCGTTTGTCTTATGTTCCTGCCCTTATGTGATTCACTCCAGCTGTCTCATGTTTGCCCCTTCTTTAGTCCTTGAATAAAGTGCTTCCCAGTTCTGTTCGCCCCAGTCCTGTCATTAATGTCATTCCCTGTGTGCACCCATGCTTACCCCATTTGACCCCTTGTGGTCTGCTTTCTTTTGTCCTGCTCCCGTTTTGATTTAAATAAAGCTCTTTTCATTCATCCCTATGCTTGCCCTCAACTCCTTCGATCCTCAGTCATGACACTAGCCACATTATATGTAGGTACCTCTATGTAGTACCAATGAGAATCACTTCAAGGGTTGATGAGTTGTGCGTTCCGAGATGACTTTCTGCACACCACTGTGGTATTTTTCCAGGTGTGACCTTCCTTTAAGAAATGCTGGAACCTTCATACCTGGCACCAACAATCATACTACATTCAAAATTATTTACATCACACATCAAGTAATTGAACCTTTTGACCCTGTCTGCATGCTGAATGTATTTAGTTGAATCCATATGATTTGCTGTTTAAAACAGCAGATGTACCTAATAAAGTGGCCACTGACTCTATATTTTGCTTAGACTTGAAAGCAAATAACAGGTGTAAATAACTTCATATTTTCAAGACTATGATGTTTGAATCCAGTGGAGACTGGACACAGTTGCTGATGTTGTTCCTCTACTTGATTTTCAAAGGATCCGGAGGAAGTTAAAGTGGACATCGTGCAGATGAGAGATGTCAGTGGAATTCTCTCAATGCCAGCACCATTTAAGATCCCCCTAAAACCAAAGTAAGAGCTCACCCTGAATGTCTGGTGACTGTGCTAATGCCAGAAGCTCGACATGGTTTTGTTCATTGTGAAGCTTCAGAAGGTTCACATTTCCTGTTTGTAACATCTTTAAATAATGAATTTATGGCCTAATGTGGGATCAGGTTTCAGTCACTGTAATTCATGTTGCAGATTTGGTGTCTGGAGGATTGAGGCCACTTATTCAGATGACTTCAGTACGCGGGCATCAGCTGAATTTGAGGTTAAGGAATATGGTATATCAACAGCAACTACTTCCTTTTCACAGTTTATATTGTGTGTATTTCCTCTGGACCACATTGTTATTAATTAGGTTGAAACAATTTCCATCCAAGATCACTGCAGCCTCGAACCATCACTTGCAGGGTTGATGTCTTATTTTCAGAAAATGTGAACTGTACACTGTATCCTTTTGCATTTTAGCATAATCATGTAAAAATTACTGCACTCAATTTGTAGTAATTACTTTACTGCTAAATGTTCCACAAAACCACTCTATAAGCCTCCTTATATTATAGACATACAGTTTCTGATGAATGCACCAGCAGAACCTCTTCTTGGGTCTCACCCAGCATCCTTTTCTTTGCAGTTTTACCGAGTATATCTGTGCTAATTCAACCAGAACTCAACTACATCTCTTCTGCCAACTTTGAATCATTTAAGCTGACAGTAACAGCCAGGTACAAATTTTGCTAAAAAAAATACAAAATGTTGCAGTGTGATACTTAATTATGAGTAAATTGTTTATTGAATTTTATAATGTGTTTTGTGTGAAAAAGCAGACGTTCTTCTTTTAATAAATAAATTGCACATAGATGACAGACACACAGTAATACATCCGTGTAACAGTACGTGCTGCTTGGGTGGGTATGAGAACGGCTTCATCCTTTTTGTGTCCATGCCAGTGTTTCCTAATCCGGTCCTCGAGGAGCTTGGAGGGAGCAAAAACATGGACCAACTGTGAATCCCCAAGGACCGGACTGGGAAACAGTGGTTTATGGCATAAAATCATTTGTAAATGTGAAAAAGAGATGCACACAATAAGGCCTTCAGTGATTTGTGACTGGTTTACATTTCAGGTACAACCACGGGTCTCCAGTCTCTACTGCAAATGTGTTCCTGAGATATGGCTACATCGATGGGCCCAACACTGTCTTGTTGCCGCACACCATCACAAGAGAAATGGTAACAGATTAATTTTTCCATTTCTCATCATAGCTGGACCAGATTTTGTGAACCTGTCTCATGTCCTTGTTGTACATTTTCCAGTATTTGTTATTCTAAATTTCAAAACACAAATTTTGAAGTATATAGTGACCTAATATGTTTGGAGTATAATATTCTATTTGGGTTTTTCTCTGCAGTTGACTGACGGGACATTGGAAGTGTTATTCAACACCAAAGAAGCATTGGAACAACAGAACAGCGACAGGCCCAGAACCCTGCAAGACATGAATGGGAAGTTTCTGTATGTAGTCATCACAGTACAGGAGACTGATGGTAAGGAACAGAAGTCCATTTTTCTTGGGAATATTAATATTTTTACAGTCGATTGCACAGGTGAGGTACAACACCACAAGGAGGTTTGCATCTTACATAACCTTGTTCAAAATTTGCGCCTATAATTGGTAACAGTGTTATCTAATTATCTTCCACCAAGGCTGTGCAAAATTCAAAATTCATTAATTCTGCTCCATTCCGTTTATGACTTGGAATTCAAATTGAATTGGCCACACTCCACTGGATTAGAATAACAGGAAGAAGAATTCAATTAATTGCAATTCAAAGAAATTCAATGCAATCACATAACACAGGAATGTCATTTAATTTAGTAAAACATAAATAATTATATAATACATTTACTTTCAGGGCTATTCTTAATTCAATTCTGAATGCTGCACAACCCTGTCTTCTACTTGTTTGCTTTGCATTAGGTGGAATTTCTCAGGAGGCAGAGTTGTCTTCCGTTAAATTCCTTCAGTCACCTTTCACCCTAAATCTGATTGCAACTCCACCATTCATCAAGCCTGGACTGCCATACTTTATAAGGGTAGAGGACACTTGTTTCTTGTAGTTTCTTCATTTCGCCAGTCATGTGACAGCTGTGTCGCATGCCTGTGTTTACGCTGGAGGCATCTCAATATTATTACATACTGTAGATGTTCGTCCTAAGAATGTGGTTGTCTGGTATTTTCTCTGGGTCTGCAGGTTCTTGTGAAGGATCCTCTGGGGAAGCCAGTAGGTGGGGTACCAGTGAAAGTAAGTGCTTTGATGACCAAAAATGATGAAGAAGCGGGCCTGTTTAAATACTCCGGAAAGCAAGAGGGTCATGGGCAGACGAGGAACAAAGATGGCACCACAAACTTTGTTTACAATATACCCTCTGACTGCAAATCTGCTGTTTTTACTGTAAGAAAACAATGTCTTCTCATGTGTAAAACGCTTAATTGTACTTCATTTTATATCTCACAACTTGATATGCTTGCATATACTTCTGTCCTAAATTTAGTATTGTAAAACACCGTATGATTACTTTATAATCATGAACCGTTCGTTCAAACCTAATATATGTATGTCTATCTGTGTGCCTCTTGTTTCAGCTGGAGACTGCTGACCAGAGTCTGCCTCCCAACAACCAGGCTGTATTAAAACATGAAACTGTAGCCTATTATTCTACCAACAAGCGCTATCTTTACATTGATTGGGCTTCTCATTATCAGGAGTTGACCGTGGGAGATTGGGTCAGCATTAATATCTACTTCCAGCATTATAGCAATATCCCACTCGAATCCTTCAGCTACCAGGTACTTAAATGCCAAGGGATGGGCATCTTATTGCCCCTGATTACATTTCCCTTAACCTTCTTACAGACTACAGACTTTCTCCTTTATTTCTTCATTATCCTCTTCTAGGTTATTTCTAAGGGAAAGATTGTGAAGTTTGATATTATTCCTCATCACCCTGGAAGCACCTTCCAGCCTATCAACTTTAAGGCGACGTCGGACATGGTGCCTTCTGCCCGGCTCCTGGTCTATTACATCATGACTGGGGAAACCACGGCTGAGCTTGTAGCAGACTCCGTGTGGATGGGCGTGAAAGATAAATGTGTCAATGATCTCCAGGTAAATACCTCCCGTTTGAACTTAAAAAGAAGGGAAGTCAGCAGGCCGTGAAATGCTCTCTTCGTTTTCTGCTTTGACTCCCAGGTGAAGCTCTCAGCTCCTCTACGGGAGTACAGTCCCCAGGACTACCTTGATCTGCAGGTGGAGGCGAGGTTTAACTCCCTCGTAGCCCTGTCCTCAGTTGACACCGCTGTCTACAATCTCAGAGCTCCCAGTAAAGACCCTCTGGCCACGGTGAGGCCCTCATCATACTGTCCCACCCACTGCAGATCATTTAACAGGGGGCCAGGTGAGGTCAGAGGGTCAGCGCATTGATTCACCTGCAGCTAGTTACTAGTTATTAATGATATATAGTGGAATTCTCTTCTCTTGAATGGAAAGCAGTCGGGGTGGTGTGATGCTGCAGTGGTTAGCAATCTTGCCTGACACCTCTCTGGGATGTTCAAGTCTCCACCATGGCTCTGTGTGTGGAGTTGGTGTCACCATGCGGTTTCCTTCGGGTACTCTGGGTCCCTTTACTCCTTACAGTATAAAACACACTAAAGTTAATTGGATGAGTGAATGGTGTTTAAGTGTGCCCTGCAATAGGGTGACACCCCATCCCGGGTTGTTCCCTAATTTGCACCTGTAGCTTCCAGGACTGGCTCAAGCCTATTTGCATAAATATTTTCCCTTCACCACAGGTTCTGCATCACTTTGAGAAGAGTGACCAAGGCTGTGGGGGTGGAGGAGGGAAAGATAACTCTGATGTGTTTCATCTCGCTGGCTTGACGTTCATGACCAATGCCAACGCTCGGGCCACCCAGCCTGAAGGTGTCTCTTCTCTTGAGGACCGTGTTATGAATCACCCTGGTCTAGATGTACTTACAATGCATTCTGACTGAGGTGGCCTTTTTCTTGCAGGTGAAACTTGCTCAGCTCTGGTACGGTCAAAGAGACAAACCCGCATACATCCGGAACTTAAGCAGAAAGGCGAGTTCACTGAGTAGAGAACAAGTTTTGTGAAATTAGGCATCTAGCACCATGCTTACATGTGTGGATTACTCTGCTGTGCTGTGCGTCACCCAGGGTGTCTCTACAAAACAGTGCAGAGGACTAGAACAACGTAGGGCATGTATGATGGTGTAGGCATCAGAGGACTTATGGGGGTAGATATTTGTTCACCTGCAGGTTCTCTCTACTTCCAGTTATGTTCTATAAAGAAAAGCAAAAATGCTGCATAATGGGAATAATAAGCAGTCCCTTCTTGGACACCTGCAAGTCCCGGGCTGATGGGCTTCGAAACAAGTACAACGAGCCAAAATGCAAGGAAATCTTCATAGATTGCTGCGAGTTTCACATTAAACTTCAGAAAACACACGCCGGCGATCAGATTCTTGCACGTATGGGTGAGCAAACATGTCCATCCTAACTGCCATCTGAAGTGTATACTATATACAGTATGAGTTTCTGTGTTTCAATAAGTAGCAGGGGAATATGTAAGTGTAACAGCACCCTGGTTTGCGGCTTGTTTTGGATATATGAGACACATATATTCTCACATGCAGAATTATTGACTTCCCTGATCACCGCTTTCAGAGATCGAAGTTTACCTGGGATGGATCACCTCACGAGTGCGCACTTACTTCCCAGAGAGCTGGCTCTGGGAGACTCATCGCATCACTGACAGGTGAAAAGCACAGACATCAAACAGCCATCTAATTTCTCACTTATGTCACTTATCAAGTGATCCATCTAAGTACAGGTAACTAAGCTATTCTCTGAAAAATGCAGTTGACAATTATAGCTAAGAGGACGTGTATTTAGTGAGTCTATTTTGGGCCTGATTGTACTTGAGAACTTCATTCCTATGACATCGGTTATGGCTTATTAGAAGAATAAATGTTACATAGTTCAAATTTGTAATTAAATGTGTAATTCCACTTTTTAGTTTTGTCCCTAGAATTACAAGTAATTAGTGTGCTAAAATCTCCTTTAACATGAACATTGCGCATCAGGCAGGACCGGATTAAGAGTATTAAGTGCGTATGGGCACACATGACATCACTTCAGAAAGAAACGGAGCTGGTAGGTGGCTCTCGAAATTCAGAAATGCATCTAATACAGGGAAAACGTCACACAGGCTTTTCAGTGAGTGCCGTGTTAAAAGAACAAAATACAATCTATTAATTTTATTAGATATGAAATCACACTAATTTGTTAAGGGATGTTCGGGACTGGGGGGGGGGTGCTTATGGAGGGTTGCTCTGCTTAGTGCCACCTGGGAATGTGGTGCCCAGATGCCCATATGGTTAATTCGGCCCAGGGAAATACCATTCGCAAACTTTGACGCATGCACACATTCATACACAAGATTTGATTCCCCTCCATCTCGCGGCATTCAGAGTATCAGACCTTCGGAGAAAGCATTTACTTTGTATCCTGTGCTCTAAGTACTGTTTGTGTTAATAAAGTAACATTATTCCTTTTTCCACGGTAAAGTCTGCCTTTGTGTGAATGTTATGGTAGTTTTAAGTGCTACGCAATGTGTTTCTCAGGTCAGGGCTGATTACCATGAACAGAAAGTTACCAGACTCTCTCACCACCTGGGAGATGAGAGCTGTGGGGATGTTCAGTGATGGTAAGTAGGAAGCAAAAGCAGCAGGACCCACTATAAAAAAGACGCAAGCAGTTCCTGAACAAACACTGGGATGCTTGTGTCTCTTTTCAGTAGTTATTACAGAATTAGAAAAACTCCTTTGGAATCCAGAAATTTCTGTTATCCTGTGTCTGCAGGAATATGTGTATCAGATCCACTGAGGGTTCAGGTGACCCAGCAAGTGAGCCTGGACGTACCTCTGCCTCATTCTATGGTCCGTGGGGAGCATTTGGAGCTGCTTGGTTCTGTCTATAACCAACTTAGTCAAGATTCATGGGTGAGTAGTGCTGTTACCTCCTTAGCCGCAACAGGACTGGTTTAGGTCCTGGATTGAAATGTTATTTTTAACCATAACAGTGCACTTATCTCTTTATGACCAGTTAGCTGTGCTATGCAATGTCTCAATATAAATTAAACATCTTAAAATGGTCTAAGATACATCGTAGAATGTTCATGAAATCTGTAATACAGCTGGGAGTTGGGAAGGTACAAACATGTGGACCATCTGGGGGTCCCCGAGGCCCGGGTTGGGAATCACTGCTTTAATACATTAATCTGCTTTTTGTATCCATCATTTTCATTTGTGCTCTTCAGGTTTTATGTGTACACTAACTTTTCTGACTCTTGCTCTTTTCCTCTCCTTCCATGGCTAGTATTGCGTGACACTCACAGCACCCAAGGAGATTTGCCTGGTTCATGGTCGTCCTTTTGGAGAGGATGGGGCACAAAGGACACCATGCAACAAGAAAGACCTGAAGAGTACCTCTGTCAGCAGGGTTTCTTTCACTTTCATGGCCTTGGAGGCGGGGTCTCACTCACTTAAATTTACTCTACAGAGTCCCCTAGGCTCCGAAACTGTAATCAAGACCCTCCGTGTGGTGGTAAACACATAAGGATGACTTCTGTTACCTTTACAGCCTAATATTGATAAGTAGTATTTTAACATCATCTGTACTTTTCTACACCAATATTGTTCTGAGCGTTTGTATGTGGTCTCTATTACAGCCCGAGGGCATCAAGACCGAACTGAACATTGCAGGAACTCTGGATCCACAAGCTGTCTACGGTGCATATTTTAATATGCAGTCATTCCAATCAGAATGTTTCTAGTGTACATGGCCTGCATTTGTTTGATTTTGCAAAACCTCTGCAAAGATTCCCACCATGTTCAGTATGCTGAACTGCAACTATTGCCTTTTTCACCAAAACTTCTGTGTTGCAGGGACTTTGAAAAAGAGGCTGGAATTCAAGAACAGTGCCCCTGCCAAGCTGGTACCGAAGTCCAGCGTGGAACGTGTCCTCACTATCAGCGGTGTGAGATTGTTATGCATAGATATCTTCACAAAACAATACATACATTCACACTAAAATACTCTGCATTTTGCACTGTCGTATTTAACCAAGCTATGTGAGATTATTTTGTACCTTCTTTTGTACCTTGACTGTCTGCAATATTTGTTTTGCTCCCACTACTTGTGTGTAGGTGAACTCTTTGGAGAGGTGCTGGCCTTTGTGAATGATCCGAATGGTCTGCACCAGTTGACTGGCTTGCCACGTGGTTCTGCTGAAGCGGAGATTATGAGCATCCTCCCCATCTATTATGTCTTCCAATTCCTGGAGCAGACAGACAGGTGGGAGCTGTTGGGGCATGACAAAGCCAAAAGCCGTATGGAGCTCAAGCAGAAGCTGAGAGAAGGTGGGTGTATCACAGGCCCATCGGTCCTGGAAGCATGTGCAGGGGGGTGCTGCTTTGGCTACATGTTGCTCTGATTAACAGGTTTTCTGTCACTGTTTCCTTCCCCCACTCCTATTATGGCTGGTATAGGGGTCACCAGCCTCATGTCATTCAAGAAAAAAACTGAGAATGGCTACAGCATGTGGAAAGACAGAGAAGCCAGCACATGGTTAGTCTGCTTGGAAAACGGCAGCACCAAGTTAACAAGTATGATAGATCTGGTTGTCTTTACTTCACAGTGGCACTGGATGATATCTTTGTCATCTACCCTTTTTTGTAGGTTGACTGCTCTAGTGTTGAAGACTCTTGGACAGGTGAACAAATACATTGCTGTGGATGAGAAGTCATTTTGCAACTCCATCTTTTGGCTGGTGTCTACCTGTCAGAATATGGATGGCTCCTTCAAAGAGCTTTCTGACTACAAGCCAGTTAAACTTATGGTAATGATCTCTGTAAAGAGCCTGTTTTATTAAGAATGAGAATTCCATGAAATAAAATGTGTGCTTTATATAACGAGTGTGGAAACCTGATCCCAAGGCATTTTTTTTTTGCTTTTGGGCTGACTTTGGTGTCACAGGGTGCAGGAGCAAACGTCCAGGAGCAGACTGCCTTCATCACCTCCTTTGTCATAATTGGTATCAAGACTGCAATGGCAGTTCCAGCATGCAACTTGATGGTATGACCCCTCTCACTTAAATGTGCTTACAATGCAGAATGGTTTCATCTAGTATCTTAGTGTCAGATGTATTTTACCATTTCGACATATTTAATATATCCACCACTTCTGCAGTGCAGGGCCATGAGGGGGCTTGCAGTTAATCCAAAGTAGCAGGGGACACAAGGCAGGGCCCCACCTTGCACTAGATGTCTGTCCATCACAGAGAACACACCATGAACTGTGGAGCTGGGGAGGGGGGTTCCACTTTATTAATAAAAACTCGAGTTATATCCATGTCTTTTAAAAACAAAACGAGATGAAGTTAACAATATTGATTACTCATTAAGTGATTTGATATCTAAAATCGAATGAATTTAGAATGAACATGAAGAGACAGAGGGTTACATCTGAGATTTTCGAAAGCAAACAGACAAGTGGACGTGACTTTATATCACCCCCTCACCTCCACCCCCCATGGTCCCCCCAGTGCACATGCATTCCATGGTCCATGGGACCCACACTCACACACTTAAGTCCTCTGAGAGCCTCGTTGCCAAATGTGTTGTTGGTGTACACTACAGGCTGCCCCAGATGTGTCTAATTACTTATCTAACCTATGTGCCTGTATGTGTGCTTTAGTGGGCGGGTTCACTTGGAAACTTTTCATATTTTATTTGTATTACTCTTTTTTTTTTCCCCAAAGTGAATGGTGCAGTGATATTCTCATCTCCTGTTGTGCTCAGGAATTTAAGTATGCCCTGAGACATGCCGCAAGATACCTGTCTGACAATTTCCAGTCTCTGAAGAGTTTGTATGTGCGAGCGATCACCGCTTATGCCTTGGCCTTGGTGGACCCGGGCAGCATGCCTGCACGTGAACTGTATGAGAGACTGCAGAATTATGCCCAAGTGAAAGGTACGGTGGTGAATGAGAACCCATAGGTTTCAGACAAAAGAACCTGAAATCTTTAGAACAAACTAATTATAACCATTAAGGGTATTATAGCTAAACACAAGGCACACCATATCTCGGTATGTGCAGCAATGTCATACTCATCTTTACCAGTGTTGCAAACTTTGGTCAACTGGATGGCGTGAGATTTTCAATTTGAGACAAATCTGCAGGCTCATTTACATGTATCTAAGAGTTTCATTACCTTAAATAGTCTGTAGGGTTTGCAAACTACCCCGATGCTTTTGATGTAGCCAATTTTAGATTTATAATGGAATAACATGGATTTGCCTTAACATTTCTTGCGTGAGCGTGAGAGTCTGAAAGCGTGAGTGTCACACCTGATGTGTGAGAGTTGGCAGCCCTGCTTTATTGCTTCACTTCTTAAACACAAAGCACATCAAACCCTATTAGACTGCATCCATTTGTCATTGACGAATGCTAAATTAACATTCAAATGTCTAATTTGTGGTGGCACAGGAAATCCTCCTGTGATTCGCTTCTGGCAGGAGGAAAAGGAGCCTCTCAACCCTTTGACGCCCAATAGGATCTCCACACAGACTGTGGAGACCACGGTGTATGTCCTGCTCACTACAATGCTCTTTGGGCATAAAGAATATGCCGCCCCCATCCTCAGATGGCTGACTCAGGACCAGCGCTATGGAGGAGGATTCCACTCAACACAGGTTTCTGAGCATAGCCAGTCATGCAATACAATCCTGAACCTATTTGAGAAGTGCCCAGCAGCCTGTCACAGAAACGCTAATCTAATGAACTTGAGATCCTGCTGAAAATTGCATGGCAATAATCTCAATCGTCATACATCAAAGCCAAGTGACTAAGTAGACTGTCCATAATCCAGTGCTTACTCTGTACCCTCCTCATCCTAGGACACCATTCTTACTCTGGAGGCCTTGAAAGAATACAGTCAACTAGTCCAGCATTCCAAGCTTGATATGGAGATCCGTGCCAGCTACAGAAATAAGGGAGATTTGGACATTGTTAGGCTCTCAGAGATTCACCATGTGAGCAGATCAATACAGGTAAGACTGCTTCCTACTCACTCCCATCTCATTGCCCTCATGTGGCCCCTATCATATTTTTTGGTGTAAGGGATAAACTGAAGGAGAGATGGAGTTTTCATTGTGTGGTTAACGTCTAGAAAATTGCAGGTTAGGTTATTCTTATGCCAGTTCTTTATACGTACACCCATAACATCCAGTTTCTTTTTTCTCCTTGAGTTCTCTAAGACATCATAATCAATGTGAGAATATTTTCAGCACAATCTAATTGTTTAAATTTTCAGTATTATGCTACGTTTACAAAAACATTTACAAGAAAGAGTATCTGTACACACAATTGTATTCATTTCTTTATGTGAAATCAAATACCTATCACTTCATGAGTTCAGAGGATGAAATATTAAGTTGTTTTCACAGGTCGAGCAAACTGACGATGTCATCCTAAGCACAGGAAGTAGTTCTGGAGTGTCAGTTGCAAATGTAAGTTTGTTCCCTCTGTTTATATAAGTGCAGCATACACATATTCAATATAATTTATACGGTTTTTTTGCATTTCTTCCCATGTCGTGTTTTTAAAATGGTTTAAAGTTTTGATCCCTACTTTCTAATGTATGATTTGCACGTGTCTTTCATTGCAGTTGAAAACTGTATACTACAGTATGGCAGAGTCTAATGAGAACTGTCACTTTGATCTGACCATTGAAATTCAGCCTGCAGTTCAGGGCTCCGCAGGTAGAGCATCCCATTGTGCATTGTGTAGATGAGTTTCTAGCAATAGTGTAACCTGCCCAGTACTTAACAGTGGTCCCGCATTTTCCCCAGATGTTATGTTCTTGTTACCCCGCCTTATCGCCTGTGCCAAGTAAGTTCAAGTTTACGTTTTTTATTTTAACAATCAATGTCCCACTCTCAGCACTGTTCATTGTATGCTATTTGTGCATCTGTACACAATATTTCTACATATATAAAGTCCAAGAACAGTATACAGCAACTGCATTTTACAACAATTTTGTGCCAAACCAGATAAGAGACATTATTTATAATGTATTATGTTATATGTATGTGGTTTGTTTGTGCTGTCCAGGTACAAGCCTCTGGAGAATGAAGTGTTTATGGAGTCAGCACACGCTGTCATGGAGATCCATTTGCCTACAGGTATCCAGCCCTTACAGGAGGACCTGGATATGGTATGAGTAAAGCCACATTCCAATTAGTCCAAGTATCTCACATAGCTTCAGTAAGAAAATCTAGTTATGGAAAACAGGAAAAAAAAATGTCCACATGTCGTCTAAAATAAATGGGTTTACATGCATAATAAAATCATAGCCTATTCTGACGTTCTAGGGTTTTATAAAAGTTGACCACTGTATACGGTTTTCAATAGGTTAATGGCAAATCCGAATTTTGCATTTGGTAGCAATTGCGAGTGTAGCATTTGGAACTACCATATTTGTCTGAATATAGGGAGAGTCAAAAAAAAAATATTCATTGTTGTGGAAAAAAACTTTATACAGAAGTTATGTATTTTACTGTTTACCTAAATTACAACTACCAAGCATCTAAAATATTATTTTACGGCCGTATACAACACACCATTTTTGATAAGCCTGACAATGTTCTTTTTGGGTTTAGCAAGCTTTACAGCAATGCAATCTGTTATGTTGTATTTCTTGCTGTACATCATTCACCAAGCAATTACAGTACTTTAATTTAAATTAAATCAGTTGATGATATGTGAGATTACTGGAATATGGTGATCCTGTTTTCCAGTGACAATTTCAAGAAAAAAGCCTGCCTTTTATTTGTACAAACGTGGGGTAATATCAAGTAATACCATATTCATTGGGAATAACTGAGGGTCAGAGTGGCAGATTTGTTGTTGAGTACTGTATTGAACAGCAGTATAGTGTTGGTTGATAAATTTACTTGTTGTAGCTGGACCCCATGAGATACTAAATTACATGGTAATTAAAAAGTTAACACTGCACGATATGTGTTTGCATAGACACATTGAAAATATTGATCTCATTTCTTGAAACATTGTCCCTGGTGTGCAGTATACTCCAAATCAGATACATGCAGCGTTTCATACCTTGATGAGGTGTTTTCTGGCTGTGGTTCTCTACAGATGCAGAATTCACTAGATTCTCTAGTGTCCCATTATGAAATTAAGGGAGACCAGGTCATTCTCCAGCTGGACTCTGTAAGTATGATACCTGCCTGTTGTCTTTCAGTGACTGTTTCCGCCGGCAAGTGACTTGACCTGGACATGTCACAAGCAGCCATGTATATTGTCTAGGGCTGGGACGATTATTCGACGTAATCGATGATGTCGATTATAAAAATCCATCGACATGGAATTTTAGTGTAAAACTACATAAATGTTTTGTAACTGCAATGCACTTCACGATAATCTAAAAAATATTGTAAAGAAAAGTACTTTATTCCCTCGGGAGCACGTTAACGCTGTTCTTTTAAGAATAGCGTAATAAAACAGTCTGCTAATAACTGAACTTTACTGTCCACCTGATGATCTCTTTGCCACTCGAGACCTACAATATTTTATTTATTGGACCTGCGGCATGCTTTTCATTTACAATACAGTTATTCCGCTAACAAGCTGGCTAGTTGTTTCACTGCTGGCACCGTTAAAACTATATCAATCATAGACTGAATTCTGATATAGTTTAGTCTAATATCGCCGGTGCCAGGAGTGCTGCACTACTTTGTAAGGCATGCACTTGCCAATCATGTAGCACTTCTCTCATAAATATTAATGAGACATCTCCTACCACCCTGCAAAAAGAAAATTTAATAAATTGAAATGTTAATGAGAATTTAAGATTTGTGTGTGTGTGGGAGGGGGTGAATTGTTGTATTAAATTACTAACTTGAAAATAACTGCTTATCAATAAATTTATCATCAGATCAATCGAAAAATTAGTTGCCACATTAGTCGAATAATCGAAAAAAATAATTGCTAGACTAATCATTTAAAGAATAATCGTTTGTGACAGCACTAATATTGTCCCTTGTTGTTTGTTTGTATGCATGTATGTCTACTTGTATTTGTGTTGATTTTGTCCAATTTTGGCAGATTCCTTCAGCGACACTTATGTGTGTGGGATTTCGGATACAAGAACTTTTCCGCACTGGCATGACAAGCTCCTCCCTATTTAAAGTGTATGAGTACCGTGATCCAGGTACCCGTGCTCCTCACCTCCCTGTGCTCATTCCTGTATACCAGGTCCCAGTACTCTGCAAGTTGCTTGTTGTCATTGGGATTGACACCATATGCAGAACATCAGTACCCTTCCCCACTTCCCACAGACAGCCAGTGTTCCAAGCTTTACAACCCACATGTGGAGCGTAGATTTCTGAGACTGTGTGAAGGGGACGAGTGCCAATGCATGGCAGGTAGGCCTCAAAAATTTAGTCGGTCAGCTTGATGATCAGTGTTGGAGAAGTTACATCCCAGACGGTGGAAAGTTCAGGCCAAAAAAGTACAAAACCAAACCAAGGCTTTGTTTCAACCAACCAGTTGAGAATTCTGTGACTGTGAGTCTTTATAATTAACTGGTTGGTTGAAACAAATCCTTGGTCTGGATTTGTACTTTCTGGACCTGCAATCTCCACCTCTGTGTAATGGATTACTTTTGTGAGTAATTTCCCCAACACTGTTGATGATATTGTATCAGGCTAAGTGCCGGAATAAATGTGTTGCATTATGTTGTTTTTGCATACAACTGTCAAGGTTATGGGCTCCTGCCTGTGCAAAATATATGACTATTGTCTTCCTTTATGGCCCTAGCTGAATGCAGCAACTTCAAACGCAGCATGGATCTCACCATCACTGCCCAAATGCGATTAGATGCAGCTTGCGAAGACAAAATAAAATATGGTACTGTCTAGATTCCACTTCATGGTACACTTTACCTCAATAAACAGTGCTGTGAAATGATTCAAATTAAACTTGGTTTTACGGAAATTTTCAGTTTGTCTCTGGGCAGCATGATAGAGAAAAATTATCCTCAGTCAGCAGGACGTGATCTCATATGGGAAACACTGTCAGACTAATACTTTTCCTGTGTGCTTTTCTTAAGCCTTTAAAGTGAAAATTGAGTCCTCATCGGAAGAAGGAGATTTTGTGAATTATGTTGCCAAAATAGAAGACATTTTTAAAAAGGGTAAGTTGACACTGCACATGGCATCATAAGTACAAAGAAAGCCATGGGAAATAATTATATTCTGACCTTTGTGCATAAAGAATGGTAGGCCAGATAAACTTTTTTTTGTTCGTGTGTATTATCTGTGGCAGGTACTGAACATGTACAGAGACACAGTGAGGTAACGTTTGTGAAGAAGGCAACATGCACGGATGTGAACCTGCAAGAAGGGAACTATTATCTAATCATGGGGGGCGAGGGAATAGAGAGAGTGGTCAAGCGGATATATCAGTAAGTGCTTCTTATATTTATAGAATGGAATGGTACTGGGGCTCAGTAGCCTCACACCACCAGGGTCAGGGGTTAGAATTCCATCCCTGCTGAGTGTGTGTGCAGTTTGCATGTTCTCTCTGCATTTGTGCAGTCTTCCTTAGTCTAGGACAGGGGTGGCCAATCTTATCCAGAAAGGGCCACTGTATATGTGGGTTTTCGCTGCATCTCTAATGAGAGGACTGTTTGGTTGAAGAGTTTTCCCAGAAACCTGCGTACACACTGGCCATTTGCAGATAACATTGGCCATCCATATTTTAGATGACTTTTTATTCTGAAAACTTAGTATGTATTTGCGTATGCATTTGTGTACATTTTTCTTGGAGTTAAACAAAACTACTTGTTACAGGTACAGGTTCCCGCTTGACTCCCAGGCATGGGTAGAGTGGTGGCCTTCAAGTGATTGCGAGGGGAGCTCCTGCCCTGGTTTTCTGGATGTTCTGGAGGATTTTTCAGAGACCTTCCTTCTAATGGGCTGCCCATGACTTGTAATGAACACCCTGAGTCAGGGGCCTTGTGAGGGGGGTTGTTATCAAGTTATGAAGATTCCAAGGGCCTCTAAGTGACAGAAGCCTTAAGAAATTAGAAACAGAATTTTATTGGTCGGGATTGGGGGCCCGAAATCCCTAGCGGGGCCTCTGTCCTGAGTGCAGAGTCAGTGATCTACTTGGCATTTATCATACTATTGAAAACAAATGGGCATGTATGAATGTGTATATATAGTATATATGTTTGTCCTGAGCAAATAAAATGATGAAAATTTATTTTAAATAGTTGTCTCAGTATGTACATGTTATTGGATGAGTGGTTGGAAGACAGATTAATGGACATAATTCTAGATTTTGAATAGCATTTATCTTGGTTGTACCACATCCCATGGAGTGAGATCAATTATAAAAAAAAAAAAACACGCTACAATACTTGTTCATTATTGTAGTGCCAGAGTGTGTTCTTAAATGACAGAAATATCACTTAAATGAAAGAGACTGAAAAAGCTGTCCGTACATACAAATGTGTCCGTGGCAAGACTCGTCTGCCAAAAACACCCTCAGTACGATGGGCACGTGAGCATCAGAACTGGATCGTGGAGCAATGGAAGATTGTGGCCTGGTCAGATGAGTCACGTTCTCTGTTACCTTACGTGGAGAACCAGGTGCGTGTGTGTAATTGTAGCGGACCAAGTACACCCCTTCATGGCAGCGGTCTCTTTCAGCAGGATAATGTGCCCTTCTACACTACAAAAATTATAAAGGAATGGTTTGAGGAACATGAACTAGAGTTCATGGTGTTTACCTAACCTCCAAATTCCCCAACTCTTAATCCGGTCAGGCATAACATGGATGTGCTGGACAGACATATAATCAGCTCAAAGAAATATTGCCCCCCCCCAAAAAAAAAGTGAACAAAAGCATCAATGTAATATAGAAGGCTGCATATAATGATTCTGGTCTGGTCCAACCGTAGACAGCCTGATTAAGCTGATATTAATTCTATCCTGCTTGCACTTACCATAGCCAGTCCTGTGTTCATCTGGTATGAATCAGTCATCATGTGCAGACCATCACATCCAGGTTGTAAACTTCACCTGCAACGAATGGATCACCTTCTGTTTCACGCAGCATGATTTCTCAGTTAGCTGGGTTAATTTAAGATAGAAGTTATGATTGTTCAATGAGAGTTTAGGTAAGAAGCATTCCTATTGGACAATCCTACTAGCTGAAGGTAACCCTGCTGAAAAATCCTGCTTCATACAACACCCTCCTGTTCCAGTGAACTTTGCGCAGACACTTTTTGCGTAATATGCCCCACGTGGCTACCCTGAAACGTCTTTTCTCTGGGGCCACTGTGCAAATTATGAAGAGGTAAAGATAAGTTAAAAAATAACAAAAAGAAAACAATTGAAAATTAATTGACGGCGTACTTTTCTGGCCACCTGAAGGAGTCACACAGTTAAATACAGTATAAAATATGTCTGTGACAAAGCAACCTAAAGAAATAAAAAAAGTCAAAAGGAATCGCTTATTTCAATAGAATCACGATTTCCATCTCTACGTTTCCAAACGATGACAGGCTCACAGAATTACCTGCCTATGCCATGCCTTTAAATGTGGCTGCGGCACGATTTGCACAAACTCGGTACTGTGCAATTTGTACTTCTCACCGTAAATTCTAAACTTACCGAAACATTGCGATGGCAATATTGAACTTGAATCTGTCTATTTTATATAGCTTTTAAATATTCCATTACAAACAACAAATGTCGACACAACCGTATAGCAGCACATGCAGTTTTCATCAAAATTTTCGCCATCTAGAAAGATGGATGTAACGTCAACAAGTACGTAATTTTGAGGATGGTCTCTGTGAAAACTATAAGGGGGGCGCGGTAACAAAAGCAACCGTGAGAGTAGCCGGGTGTGCTAACAGTTTCCCGTTCAACAAGTGAAACTACGATTTGACACACTTATTGTGTGCATGTAGTTTATTGCAATGCATAGTTGTTTGACTAACAGCTTGCATACAGTCAGTAGATTTAACGAGTCTTTCCTGCATGGTAAAATCACAAAGCTGCGAATACAGCCCGCCAATTTCGTATCCGCGAGCGGGAGCTTTTGAATGTGAAAGTCCAGACTCCGGAGGCGCCAGATCAGCCGCGTACACTCGCCGCTCTCCGTGGCCCTGCCTCCTGTTGCGTGCGCACCTCGCCGTCGGAAGTGACTCTGTATTCTTCTTAATGTTTATTAAGATGTTCGTACACCGAATTACGCGAGTTTGAAAATACCAGAAGGATGCCTAATTTTGCAATTCATGATAGGATAGCTGATGTCTTATTTACGTAGGCGAAAGTGATCCCCGGGCAAGCTACCTCTGTCGTTTGAAAACGAGGTTACTATGGTAACTAACGCAGTTCACGAGCAATCAAAAAAGAGTTCCGTACTTTCAAAGACGGTACACGTCGTTGAGCAGCCACTAAGTGTTCGTAAGTAACTCAGCAGGACAACTAGTTTACAGTGCTTAGTTGCAGCGCCTATCTGACTAAGTATTATTGTTTGACATGGTGCGATCTGCTTAAAATCGGGAACACGCCACTACCAGACGCATGGATGTGTCTGACTGGCTAATAGTTATACACTATTCAGTCCGTGTGAAACAAATGTTGACTTTTATCACGGATGTACATATAGAGTGAATGGTTTCCTAGCTGGTTATCAAGTTCTCTAGCTAGCTATATTTACTTAACTAAGTTGTTGGCTTATGTGATCAAAATAACTCCAAAATGTCATGTCTTTAAACTTGTAGACATGCTGCTGTATTGTCGATGAGCTAGTTAGTGAGATTACATCTTTTAGCTTAGGCACGCTGCTTTCTTACTGAATAGATATGAAGAAGACGGGTAACAAGCTTACACTGATTTCCTGATTTTCCCGACGCTGAATAAACTCGAGCAATATAGTCAGTCTTCATATAAGAGGCGTCCCAGCGTGATGAACTCAAGCCATATTTGCACATCAGTGCCCATTAACAGTAGCTTAAGTGAGTGAGTTTATTATGCATTTTAAATGATCATTATATGGAAACCTCTGTGTTCATTATAGAGAAGTATTGAATATTGCACTGTTCTTAATTTGGCAGCTTCAGAATGAAGACAGTGGCACAGGTCACAGCTCCTGTGTCCGGCAATATGGCCTCTGGATTATCATCGCCTGAACCGTGGAGTTCATCTCCATCTTACGGCCCATATACTCCGACAGCTCATCCTGGGTTAGGAAACCCTGAAGAGAGTGATGGCGGAGGTGATGGAGGTCGGCGGTCCCCTTGTCTGCCACTCAGACCTTGAATACCATTCTTTTATATCAAATTAAAATGAGCAACAGGGTCATTGCTCAGTTTTGAATGTGTCTTTGCACAGGAGAAGGAAAAAGTCCAGGAATACGTTACATTACGGATTCCATCATAAAAAAGTTAACCAAGCAGGAAAACCTGGCCTTTGTCCGGATGCTGAACCTGTCACTTTCAAAGACCGGAGGCAAGAAATTCAAGGTAGCATAGACTTGTCAGTCTAAACCTAATGCAGATGGACATTCGGGCACCATCATTTATTCCTCCTGATTTTTCCAGAATGTGCCTGGATTCTGGAATTAATTGTTATAGCCGTCATGCATCTATTCTGCCTTAGCGCCTTGCAACTGTATTCAAGCGTTTGATCTAAATAATAAATTTGTCATTCAACGAGGATATACCTCTGATTCTATGTATCGCTCTTTGTTTTAGTTCATTGAAAGCCTAGATAAGTGTGAGCGTCTGCAGGTCCTCAACCTGAACCATAACCTCATTGAGAAGATTGAGAAGCTTGACAAACTACACCGGCTGCAGGAGCTCCACCTCTCCCACAACCGAATACGGTAATGAGCACAAATGAATTCTTTTTCTTTGCAGTTTTGTCATGGCGTCGAAAAAATACTTCAAAAAATTCTTCATACTTCTCCGAAAAAGATATGTTGTGTCAAAGAATAGATGATGTTTTTGTTATTCATCAATGGTAAAGATTTGTACAGCATTTTCTAAGATCTGTATGAATGACGGTTAAAATATCTGTTTGGACGTAAAAGCATTGTATTAGCTATTTTCTGTAGTGCTTATTTATTCCCAAAGCTCCTCTTTCAAATCCCCAGACATTCCATGTATTTTATACCAGTTGGCAAGTTGATCAAATCTTTGTATTCTCATTCGTGATTAGTTGAAACGGGTATGCTAGAGGTGAAATTTTGCAGAAATATGTAACGGCTGGGAATGCATAAGGTGAGATTTAGCAATACTCATCTTCATCTAGTGATGAAATACTGCCACGGAAAGAAATTAAGAGACCACAGCATAATTTTTTGTTTCGCTCATTTCTCAATTTATGGGTGTGTGTCTGTGATAATATGTATTTTTCTGCAAATTGCAGCCTGGTTCTTCCCTGCTTCTCATTAATGAAGGGCTTCTTCCTTGTTTTATGGTACTTCAGCCCTGTTTCTAGGAGCCTTCTAGAAGCTATCCTAGCAGTGCACCTCACACCTGCACTTAATGTTTCCCATTCCTCTTGAAGGTCACTTGATGTCATTCTCCAATACATGAGAAACTGTCGTATAAGTTAACAGTCATCTCTGGCATTAGAATGTCGCTTCCGCCCTTTATCTAGCTGGTTTCTGGTCGTTCCCAGTGTCTCCTGCTTCACCTTATTCTTGTGTGCTGCTGCCTTAGAAATTTTGAACCTGGAAGCATCTTGCTGCTCAGCGTATCCTTCTGCCAACAGAACCACAATTAAACCACAATTTAAAAATGCAGATTTGTTTAAAAATATATAGTGGTCTCTTATTTTTTTCCATGTCAGGTTCTCCAGTTATGTACTCTGCTTGCAGTAGTACCTCCTTATTGAGACAGCAGTTTGTAATGTTCACTGTGCATTCACAATTACTTTACGATTATATCAACTGATTTCTGTGCTTCTTAATTATATAATTATGTAGTTTCTATAGTTACTAGACGAAGCACTTGCCCAATTTTTAGTGTTCAGGAAAATACATTTATAATGCAGTATATCTTTTTTGTCTCTGCAGAAAAATCGAAGGTTTAGAGCACATGGGGAACCTTCAAGTCCTTAATCTCGCAAACAACAACATAGAGCATATTCCTCTTTGGCTGGCCAAAAAACTGCGATCTCTCCAGTCCCTTAACCTTCAGCGCAACAACATTTCTTCAGTATGGTGTTTGTTTTATGTGTATATCAATGGAACATTGTAATATTTTTGACTAAATTTATTTTCTGTCACTTGATTTGGCACTTTATAAATTTCCTCTAAGTTTTAGTTGACACAGCCAGTGTCTGTGGCGCTCTTTAATGGATATGTTGTACGCGTAACAGTTCACGTTCTTTGTACAGTTGCACGAGGTGGCCAAGCTGAAATCACTGAAGAACTTGACAGAATTAGCAGTGGCGGAGAACCCCATGTCCAACTTGCCCCATTGTCGACTTTTCCTGGTCTTTCACCTGAGGACGCTGGAGAAGCTGGATGAGATGTCTGTCAGCCAGCAGGAAAGGGAGATGGCTGACCAGCGCTTTCAAATGGGTACAACCTTATGAAATAAGTTTCTTGTCTTCTTAAGAATAGCTGAGAGCATTTTTTCCCCCAGTGTTATTGGTCAGTAATTATGGGTAAAATCTGTCTAGGACTGATGCAGCATTAAACTCGGATCTGATGCAGTAGGTATAGTTGCAGTAATAAAATAGACAGCCACCTTAGTTAAATTAAGTGTACAAGCATAGACGTACTATAGCTACACAGATATCTGCTGTACTGCTCTTAGTAGCTGGATGCTTCTCTGTTCAGAACAAACTTTTGAACAGAAAAGTTGGACAGTCATGAGAGTTTATCCTCTTTATTGTGCCCAGCAGTGTAATATCCAAGATTTTTGTAGTCTCATTCAGTGGGGGTTATGTTTTAAATGCTCAGATGAGTTATAGCGATCAAGTAAGAATATATAACGTCTGCGTGTGGATACACTGAGTGACATTTTCTCTCTAACACACACACGTGATCATTCCAGAGGAGATGGAGCGGCTGGAGCAAGAGCTAGGGTGTCAGCTGGCGGAGATAGAGAAGCTGAGGGCTGCGCAGGCAGCCACAGCAGAGGAGCTGAAGAGGCAGGAGGCTCTCAGTCAGAGCCTCCAGCTTCGGAGCCAGCAACAGCTGCGCAGCCAGAACCAGATGGAGAGGGAGCTGAACACCAAGAACGAGCTGGTGGGCATGCAGCCTGCAGTGTGGGCACCCGCGCAGGAGCACAGACAGTGCATGAAAGATGCACGTTTACTTAAAAAATGACTTATAAGACAAAATACAGTAATAAATATAACAAGCCGAAAAAAGTTTTTCATTGTTTACGCACCTATGTTGCGGAGCAATTTACATATTTACCTTTTACTGTTATAGGTCACAATTAGTAAGGGTTAAGAAAAAGGCAGTAGGTGAATTAAGACGTGATACCTCCACTCTTTTTTTTTTCCCACCTTGTTATCTCGCCCCCCTTTGCCTGTAGCTTTTGTCTTGCTTACTAATATCTCCCTATACATCCATTTTGTCTACACTTATTCAGGTGGTACAGTTTACTCTTGGTATTGCCATCGATGTACACTGATCATTACACATGCAGTTTTCTCAACATCTCTGCGAACATTCCTTTCCCATTTTTCCATTTTCATGGTAAGGTGTATATTGGTGTGTTAGCACGCCTTATAAAAGGCTCTGTGTGGGCGTTTCTTCATTGATCTTTGTTTTTAAGGAAAAAAACAGGTTAATTGGACAAAAATGTTTCTTGCTGCACTCCCAGAATGATCAGGTTTGTCACTAACTGCTAACGAGGGAGAACTGTAACTTTGATTCATGGAGAGAGTGTTATCTCTAAGGTGGTTTGATCATCAATTACATTTCTCTGTCCTTAGCTACTGCCATGCAGGTTTGTACGGGAGGAGTGCTAACCATGTTCTCTTTTAAAAAAAAAAAAATCAATATTAACTCTGCTACTTCCGTTTTAGCTTAATTTTTAAGTTGTCTATTTTAAAAAATAGCAATATGTAAGAAGCATTTCTATAATTGTTTTTATCTGCATCTGTTTCCATATTTAATCGTTTGATTTTGTATGAGTTAATGGGTGATACAAAGATTGTAGGTGGTGCATCCTAACTGAACTGTGCATTTTCACATTTTTTTGTCCGTAGGCTCCTAAGCAAAAGGAGGAAGGTTATGAATGTGGTAGAACCACAAAGGGTATTAAACTTTAAGAAGTTTTTTTCTTCTGGTTTTTCAAATACAATTTTAAACAGGTTGTCATCAGTTGTTTTTGCGTTTAAAGCAGTTTCAGATGCATGACAATCGCATGAATTTTTGGCTGCATTTCCTTCCTTTCTTTTCCATTTCTGCCTCAGTTTCTGCCTCCGTTGCCTGCTTCTCTGCTGGACGTTATTTGTCAGGTATTCTGAAACCAGACGAGTCTCTCCCCCCCCCTCCATAAATTTGCCTTTAACTATAACCGTGTCCTGATGTTGTGTTTCTCTGTGTGTCTTTTTCACCTCCTCCCATTTTTCTAGGCACTTAGCTGTCTGAATGGTACGATTACCCGCATTTGGAAGCACGTTTTGCAGTCTCGGCATGTTTTTCTTGTTCAAACTCTGTTAATGAATAATTTTAAGAATATCGTAAACCGTGTGGATTCGTGTGAAGCCCAATGGCTTTTTAATGCCAGTGGGTGATCACTGGTAAGAGCGTGATAACTCCTTCATTGTGATGTGTTTGTAATGTGCTGATGTCAGGCTATATGAGGATGTCTCAGTGATTTCTTTATCATGCAGCTAAAGCGGAAGACGACGGAGCTGACAAGAGCTTGTCAGAAGCAGTACGAGCTGGAGCAGGAGTTGGCGTTCCAGAAAATAGATGCCAAGTTTGAGCCCTTGCCTTATTACCCTGACCAGGTGTGGTACATTTGGAGGAACATCTTCTGGGCTTCTCAATGATTCCTTTCTTTCTGCTTATAAGTTCAACTACAATCAGAGCAAGATTCTTGGCTTTTCAACTCAGACCACAGTCTTTTTCTGAACTCTGTCATTTACAGAATTATTAGCAGAATGACTGGTGGTGTCTTGCGGAGAGAACATGGATGCTGTTTTCTGTGTTAAACAGTCATCATCTCTTCTGCTTTTGGGGCAGGAACCGGAGGAAGAGCAGGCACCTGGGGAGAGTCCTTACATCGGTAAAGCGCGACACAAAAGGAACATCTTTATTTCTGAGGATCCGAAGCAGCACTGCGGCTCAACCTGTGACGTCGATTCGGGGGCAAATGCACCAGGCCCTCAGGTTCACAGCTTTGCACAAGTGCAAGGTACTAGAGATTAGGGTTAATGTCTGACGTCATGGACCAAACATGGTTAACTTAGTCTTGTGGCTGAAGAGGAGAATATGGGGTTTTTGAGGTATTAGAGTATTGGTTCGGTAGTTGAGTATCGCTCTTCTTGTCTGCCCCCACAGCCGAAGAGCGACTGCGACAGCTGCATGCAGAGATCGAAAACGCAGAGCGGCAGATGCTGAGGGCCAGCACTGAATTGCGGAAACTAGAAGATGCTGTGTCTCAAAGACGAGTGAGCGTCCGGGAGGTGGGGGGGTGGACTTTACACAGACCACACCGGTTCAATTAATAATAAATCCTGTGAGTACAGGAAACGCTGAAGGACTGGCTCACATTTCAGGGACGTTCTTCTGACCATTGGAAGTGAATCGCAGGTGGAGGGAGTGTGGAAGCTTTGGATGAGTTCAGACATCAGATAGCTGTTGTGGTCTGTGCAGATTTCTGAGGCTGAGAAGGAGCAACTGAGGCAGCAGCTCAGCAGGAAGCTGCCGCTGCAGGACCAGCTGAGGAGCGAGGCCCACGCCTTGGAGAGCCAGCTGGAGCACCACCGGGCCGAGATGTGCCGGGCACAGGCCGAGCTGGACTCCCTGCAGAACCTTCTGGAAATCTTAGACCCCAGCGACCCGCAGCACGTATGTAGCACGTGTTCCCCCCTCTGTCCATGCAGGTACCTGCACAGGCTGTAACACTTTAAAAATGCTTCCAGATGGGAGAATAAACTCAAGTGACCATCCGTCTGATTTAGTGAATCAGATCTCACTCTAAAGCCACACGTTGGGGTCAATCTGACCCCTCTTCTGCCTCTAATATTTAGAAATATCAGTCTTTCCTTCAGTAGGTGTTCTGCTCTTTGTCTTTAGGGGCACTCCTGTTTTTGTTATGGTTCATTCTCATAATTGACTTGTTAATAGGGTTGATTTTCAGGTTGATAAATCGATGATTTCAGACAAATAACCATATCTGACAGTGACTAACCAGTGATTATTGCTGAAGGATTTATGATTTGGCTTTCAGTTCAGCCTTTTAGGCCATGTGTCTGATGTCGTTTAAAAGCTATATTTCTGTTGTTTAATTACTCTTATGGTATGCAAAGGTATTCATGTATTTAAACATCACTTATGATGGTGGTATCCCGCTAGGGTTTATTGTAAGTTTGTGAACCAGTGCTTTAGACAGTCCTCTACATGTTTTCAAAATCCTAAATAAAACTGGCCCCCATATCGATCGTTTTCTACCAAGACTAAAAAATATAATAAATTAAGCATGATACTGGAACACACTAAAAATATTAGAAGTCTTGTGTGCTGTTTGGTTACGGTTAAGGTTGTCTTTGTTGGGATTAGGGTTATACTCACAGAAATGAATGGATGGTCCCCATGAAGATATGAATAGAAACGTGCGTGTGTGTGTGTCTATATATGTGTGTGTGTGTCTGTGTGTGTATGCACACTTTTTTTTTTTTTACTTTGGTTTAGTTTGTATTAAACTGTTAAGCAGTTTTTGTGATTGATTGTGATACATGCTCTAATTGTGCAATTGTACAAAGGCTAAACAATTAACACCATTATTATCATCCTGTAGTTGAAATACTACTAATAATAGTGGTATTCATCTTAAGGAGCAGAAATAAAAAACAGGAATGTTTACATCTCTTTTCAGTCATCAGGTCAGGGAAGTATCATTTATTACGAGCTCTGCAGGAATTAGGGCCGGCATACACCCGGGTCTGCTGGGGCCAGGAAAAGTAGCGCAGTTCTAGTTGCTTTGAATTATAACGTCACTGAGACTTGCTCTAGGTGGGATGGCAAAGGGGGCATTCAGCACGAGCTTGGGAGGAAGGACTGAAAGCAGAGGACACCCATTTTAGTGTCGGCACTGGGGAAATGCAGCAGAAATCAAAGCAGGCATAGTCTCAAAGGGCCAGAACTGGGCGCAGCAGTTGGAGTCTGTGTGCTTTTGCTGGGGACTGAAAGAAGTAAACAGCCCTTTGTTACATGACCGTTAACTATTTCCAGATTAAGTGAATGAGTGTGCTGATCACCTGACATCAGCTTGCCTTTTTCTGCTTGTTGTATGCGCATATATGAATTCCCCGGCTTGTTTTTTTAACTCAACAGATGATTTTTTTTCCCCCCTAATTGATCCTTGCCACCCAGGATGTTGCTATAGTGCCAGTAAACAGCTGAGAGCATCTGCATGAGAAGCACCTCATGGGAGCTCACTAGTCTGTATCTTAGGGATCACTGAGGGTGTAAATAACCCTGAGCAACAAGTGAGCAGTGTGCGGCTGTGCCTTTAAGAAATATGTCTGCTCCTGGAAGGAAGTCTCCTAACAGGCGGAGTCACAGATCTGCCTCCCTCACACATACCAGGGCCATTGTCTCACCCAAGGGCCGCATCCTGATTGGCTGAGGGGACAGCTTCCTGTGTTTTTTCAAAGGGTGCGGGACTGGAGGGAGGGAGATGGTGAACAGAAAAAGTGAAGAGGGAGAATGAAGTTTGAGGCAGAGGACAGCTCTGGAGCTGCATGTTGAGCATGTGATTTGCTTATGTGAGTGAGGGAGAAGGAAATGAAGAGGGGAACCAGAAAACTCCCTCTTTTCAGCTCTGAGGCATTTTGCGGAGGTGACAGCAGCTGATGTTGGAGGCAAACTGTGGATAAGTACTAAGGAAATGAGAGAGTAACAGCACTGATTTAGTGAGTACCAGTCCAGAACTTGGGGGGGGTTGAGTTCTGTTTTCAGATATCAGTCTTTGGAGTGATCGTCTATTCGAATTAAAGGATCAAAGATTGTAACTTTCTGGTTTAATATGTTTACGTGTAAATGTTTCTTTTTAGTCTTTGTAAAACAGTATTTATACCTTAAAAAAGTTACAGAGAAACTTTTTAAATGTAGGGGAAATTACTATCATTGCATCAGCTACTGAAGAACATCTGCCTGACATTTTCTGCATTGACAATATGTGGATGTTTCTGATGTATTCACATAATTACTGTTCACTCTATATGTTGATGCGGCTTGTAACATTTGTTTCAGCTTTTGCTTGAAACCCCTAAATTTAAAGGTCACGTCACGTTTTCATCAAAAGTAAAAGTTGGTTTAAAAATGATCTTTTGTGAGGCTGCCACAACCTTAGAGATCGCATGTTAGTGCTGGAGCAGAGTATGAATAAATTTATTGAGTTGTCATTATCTCCAGTGAACTGCTCCTTCAAATCCCAATTAATGACCTAGACTCTCTGGAATAGGCTGTAGATGGGTGATGCAAATAACAAGATCAGAGGTCATATACAAACAAAAGCATAGTGTTTGGCTTTATTTAGTCTGCTGCATTGTTTAAAGTGTCCCTGATTTAAAATGACTGGGAGGAAGTTCTTGGAAGGAAGGGGTGTGAACTCCCAGATACTGCATGTCATCCTAGTTCTGAATGTCATTCTGAATGATTGATCTTCACTGTATGCATTTGCACATCAGCAGTTTTCTGTACAAATAAGTCATAGTTCACTACCCAGCTGGAAATAACAGTACAATGCAGAATTTTCTCAATACTAGCCATCAATCCATAGCTTGTAGTATTTCCTTGTTTCTTTTTGAATTGTAGACCAAAGTGATGTGCTATCATTTCACTGTATTATTGCTTTTTATGGTACCTGTGCAGTAAATTTGTAAATTTATCATGTTATTTGTAGCTTTGCATTATCTCAGACCTTTGTGGTTCGTTGCTAAGGTGAATTATGTTTGCCTTGTCATGCTGAAGGGGAAAGCTACAGTAAATCAGTGTGCAGAGATCAGAGAAATGGAACTAAAATCTTTTGTCTGGAGAGGGATAATATTTACTCTAAAAGGTTCAAGCTTAAAATCTCTGTTAATAAAGCTTACATCAAAAATAAGGACACAGAAAGTCTCGAAAGCAAAATTAATCCAAAGCAAAAAAATTAATGTTCCCTGTGACAACTGTCAGATATGCATAAGAAACTTACAAACGAGAGAAGGCCATTCGGCCCATCAAGCTCGTTTGGGGAAAACCTATTTATACACCATAAAAATGCCCCTCATACAGTTGTGGGGCATATTTGCAAGGCCTGTCTCACAGCATGCATATACTATACCATCAAATTTTAAAAGTGGGTATTTTCCCTGTATTTGATGTTAACTAATAGCTCAAAGTTGTTAAAATCTTATCTAGCTCTGATTTAAAGGAACCCAGGGTTTTAGCTTGTGCTTCAGTAACAGGGAGACTATTCTATACTCTAACTACATGCTGTGTAAAGAAGTGCTTCTTCAAATTCACTTTAAAATGTTCTCCCACTAATTTCCACTTATGGCCACGAGTTGTAGTATTTAAACTAATATTAAAATAGCCATTTAGTTGAACAACATCCAAACCTGTTTAGAATCTTATATATCTGGATCATGTCCCCCCTTAGTCTCCTTTGCTCGAGGCTAAACAGATTCAGCTCAGCTAACGTCTCCTCATAAGACATTCCTCTAAGACCAGGAATCATTCTCATAGCTCTACGTTGCACCTTTTCCAAGGCAGCAGTGTCCTTCTTAACGTGTGGTGACCAAACCTGCACACAATATTCTAGGTGGAGTCTTACCAAGGACTACATGAGTAATAATTAAATCCATCCATCTTCTAACTGCTTATCCTGGTCAGAGTTGTATGGTAATAATTAAATGCTTGGAAGATACATCACTTTATCTGATAAATATTGCAGTCTTACTGCTCGGCAAGAAGCAGTTTTTAACATGGCCTCACGTTGGTTTTATCTGATGTGTCACAATGAGTGTGGTGCCCGGGTTTGAGTTCAGCCCCTTTGGCATGGGGTCCTTTCTGTACTCTGATTTCACACAATCCAGAAAATATGGGACATATGAATTGCACACAGCGTGCTCCTGTGAGTCTCTATATGCGTGAGCATCCTGCCACTGTCTCATGTCCAGGGTGTGACCAACCTCAGACCATGTGCTTCCTTGTGTTACAGATTACCACAGCTCTGTTCGTTTTTTTCTATTTCATAATAGATGTTGCCTTTGACAGTGTTAAATGTAATAGATTTACACCGTTTGTCAGCACATTTAGATTTTATATATATATGTGTGTGTGGGTGTTACGTTAATATATGTGACATTACATGAATATATATGAATTACAGGTCAAAGACTTTTTTTCATTTTAACATGTTTTGCACATTTACAAATGCAGTGGAAATTGCCAATACAATTAACAGCAAGTTCTATATTAAATACCCTGGTTGAACAGCTGAAGGAATACATGACCATTATAGTGACGCCCAGATAAGTAGGCTAGTCTGAAATCTGAGTTTTCTGTACTTTTGGGGTGAGGGTGATTTTCATGCGACTGAGGCTGACTGTTCCCTCCCCCCACATCCCCAACCCCAGGCTCATGTGAAGGCTCAGATTTCCAGTAAGAACCAACTGCTGGACATGATGAGCAAGAGGTACCTTGAGCTGGAAGCCAGGCTGGAAGATGTGCTTTGTCGCATTGACCATGAGGCGGATGAGATCAAAGATCTAGAGCAGCAGCTAACAGATGGTGAGAGGCACCTTGGGTAATTGGACACTCTTGGCTGTGGTCATCAGAAACTTTCTTCATTTCCACTTTTCCACTTTTGTGTTGATTATCAAGACCCAAGTTTTTAGTTTTTCTTTTAAAAGTGGTATTTATTTTTTTTATTCTTGTTTATTTCCTTTATCTTTTGGTTCTGGGAAACTTTCCCACAACAAATGAACATTCTAGATTCTCTGTAATCTCTTTTTTTTTTCATTTTTATTCTTGACATCTGAATGCTCATTTAAGGTCAGATCGCATCGAATGAGGCTCTGAAGCGAGACTTGGAAGGAATCGTTGATGGGCTTCAGCAGTATCTGCATGGGGTGAAAGCTGAGGCCCAGCGTGCCCAGACAGAATCCCAGCAGCTGCAGAATGAGAAGGAAGAACTGCAGCGCCGCCTGCAGGACAGTGAGGAGCAACGCAACCAGCTGGAGGTCATTCTAACTGATGCCAAAAGTCCCAGGGAGGTCAGTCAAAATGAAGGGGGCTACATTTAGATCGGTTATGGATGCCAAAACCTAACAGTACAGTCATGGTGACATGTGACACGTTTTGCTCTGATGATGAAGATATATATGCTAACGGATTTAGCTCGTCCAACATGGCTGTCGTAGGAGGTGAGCAGACTCCAGAGGGAGAATGCTGAGCTTCTTGAGGCCCAGGATAAGATGAGCGCATTTGAAGGAAAGCTGGAGACGCAGCTGCAGGATCATAACGCAGAAGTTGGGAGGCTGAAGGAGGAACTAGGCAGACTGCGCAAGCTCAGTCAGGTGTGCCACGAAAGCCCTGTGGGCTTTCATCTCTTCTACTTCCCAATCACATGGTCACTTGATGTTCTTGTGTGGCTCATCCAGTCCATGGACCTTTTCATCCTAGTACAACAGCTGAGTAAGTGCAGATTTGATCAGCCTGAAATCTTGCTGGGTTGCAAACTGCTGATTAGCACGTTTCCCTTGTTACACAAAACGGCAGAGAGACTTGGCTGTGTTTAGATTCAGAAAAGGCTTCATTTTGTGAGGAATGGATTTCTTTTTAACTGCTGCTAAGCAGAGTAGCCCTCATGGTGCGATTGTGAGCAGGGTTCTTGGGTGTCTGCTGCAGATGGAGCAGGCAGCACTGATGGCAGAGCTGGAGAAGGAACGGCAGGCAAAGGAGAACGCTCTGGCCCAGGGTCAGCTGGCTGCCGACCGGGACCAGGAGCATGAGGAGTTGCAGGAGCAGTGCCAGTCGCTGCAGGTGGGAACACAGACATAGTGGGGGCCACAGGGAAAGTACCTGTTTTTTCCTGTTGTCATGTACACTTCTGTTTTTTTTGCCTTGTGGGCTTGAATGCATATGAAGTTTCTAGCAACTCTTCTTTGAATGAACACTAATTCAAGCCCAGGCCACAGTAGCCATGCAAAACCTGCCGCTACCTTGTTACAGTTGTCTAAGTATATCACTTATGGGTCTGTGTCAGAGAACATGTGTATCTTGGTATTATTATAATGGTCAGGCTTCTCTCCATTGCTGAAGGAGGAGAAGACATCTCTGAGGAGACAGGTGAAGACCCTGCAGGGACAGCTGGAGCAGGCCAGGGCCACGCTGCTCAGCCCACAGGAAGTGATGCAGTGTCTGGAGGATCTCAGGAGGGGCATCGAGTCGGGGGAGCATAGGTACCCGTCTCGTGATGAAATGTCACCATTTCATATTACAGCATGGGGCTTCAGTCAAAACTAGAGGATATAGGCAGGACCGCGAGATGGATCTCTCCTAGGTACGACCCATACGAATATGTTAACGATATATCCTGCATCTCTAGTACAAATGTTAGTATTATTACTTTTTCTTATAGTCGGCCCTCCATATTTGCGGGGGATTGGTTCCAGGACCCACTGCAGATACCAAAATCTGCAGATGCTCAAGTCCCTGATACAAAACTGTACTATCTGCATGTAACCTACACAAATCTTCCCATATATTTTAAATAATTTCTAGATTACTAATAATTCCTAGTAGAGTAAAATTCCTTTATAGTAGACTCGCTTATAACGGAATATCGTCTATAACGGACGAGGTCCTCAGGTCCCGGACATGCGCCTTTAAGAACATGCAGAAAAAGCATTGGATATAGCGGATTCACATATAATGGAATTTCGCTTATAACAGACAAACAGTTTGGTCCCCAGGGCCGCTTTTAGCTGCAATTTTGTTCGGCTGTAACGGACATGCAGGCTCCACCTACAAGGTGCGTGGTGTGCCGGTGTTATCCAGCGCAGATACGTAGTCGGGATTATTAATAGTCACGCATCAGGTCAGGTAAAGTTGGATTACTACATGTACAATATAATAATCTATACCACAAGTGTGTCTGCTGGTGTGTGGCATGAGTAAATGGTATCCTGCAGTTATGTTCTGTGCATACAGAAACTCTGGATATAATGGACTTTGGATATAACAGACTCTTTTGCTAGGTCCCTTGAAGTCCGTTATAATGGGATTTTACTGTGCAATGTGAGTGTCATGTAAATGGTTGTTGTACAGTATTGTTTGTTTAAGGAATAAAAACAAGAAAAATGTCTTTTCGTGTTCAGTACAGAGGCAGCCATTATAGTACATTTAGAAAATTATAAATGGAAAAAATTCAAATTAATTCTCTTTCTATCTCCACACACACACACACACACCATGGGGTTAAGACTCACCAACACCCAAAACTACATATTACTCTGTTTGCATGGATTCAGTGTAGTGTTTAGCACTGCAAGTTCAAGCTTTTTGTTACTTTCTGGAATTTTATTTGAATATTTTCAATCCACTGTTGGTTGAATCCATGGATGCAGAGGGATGACTGCATTTGAAAGTAAATTTTTTTTAATGCCCTAATCATTTTTTGTTAGGTTATTCATCAAATTAGTTGTTATAGTAATCAATTAATCGTGGGGAAAAATATTTGTCAGATGAATTTCAGTCATTTTTAACTGGTTGCAGTGCTCCCAAACTCCAGTAGCATCGTGGGCCACTGAGGAGCTCAACTAACTAAAGCTGTCTCACTAGGGTTGGGCTAGTGGGTTCATAAGAACAATACAAACGAGAGGAGGCCATTCGGCCCATCAAGCTCGCTTGGGGAGAACTTCACTAATAGCTCAGA
>JAODJX010000042.1:16676078-16687286 GCA_026776945.1 Isichthys henryi | reverse complement strand
CCAGGCGGGGATTCGAACCCGGGTCCCAGAGGTGTGAGGCGACAGTGCTAACCACTGCACCACCATGCCGCCCCTTCCCGCCAAAATCAGTTCCCCTAATTCTTTTGGGAACACGTGATGTTTCTCCACTGATGGATGTGACTCCGGATAAGGTGGCCTTGCAGCAGGAGGAAGTAAGTTCCCTGGACAGAAAGCTGGAGCAGCATCGTAAGGACGAGCGCCTCCTGCTGGAGAGTGTGGAGCTGCGGAAGCAGAGTCTGTCAGAGTTGTTGCGGCACGGTGAGCAGGAGGCGAGGGAGCTACAAACGCACATAAAGGTGGACGCTTCGACCCCTGGAGTTATTCTGTTGTTCCATGAAGTCAGTATTTCAAGGAGATGATTGCGTAGAATATTGACATGTTCATACATAAAGAAACAATGTATCACTATGACTCAGGATAGAGATGCTAACAGTAAACCTGTTATTCGGAAATAAATTCATGTAATCTTTATAGTTTATACATGCGACTAGCATAATATTTCATTTTATTTCACTAGGAGCTCCGAATGGACCTTGAAACTCTGAGTGCCCAGAAAAATGAGCTTGGCGCCCAGCTGGAGGAGAGGAAAACACAAGTGTCCCTGCTCAGCCAGAAGTATCTGTGGGAGGCGCATACCCAGCATGGCACTCTGTCCCAGCTCAACCAGCACAAGACAGGTTAAGAGTCTGAGAACCGTACTGATCTAGTTCCTTATGCTGTATCAGTGTTTCCTGGTCTTGTCCTTGGGGACAGTTGGCAGGGAAGGAGCAAAAAATTTGGACTGTCTGCAGGTGCCCTAGGGCCGGGCTGGGAAACATTGATGTGTAAGATTCACCAGTTTGCAGAGTGTAAATAGTATTACGGTTGATTTTGTTTTTAACATATCAGCCTTTAGTTTGTATAAATGGAAGTATTGACATGTGTGCAGATGGTTGCACAGCGGGCTGACATGTTAACCAGTGTTAGAACGGTAGCTTCACACATACAGGGTTGCATGGGTTTCCCCCCATGGCCCAAAATCATCAGGTGTGTGTGTGTGTGGGTATACCTATCCTTATGGGAACACAATGTCCCCATAACGTGATAAATATCCGTTTTTTTTTCTTTCCCCTTATGGGGACCGGCTTCCTGGTCCCCATAAGGGAAAACTCTATTTTCTAAAAATCAGCGACTGCTATAAAACAACTAAAAATGCAAAAACTCTTGTATTTTGCTTGGTTATGGTTAGGGCAGGGTGGGAGTTAATGTTGTCATAGTCAGTGTTAGCATTTTTCCCATAGAAGTGAATGAGCGGGCCCCATAAGGATAGGTATACCCTACGTGTGTGTTTGTGTTTACATAGATGACATATGGTGTGGTAAAACCTGAAAAACTTCCTTACTTTTGGGGACATTTTTCATGTACCCGTTTGGATAACCTTAACTTTATAAATATCTGTGAATGCAGTCAAAAAAGTAAACAAGTCTTTGTATTTTGTTTGGTTACTTATGGTTGAGGTTAGGGTTAGGTTTAAGGCTGGGTTAGGGTTAGGTTTAGGGTTAGGGCTGGGTTAGGGCAGGGCGGCCTTTCATCTGACCCTTCCCTTCTTTCAGAACTGAAGCACGTCCATGTGGAGAGCAAGGAGCCTCAGGACGTGAAATTACAGCACAACCAGCGTTCGGACCAGCTGGAGAGAAACCAGGTATCCCAGATGCAGGTTAGCTGTAGGAATATGGGGTGGGGTGACAGAGAGAGAGGTGCTGCTGGACTAAGGTGGTCTGCATTGATTCTGAAATGAAGCTTGGAATCTCTGCAGGCCCAGAGTACATCAGTGTTTTGCATTCTTAGCTGTACTTTATTGTCCTTTCTCACTATACCATCTGTAACAGGCTTAATTTTGTTTTGCCTCTGTCTGTAAATTTTGTTGTAATGACAATGTGATGAAACTTCACCTAGGAACGCAGCCAGCTGGAGGTCCTGAAGAGGAAAACGCGAGGACTTAGGGAACAGCTGAAGACACTGGAGAAAGACAGGGATCTGCTCAAAGACCAGTCCAGGAACCTGGAGGCCAGACGGAGCCATGCTGAAAGGTAATGGCCTAGAAGAGGCATGAGGGGCTCCATCAGGGGGGTGGTAACTGGCCATGGAGTCCATGCATGTCTGGGATAGGAGGTTATATGTGGTTTGCATGTTTGCAGATATGGAAGGTTCATGTGCCGAAAGTACAAATCCAAACCAACCAGTATAAAGGGTCACAGTCACAACTGGCAGAGTTCTCAACTGGCTGGCTGAAACAAAATCTTGATCTGGATTTGTACTTTCCGCACCTCCATGTTATTGTGACGTTTCAGGTGCCTGGAGGCCGCAGAGCAGGAAGCCCGGGCTGCAGAGGCAGAGAGAACTCGTGTAGAAGCAGAGCTGGAGCAGGTCAAGCAGGAAGAGACGCGCATGCGAAGCTTAAAGCAGGCAGTGAGCAGTGACACTGCTGCAGCTCAACAACAACTGGAAGGTACCGACACATCGCCCTCTGCTGGCTCGGCTGTCTCACTTATTTTATTCCTTGTGACGTTCCAGTCAATTCAACAAAATGTAGCATTTCATCAAACTGTTGATCCTGCCATCAGAAGCAGCACTTGCCTGCCCTCCGCATTTAGATTCAAATGTTAAAATTTGGGTGGTGTAAATTAGGATTGTACCATCTTGTTCATTTGAATTCCCCCGGCCGGCCCTTGAAGGGTGGGCTCCCCCTTTGAATCTGGTTGCTCCCCTCCCAAGGTTTCTTCCTTCTAGGACATTTTTCCTTGACAGTGTCATCTCTGGCTTGCTTACTGGGGGCCTTGGGAAGGGATAATGTAAAGCGCTTTGAGACGATGTTTTAATGGTTGTTTTTGCTTCCAGGAAAAATGAAGGAGCTGAATCAATTAATGAAGCAGGTGGACAGTGCTCGACGTGAGCTGGTACAAATAGGAGAGGTATACTGCACTTATGGCTGTGAGTTAGCTGCAGAACCCGCTGGATGGGTGGCTGCCTCACTGTCTTGGCCACAATGTCATGTCATAAAGTGTCACATGTCACGTTTGTGCAGGATATCAGAGGTGCCACTAGGAGGCTTGAGGAGTTGCAGGCGGAGCAACAACAGCAGGAGGAGGAGCTGCAGGGAGGCGCGAGGAGGCTACAGGAAAGCAAGTGCCAGAAGGAGGTGTTGAGCGAAGAGCTCCAGAAACTGGAGGAGGAACTGGTTAAGCGTCGGATGAACCTTAAGCAGCAGGAGCAGGTTGGAAGTTAAGGTCACAGTACAGATAACAAGCCAGTTAAAACCAGGGCACCTCTAGACAATAATTTATATCAATCACTAATGTATATTCTAATTATATTTGCTTTTCTAGATGTCTTGTTATTGTCAGTCTTTTTAACACAATACCGTTGATTCACTGGAGCTCTGAAAGTTCCCTAAAAGCATTACCCGTCAATCTGTAACTGTAGAGGAACAAAGTGCTAGTGGTATTGAGGGTATATTGCTTATTCAGCATATACAGACACTAAAGCAGGAAGCAGTGGAGACCGAAGAACTGAAGCAGGAGAAGCTGCACAAGTTGCAGGGTCAGGTGCGGGCACTAGAGGGCGCCCTGGCTGAGCATAGAGAGAAGCTGCAGCGGGTGACTGAAATGGAAAAAAAGAGCTTTCAGGACAGAATGAAACAAATGGGTGAGCGTCATTGTCTGCTCTAGTTTGTTTACTTCTACACGGTGCTTTTTTTTTTTTTTCCCCCACAGTCCTCTAAATAAGGAATTTACTCAAGCTTTTTAAAGGCATGACTTTGCAAGTACCAAGTGAAATTAGAATCTGATTATTGGAAATCAATGGCAGTACCAGCCAAAAAAAGCACTGCTCTAATGCCATAAAGTGCATGTAACCTATTGTTATAACTTCATCCATTCATCCATGTTCTGTAACCACTTGTCCAGTTAATATATAAATGTTAACGTTACACATGTGAGATATGGTATGTCCAATTTTTTATTTACAGACCAGGAGCTGTCAGATCGGGACTCTCGACTGCGGGTCCAGACAAAAGAATCCAGGATCCTGCGTGAGGAGCTACAGAGCATGCAGGAAGCCCTTCTCAAGGAGAGGAGAAACGCAGAGAAGAGCCAGACTGACCTCAGGGCTCAGATGGAGGAAATGGAGCAGGTGAAAGGCGCCGGTTGAGGGAGGGGCCTGTTCAGACGGGGGAATTGTTTGGGTCACTTTCATATCGCATGGTCTGCATCAAAGTCAACACTCTGAGCTTTCAGCTCTCGCCGTGGTAGTTTGTCAGGTTTACCCACTAGGTCCATGTCAGGTCTGTCTGGATTTTCGAACTTGTGTTTCAAGAAAACACACGTAAAAAAAGACCATACTGAGTAATGTGACTGAAGATGCCTGGAACTGCAAAGGTGCAACATTGTAAACGCAAGGCTTGTATAACAGGAACGGGCCAAGTTACAGAGGAAGCTGGCCAGTGTGGAGCGAGTGGCCCAGGAGAACCACCAGCGAGCGAGACGACTGCAGAAGGAGCTGAGTTTGACCTCGCAGGAGATGCTGAGCCTCAAGGAAAAGGTACCACAGCTAGTAACATGAGACACATAAGGCCCCTGATGGCAGACCACCTTCAGTGTGATGCCAACCTGTCATGTGCTCTGTGCCCTGCCCAGCTGCGTGCCCAGCGGGATGGAGACATTTGCCGGCGAGAGATCAGGGAAACGATGCACTCCCTGAAATCAGAGGTCAAGGCAGTGCTCCATACTGGCATTGAAGAGTTGGAGATGCCGACCAGTGATACCTCTGACTCAGGGAGTCACAAGGAGAACTACCCTCAGGTGGCTTCGTTAAGGAAAACTGCCCTCACTGCGAAGGTGCGTCTTTCCGACTCCTGTTTGATTAAGATAGAAAGGGGATAAGAAATGTGTTACCTTAGGATGTAGCTAAACAAACACCCGGATCGTTTGTCCATGTCTGTTAACAGGATGAACAGTTGCAGGGGGAGGTCGTGAGGGAGAAACTCCGGCAAAAGGGGGACCATCTCAAGGTACCGAAGGCAAAATATAAAACCAATCACATTTTCCTCAGAGGAACTGAGGGCACTTTTCCACCACACCACGCACCATACCTTTTGGTACTTCACGACCACAAGTACAGAAGGTGACTCTAGGGCTGGATGACATGCGATATTCATGCCGACATCGCATGTTCTGCACGTGTGATTCTTACATTGCTAGCCAGCTAGATCAGTCTTCATACTTTCATATTGTACGAGAGTTATAGCCCAGGGCGTTTGTTTCGCTGAAATATTTTTACTATGTCATAGGAAAAAACATAGCAAGCTTTGCTGTGTGTGTGTGTGTGTGTGTGTGTGTTTTTTCTCGTTGTTTTCTGAGTTCCTTACTTTTTTCAAGCCGCCGGGCTCTATTGAGTTTAGAGGCATTCGACAAGGAAAGTGTTGTGACTCCCACCCCACAGTACCAAAACAGTACCCCAGCTGATTTGGTACCTAGGCACTGGAACTTTTCATACTGGTACCCGACTGTACCAGGGTGTGGTGGAAAAGCGCCCTGAGAGTATTTACCCAGCATTGCCCATCTGTCACATAGTATGAAAAGTTTGATAGTGTTTAAATCCTAATTTAATTAAATGAACTTCAGTTATGTAAAAGCTGGATGAATTTTTACACAGGCTGATAGTTCAGGTCCCGAAAGTAAAAATCTAGACCAAGATTTTGTTTCAACCAACCAGTGCGACTGTGACTCTTAATTCTCAACTGGTTGGTCAAAAGAAAATCCTGGTCTGGATTTTTACTCTCGGGACCTGAACTATCAGCCTCTGTATTTTAAGCAGAATAGCCTATTTCATGACATTTCTCAAAGTAGCACCTTGAAGTTCCTTGGACTATGGCCCCATAAGACCTCTTGTCTTTACCCAGACTCAGCTTCGCAGGAGGATGTGGTCTCAACAGGAGGCTCTGAGCCAACGAAGGCATCAAACAGTGGGGAGTTTACAAGGTCTGCGTAAACGAGTGGACAAGCTGGATGAACTGCTGTGCCACTCTTCCACTGGTGCTGCATCCCTAAACCTCAACGAGCATCCTCTTGAAAATGACTGTGTGCGTATGCGACCAGACTCATTTTACTCTTGGATCTTTAGCACACAACACAATAACTGGTCTCTGTTGATCTCTTCAGGCCACACTGTCTCAGAGCTGGAGTCTACAGAGTGGAGGAAATGATTCCTGTAGCCCAGTGCGTCTGGTCTCATCTCTCCCAGAGAAAACTCCGGGTAAGCTGTAGTAGTTCATTGATATGTAGCCATCTGTGCTGTGCGTTGTTTTGTCTCTGACTAACCCATTGAGTTTTAATTCTATTTTGCCATGCAGATAAAAGTTGGTGACTCCAGAACTCCACAACTTTTCTTTTTGGAGCCAATGGATTCCTAACCCGATACACCTTCATTCTTTTGGCTGGTAGAAGATTTGGTAGAGTTTGGTAAAGAAACCTCTTTTAGCAAGGTGGTCTATAAGAGCAAGATGGTTTTTATGCTTTCTTACATTGTCTTTCAGAATCAGAAATCATTTGTGTCACAATTTTTTTTGCCTTATAAAACTAATGATCTTACTGTGTTGATCTACTCGCATATTTACTATGCATTAAATATGTATGGACTTATGTGATTCATGCCAAATAGCTGAAATGTTTGCATGAAAAGAAAAGGTGTCATTTTATTCTGCTGTTTACGGCTACCTATACTGTTTGTTTCATATTTAAAAATGGAATAAATTATATTTTTCTATATATGCTGCCTCTTCCTACATTTAGACTATATCTGTGGCTGCAGCATATATGTTCTTACCTGTTAGATTAACAGGAATGTGGCAGAAAAATATTCACATATGTAAGTAAGAGGACCTAAGTTTGTGCAGTTAGGCAATGAACAGTAATGAAGATTGAAGAGCAGGGGAGAAACTGATCGAGAAATAGATAAAGCCTGTTTTAATTAGTTTGGCCAGAATATTTATAAATAATCACATTTTAGCAGAAAGCATTCCCATGATTCAAGTGGTCATTTACGTATGAAATCGTTCCTGAAAATGATGAATATTTTCACATTTTACACTAATTTGTATAATACAACATACTGTGTCTATATATGTTATACAATATGTAGGCAAGAGCATTGGGACACACCTTCTCCTAATTGTTGAATTGGTGTTTAATTCAGACCCATGGCCACAAGTTTATAAATTCAAGCACCTACCCATGCAGTCAGGTTTACAAACATTTTTGAGAATGGATCATTCTGAACGCTCAGTGAATTCAAGTGTGGTGCTGCCATAGGGTGCCACCTTTGTAATACGTCAGTTCGTGAAATGTCTTTCTTGTCCAGTATTCCCCAGTCAACTGTAAGTGGCATTACTGCGAGGTGGAAGCATTTATGATCAAGAGAAACTCGGCCAGGAAGTGGCAGAGCATGTAAAGTAACAGGTGTTGCCGAGGCAGAGTGAATAGAAAGTCGTCAGTGAAGTTATTGCCGTGTCCGTCGTGGGGCTTCCTCCGGGTTCCCCCCACAGTCCAAAAACATTTTTGTCAAGGTGGAGGAAGTGCTCTCTCTGAACAAATTTAAGTGGAAAAACAACAGCCAATTACATAAGTTTACTCAAATGTGTTTTGGTTTTTTCCCCCCATTGATATTCTTTTTAATAGTTTTAAACTTTTTTGGTGATCAAGCCACATCGGTAAGCATCCAGGTTAGGTGATATGAGACATACCGTTCTCATGCATACATACAACACGCACATTAACGGCTGAGTAGTATCCAGTATGTACTGTGTACGTTCGTGATGTACCCATAGTCTTTCAAATGTGATGATCCCAGCAGTGGCCAATGCAAAACCAAGCATGTTTAATTCTGGGTCCTGTGCTCCTGTTTTATTTTTACAATTTGTCAATGCAGTTTCACTAAAAGTATCAGTTTCACATGATCTGTACATTAAGGAATTCAAGTCAAGCAAAATCACGAATCTGTGTGAGACGAAAAATACTACATATTGAGCTGTGTTTACCTAATACTGTCTGCATCAAATGTAAAATATATTGTTTCTACACATTTTTTCTATAATTTGTCGGAACAGCATTACTGTAACTCAAACCAGACAGTTGTCTAGATATGTACTTTATTTACAAATATTTAGATCAATAGCATTGTGGCCCATAAACCGAAAAGTACAGAAAAGTATTCACATATATAAATAATAAGACCCAAGTGCATGTAGTTAGGTGGTCAAACACGAAAAGAACAAAATGAAGACTAAAAAGGCAGAAGAAAGATCAACCAAGCAAAAGGTAAAGCCAAGTTTTAACTGTTTGGTTTGGCCAGAGCTTATACATGTATTAGCAGAACATGGTCCCAGGACGCAAGCTTGTCATTTATAGTCTATGGAATGACATGAGATTTAATGATCTCCTGAAACAAGAGCAATGATTTTACATCTGATACTGAGAATACACAAAATCTACTTGAAAAGCACAAGTAATTCTCTAGACTTACAGAGAAGATGGGATACATAAAGGATCACAGCAAACTCATTGATACCGTTTATACCCTTAGTTGTGTCGAGGTTCCTTCCTATTACAGAAGCCGGAGATACAAAGCATAGGTGACAAGCACAGGACTTATTAGAGGGACGCGTACACTCTGCAGACAGCAGGGCCCGGGGGCGTAATTATTCTCACTGCAGTCATTTATCCTAAGCAGACTGTTACATTCTCCAGACGAAGTGCCTTGTAGGATGGAGCATATGTGGAGTTTAACTGAACTTTTAATTCAGCGTCATGGAGGATTCTGCTTTACTGGTCAAATCATATTGAAAAGGTGAGTAGAGATGGCAATGCAGTAGTTAATCATTTGTTTTCCTTTTGAATGATTGTAAACTTTTTTAATGTATGTTACATTCAATGCAAATACTTTAGGTTTTGTAGTTTTCAATAAAAATATTTCACTAGCACAAATACAACTGGCATTCTCCCCCGACCCCCCACACTTGAATGTATTTGTCTAACAGCATTTTAGTTCAACAAAACTGAGGAACAGGATTTCGTCTAATATATTTGGTTAAATTATGCATTTTCATTCTGGCAACAGCTAATCAAATTAAGTAAAATCAGAGTGAACAAACGCCAACACAAGCTCCAGGCCACTGATTACGTTCCACATATCGACTCCAGTGCTATAGCTGCATATTGTCTGTTTATTGATAAAATTACCATTAACCTAACTATAGCACCGCAATGCCCCTGCAATTATACTCAGATGCATAACTGAATGATTTATTGAAGTTTCATAGCAAATGTTGTAACCAGTGAAGAATTAATGTCAGCAGGCTACTATGCTTAGAGTGGAAAAACACAGCCTGCCTTGCGACTTTGTCTTTCTAATGTACGTACAGATGGACGTAGTTGGCTTATTCTTACAGGAAAGTGATAAAGTGTTAATTTCCATAACTGTGGGAAGCAGAAGTGACACTAATGAAAACGATTCCATTCTTGGAACACCCGTCAAACTGTTTCACATTTCCCCCCCCCCCCCATTCTTAAATGCAGCAAATTTCACTTAAATTCATGAAGGCAACATGACATTGAAAAAAAGCCACAATGAGAATGTGATATTACTGATTTCTAAAATCGAAATCTTTTTATTACGATTTAAAATCAAGAGCAATCATTAAAACCATTTTCAACTTAAATCGATTTGAATATTAGCCAGGTCCTATTATTTTATACTTATTTACCTTTTGCTTTTAATTATGGACATAAATGGTCAAGTTGTAACCCATGACAGTAATGAGAATGAATATGAAAAACGGACAACCTGAAGCTCCACTGCTGCCCTTTCCTCCTCCACACTATTACCCCTCAAAATTATGATGGGACAGCAAGCAAATGAACCGGCCAAGAACACTGCCTGATGTGTAACACAAAGGGCTTTCCACTCACCTGTTACTGTACAGCCAGAATTACAGCAGATCATAATTAAAACTAATAGCGATGGTCTTTAAAGAGTGTGTCTATTCAGACCCCTTTCCACTTAAAAAAAGGCCACCTGGCACAAAGCACCCAGTACAAATCTAGCCAATGTGTTGCCATGGAGTCAACATCAACATACAGGAGAGAGATGATCCTAACAGTTATTTTAAATCAGTAATTTATGAAAATAGCCCCCTTCTCTAAATTCCGGACAGATCAAACATAAAAGCCTCAGTTACACTTCCTGTGAATGAACTGCAAGCATCTCCAAATGTGCCTGTTTAGGCTGGATGCTTAGGACTCCTTACATTTTCAAAAAAATAAAAAAATAACTTTTCATCTTAAAATCATATTTATCTGACATTCAAGAAAAACAACAGCAATTTATACACATTTAACAGTCCCTGGTTAATTTTGTTGAAAAACAGGAATATTTTAAATCTTTTCTGGAATGTAACGTACAAATTCAGCAACTTCCTCACTCAATGTCTGGAATGGACCCGTGTGTCTCAAGTTTCATGAAATCATGCACACATCATTCAATATTAAAGATGAATCCTTCTTCGTACTGGCTGAAGAACCAAGCTGTACTTGGTCATCAGACATAACCTTCTTCCTTATCCATTACACACAAACACGCAAAAAAACGTATAAAAAAAAAAAAAATAGGCCAGATGGAATCTTACTTAATTTAATTGGAAATGACGAAACAGTTAAGCTGTGCAGGAATTTATACAAAGAGCTGGGCATTTTTGCATCTTTGTGGAGTTACTATATATATTTAGACATTTTTAAAAGGCTCTACCTTTGTCCATGTTGTCTGCGTTTTTCTTGTTATGCTGACTTATCTGTACCCTGTGGGAAGCACCTGTGTCACATGTTGCAAGGGCAGTGACCTTTGTGCAAGATGGAGAGGACAGACAAATGGGGAATCAGAATCAGTGACTGGGGGATAAGGAGCTTACTGGAAGGAGAGGGGGGAAGAAATGGAAACGGGGGGTGCTGATAGCCACTGCCCAAGCCTCATTTGGCGCTCCAGGCTCCCACGCTTGCACATATGAGATGAGGCAGGGCTCCTGGGCAGAGGGAGATGGGGAGCTGTTGGGGGGGGGGGGGGTGGTCGGGGGTTTGCAGGGAAGTAATGGCGATCAGTAGC
>JAODJX010000042.1:16658726-16673231 GCA_026776945.1 Isichthys henryi | reverse complement strand
TTTTGATCCCAGATATCTGATCACCAAAGTCTTGGCTACATGAAGATGACTAAATGGTGTTGTTGCAACATTCAGTTGGATAAATAAATAAGAAAATCCTAACTCATGTTGCTATTTCTGGTCTCCTGCCATTGAATATGTAGAAATTTTCGTGTGTATGCATGAGCCATTCACATCTGGCCACATCCCCCCCCCATTTTATGACGCTGATGGGGATGTATCTGGATCGCGTTTCACTGTTGTGTGTTAATCAAATTACCATGTAAATGTGATTTGAATACGTGGAAATACGGCTATTTAGAATGTGAATAGCGATCTTCAGGTGGGGGCGGCACTACATGCCCCTGATGCAGGTGAAACAAAGAAAGACGACATGGTTTAATTTCTTGCCGACTTAACCTAATTTTAAAAAACTTCAATACTTCCAACAATGGACGCTTTGAAAAGAAAAACGATTACGGATTTAGTGTGCGGTTTTTTCATGATTCTACATAAAGATTTCAGTGAGATATAAACTGAAATCGACGTGAAAAATACACTGCATCGTTGATGATGCACTCGACCCCAGAGTGTTAAAGGAAAAATAATTAAAGTGGCAAAGCTTGCCAAGTGTTCTTACCTATGACAGAGTAAAAATATTTTAACAAAACTTTAACCTTCTCCCCCATATTATAATATCCGTATAGAAAGGAAAGAAAAAGCCTGATCTTAATACAGCTGACTATCAATGCAAGAATTGCGTGTGCATGTCATGTGATGTGGGTATTAATATCCCACATCGTCCAGCCCTATAAGATACTACAGGAATTTTTTAGTTCAGTAAAAATACCCTGCCTCGAGTTGTGCTGTCATTCAGCACCGGTACGAAAGTGGAAAAGTAACACCTTGAATTATAGTACTTTCTTGAAGTACCAAAAGTATGGTACCTGCTATGGTGGAAAAGCACCCTTAGTAACATCGGTATCTGTGAGTATCATAAGATAAGAGTACCACCAGAATGTTTCACACCATTGCAGGAATAATGTTGGCCCAGTAGATGGGTGACACAAAATTGAGATTCTTCAGAAATGCACACAGCATTATCTTCACAGAAAAGAAATGCACATCAACACCAAAACCTCATCCCAACCGTGAAGCACAGTGAAGGGAGCATAATATGTGTGGCTTCTTTGCGGACTTAGGGCCTGGATGGCTTACAATTACTGACGGCAGAGGATTCCAAGCTGTACCAGGGAATTCTACAACAGAATGGCAGATTGTTTGTGGAGTAAATCAACAAGGGGGTGGCTCAAACAGAAGGAATCCTGTATTCTAGAATGGCCAAGCCAGGCTCCTGACCTCAGTCCCACTGAAGTGATCAAATACAATTTGGAGCAAGGTGTTCAAGCAAGACATCCCGAAAATATACATGAACTGAAAGATGAATGCCGGCCTAATATATACATAGTCAGCATTACACCCACTCTTATGGGAATAGGCAAGACAAAAAAAAGGAAAAGTAACAAACACACCACATATTTTTATATTTATATATATATATATATATAAATTCCTGTTCTGCTACACTTACATTGCATTCTATTGGTTTTATTTTTTATTTCTACCAGTATCAAGAAGTACTGATGATACTCAAAACCAACAATACCCAATACCTTCAGCTTTAATAAAAAGGTCTCACTTGCACCCAATGAGCAGGTCTTACCAGCCACTACCAGCTTACAGCCATTCATCCAGAAATACAGATAACAGAACTCACAAACATTTTTTCCACCACTATATAAATGCTATTTGCTCTCAGTACAGTACACATACTTGGAGAGAGATGTCCATACAAAGAACTTGCTCTGTCTTACTCATACAACTCGCAGCTTCTTGCCGTCAAGGTGGACAAAAAGCTGCCTGACTTCTTATGATGTTTGGGGATAACAGCAGGGAGGGAGGCCTGGACGACGACTCATTTTTAACCTCAGTAATGTCTCACCGTTTTCTTCTGCAAACTGCTTGGCCTCTTCATATGTCACATCCCGCTGGGCTTCCAGATCTGCTTTGTTACCTATGAGAATGATCACCTGGGGGAACGAGGCAGAAGAAACTGGTTGCAAAGGTCTCACTTGTACACACACTACACACATCACAACACTCCATTAAAAATACAACAAAGTACATAGCTCTTCTTACAAATGCCAGTTATTTACATCTATATGCTTTATAAAACAACCTATGAACCCAATACACGATAGAAAAAAAATGACTATTTAGTAACATGAGTAGTCACAGCAACCTAAAACAGAATTTTCTGTGACGTTTCAAAAAAGAAATACAACTCTTACCATAGCATTAAAGGTTGGATGACAAATTGCTTCTTAAAAGCTCAGCACTAATTAACAGCCAAAAAATACAAGCAGAGACCCCCACATGCACATGCCCGCCCACCCACACCCACCCACCTATGTGCAGAGCTCCACCGTCTCAGTAGACTGACTTACAGTGACTCATAATGTGACAATGAATGCAGCCCTTAAACAGTCATTAGTCACAGCTATCCATCATCTGCCTGAGAGAATAATAAAGCAGAGGGTCACTTACAGTGTTGGGATTAGTGAGGTTCCTGGCGTCTGTCAGCCAGCTGCTGAGGTGGTTGTATGTGCTTCTCCTACAGAAGCACAACATGAAACATACGGATAATCGTCAGATCAGTCAGAGCTCAACTTTTATCTTTCACATGAAAAAGAGCTGGGATGAGAGAGAGAGAGAGAGAGATGGGGAGGAAAAAAAACAAATGACATCATCCTGGAACTGCACGGATAATGGTACCTTCATATTTCAAGGCTTTCCAGTGTTCATAATTGTACTTTTTAAGTAGAATCTCTTAAACTGGCATGCCAACATAAACATTTACCACACAATTAAAGAATGAGTCCATCAGCATGTGCACAATGACGAAAGTGGAGGGGATGGGTCCTTGGCTTACCGGGTGATGTCATAGACCATGAGTGCTCCAGCCGCCCCCCTGTAGTAGCTGCGTGTGACAGCCCGGAAGCGCTCTTGTCCCGCTGTGTCCCAAATCTGTAACTTGATCTTCTGACCGCTCACCTCAATTATTCTCGTACCAAACTCTACACCAATAGTGTGGGGACAGTCGGCCATAACTGACAAGGGAAGTGAACAGATCTATTTTAATCGTACTTGAAACGGATGTTTTCACAGGCAGAAATTCAGACAGTACGCTTAAAATGACAGCAATCTTAACGTAAGATGTAATATCAATGAAAGCTGCTTATGAGACAGCCCAGGTCCAACTAAAGCCATTTAATGAACCAGCATCCTCAGAACATACCAGTGGAAGCATTAAATGCAGTTTGTTTCACAGATAACCAACTTGCTGATGACTACTCAGAAACACTTTATAAACCCTTTGGATTATTATACTTCTAGACAGTTCACAAAAAAGAATGGTGATAAGACTGATCATGTATCACTCCGTTTCCCCTTACAATATGCAGCTGGCCCACACACCTACAGGACAATTTAAGCAATAACAGGTGGGCCCTATGTAAACAAGGAACCTCCCACTTTTACAGTAATGATTTAAGGGAACTGGACAATTTCCAGGGAGGAGGTAACTTGGGTAGAATTAGGCCAATTCGGACCCAACAAATGGCTTATCTTGCAAGCTGATGTTTGCTATAAATATAAAACTTCTAAATTACCCTATGTGTACAGAAAGTATAAGTATATGCAGTCTACCCCAAAAATACAACATTACACAAAGAGTTAAATTAACATAAATACGCATTCTCTTATGATGGATGGTAGTTCCGCAGGATTCAAATATTTAAAGCTAATTCACTTACATTTCTTTTCTGTAAACTGATGAAGCAAGCACGACTTTCCTACACCCATATCACCTGTGGAAAGAATGAATACCAGATGTCCACTTTTGTTATGCCGTATTTTAATAGGCCACGAACTCAAGGCCTCCATGCCTGATGGGCAGAATTGGTGATCCACAGACACGTCAGACATCTGCACTTACCGATTATGATATACTTGAAAATGTAGGAATAGTTGTAGGGAGCTGTGGCCATTGTGGCTCTGCGGGAAAATGAAAAAATTATGTTATAGCATCTAGGGAACCATCTTTGATATACTAAATTTGAGACGTTGCTACAAATATCTAAATGGGATTATGCTAAACTTAAGTCACACCTAATCTGCTTCAGATGCAGGACCGCCGTGTTACTGATAGAGATCTATAAGGTGTGGTTGGCTTGTGAGAAAATACAAAATGGATACCGTAGCTCACGCCAAAACGTGTACATTGCTACAGCGTGTGCACCTTCAGCTTTTTAAAAATGACTTTCTGCTTTCAGTCAGGGATTTAATGAGGGTCATCTGAAGAACTTTACAAGCAATGTTATTGTCTACCCATTTGTTACAGGTATATTAAAAAAAAAGATTCGCAGTTAATAGTGGCCACTTCCAAACACTAAATATACCCCCTACAGAAAAAAGCAGACAAAAAATACACAAGAACACAATTAAAAACATTGTTATAAATTCCTATTGTGCTATTCTTATGTAATTACACTATATTGCTTTTTTTCTACTAGTAACAGAAGGTATTGATAGTATCACAAAATGAACAATATCCAAAAATCAATGTGTGACTTCACTAGAGGAAGTAAAAGAAACTCCCACACATTGCACTGTTTGACCAAACAAGAAACTGAAGTGACTATTGAAACTCCAACATAAAAGGTTTCTTAACCAAACTGTACTTTTATACAACAGTATGCAAACAATACAGCCCCAAATCAAGATCAACTACAGTAAAACGGAACTAATCATTATCTACCAAGAGTCTGTTAAATAAGTTGGTGACGTTGCCATGACTCATGCCTGCAATTCACCTGCTTTTGTTCAATATTATCTCTGTAGAATCTAGAGCATTTCCGTACGAGTATTTGACCAGTTCTTGTTTCTCCTCCTCATTCATTTTTGATAAATCTCTCAGGAACATGCCACGCTGTCTATGAGCGAGTCCGACAGCAAGGATGAAGATGATTATGAGGGCGCAGACAGACCTCGTGCAAAAGGAGGCTTGATTAATTTTACACTGATTTTTTAACATACCTCAGACCTTGAGAAGGAACATTAATAATAAACATCGCTAAAATTGCAAAGCTTTGTTTGCAATGAAACAGTAAAAAATGTTTTGGTGAAACACTGATCTATAACGTATGCTCTCAACTAGACTTGGGTAGTACTACAGTCAGCCATGATACAGTGTTTTGGATTTTTGGATTTCACTTGATAAGATTTTAAAATACCTTCAAAGTACCATGTAGTGCGGTCTGGACAATAAGAAAAATTAGTTACTGCCTAATCTCAACCCAGCTGACCATTGCAGTCCCTGCGACATGACATAACTGATTTCGATAATGTGTTGTCAATATTAACATTGCACATTGTATGTATATTAGGTCTGCACAGAGTCAGCATTAAACCCAGGAAGTATTCGCTTTTTGTCCCTGGCCTCAAGCCAGACAAGAACAAGGCCAAACAAGGATGAACTACACTGGACTTGTGTTTTCCTGCTATTGCAATGAGAAACTGGGCTGGGATGGTGATGCAATGCTATAGGGAGGGGAAAGAGTATGTCAGAGGGCGTAATCAGTTCAAAAGATTAACTGCTGAAGCGCCATTCCATCTCATTGTACAGCATCAGAATAAAAGAGCAATACATCATCTTTATGCACAGAAAAGAAGAAACACCGGTCTGAGTTAAAAATATTAGCTAAATCACAGCCTGTTCTTGGCACTTAACCAAAAAATCATTTAAAAATCTGCTTCATATTTACTGCTTTTTCAGACACAAAACTATCGGCTGGTCATGCTATATTTTCTGTCTCTCTCCAAGGAAATTCTTGGTGTTTTAACAGGCACAGCTACCGGTTTATATAGGACACTAATAAGAAAAAATCTCAAAGTGCAAATTACCTTAAAAACAACTGATCTAATGACCGGAATCCAAACACATGCCATTTAAAGATGCCATTCACAGCTGCTGTACCTGTATCAAAAGGAGAGCTAATGAGGCAATAAACCGACATTTTTAACTCAGTTACTGTGTCAGAAAGAGGCTGAGTGGTACCATGGGGGGGGGGTGGGATAAGCAGCAAAGAAACCAAAACCTAAGAAAAGGTGGAGAAGATCAGGAGATGTGACGTGTAAAACGAGAGAGAAAGTCAAAGGGAAACCCAAGAAAGATGACTGACCAAGCTCGATCACAATATGCATGATGAGTGAGCATTAAAAACCAAGTTGTAAAATCAACGGTAGTATCTTAAAGCTACCAACATTTAACGCAACTTGATTTTATGACTGCCTATGGATTACACGTTTCACAAACAAGTACATAATTAAATAAATCATCATGCACTGGCAACAGAAACACACAGACAAAACTAGTTTAAAATCATCTTAAGTACTGTATATTTCTATCAACTACATGTTAGCTCACACCAGCTACTCAACTCCTCTGGATGGTGTTTACACTAAGGTTTCATTGTGTCGTCCTCATTAGCCTGTTAAATGATACCCAGACAAGAAACAGAAGCCATGTCTTGTGATAGTGCAATGCCAAAATCCACAGCTGGTGAGGAGTTGGCTCTGTGCCTAATGTAAATTGATAAAGTCCATCCATTTTGCACTCAGTTTGCATTGCGTGAGACCAGACTACATATTCATTATACGTTTCAAAAGAACTAACAACTTTAAATACAATGGTCAACTGAAAAGTAACCAAAAACTCACCATATTTAAAAAATAAAACCAGAAGACAAATCTCACTCTACCCCAAAGAACAATACGTATATTTGTAATACAGGATTAAAATGCACCTTCTTCTCGCAATGAGAATTCTGCTGGGATGTGATGACAATGCAGTTAAAGAATGAAGAACACTAAAGCTTCAATGGCCATAACAGAATCTCAGGTGGTGCATTCTGTTTAGTATGTAATGCAACAGCAGCCCTCTGAGAAGTCTTTGTTATCAAAGAAAGCTGATGTGAAAGTGTTCGATCGTAGGTCTTCTCATAATTGTCAAAGCACTGGGTCACATAATGACAGCCATCAAAATGTTGGTTACCTCAGTAGTGTCACCACATGAAAGCGCTCTTCTGAAATTTGTATTAGAAGATGCTAGGAAACAATGAGCACTTCAAAGCCAAAGAATTACAATTATCTCTGAAATCGACAAAGACAGACACCAAACTGATGACTTATCAATACCACAGTGAGAGGATCAAACACTCCTACTTTGTGGGATTTTTTTTTTTGCAGATTATGAACCTTGTAGCCAGTCCCCAGTTAACAGATTGTACAGATGCCTCTGCCATACTGTGTATATGACAAATAAAGACTTTGACTAGCAGTAGCTGAATCAATATGTGTACTTAACCGTACTTGTCTTCTCATGCACCCGTTTTACGTCGCCAGTCACTGCCGAAGACCAGTTCCAATACTAAGACCACAAGATCAGAGGACAGTGAAAAACCCCCAGATGTTGGTCTTGCTCCACCCCAAATATCAAGGATGCATCGGGTGCATCCTTGTCAAGCGAGAACAATCCCATGATTCATTGCGCGTTGTTGCGATGGCAATAACTGGCCATTAACTGTACTACTTTAATTGGAGTGACCTTAATTGGAGTAACATTTCTGTCAGATAGTATTTTCCTGCTGTTTCTCACTGAACTGGAATGGCTAACACCTATGTATAGTGTCTGTACAGAGCTGAAATAAATGATTTTTTTAATTGTAAACTTTATTTGTGAAAAAAAAACAAGTAATCAGACCAGTCATTTAGACTGAACAAGATTTTGTGTCATTTATTTAATACTACAATAAAATTAATTTTCTGGGGTAATCTGCTGGGCATACAGTATAGTGGAACAGCAGGTACACAAGTACACATCTGTCTCAATCCACTATTGGTGCGCTCTTTGTCCTCATGATCTTGGGAGATCATTCCTGAAAGGCAACTTGGCAAGACCGGTCGTGCCAAGACTGCTAGCATGGTCTTTGCATTCTTGGTATTGAGATTTACCCAGGATCTAAGGGAATTTCCTTAAAAAGCATGTTCAAAAACAAACAAAACAAAAACTCAAAATAACACAAGTTTCCCATCATTACATTTCATACTGAATGTGTGTAACCATACAAACATTTAATTCATATTACAGTGCACCTTAGATGAGGTTTTCACACTGCCCCAACCATTTCTGTTTTCTTAAGCATGTCACTGTCTAAGTGCTACTATTATTGAGCTGGCTCTCCAGAAAAGCTGCATAACCAATGAAAGCATGACAGCCACAGCACCAGGGAGCTGCCTCTCCCCAACTCATCCCTTTGTCAACAGATGGAGATAAAGCAGATAAAAATTGCAACAAGCAGATAAGGTTTGTGATGCGTGACATGTACAGGCTCATCATGTCAGTGTATTTATTCTTTGTGTAATTCTCTTCAAACTTCTGCAGTACTAAAACCATTTTAACATTTGCCTTAGACCTTTCTGTGAGTTTCAGTTTTAATAGCATTATTATATATTAAGTACTTGCCCTTACACTGCTGAAAACCAAACACTGATTTACACACAAACACACTGGGGAGATACGAGAGTGCAGGGCTATACCTGCCTGCAGTTTGGCATTAACTAGTAATTAATAAAAAAATTCTTCCAGATCTCACGCAGACATGGTGCCATAACTTCCCACTTTGCCCACTTTGCCTGTAATACACTCACTCATTTAAAGGCGAAAATAAAAACACATCAAGTTTATTTTCCTTGGTTTGCCAAAGATGAAAATATACTGTATGCAGGCGATGGTGATAATACTGAGGTTAAAACACTTAAACCGTAAACGGAGTACACATTCCATCAATATGTGCAAACAGTCGGTACATGTATATGCTGTGGTAAATTACACATTTTTATAATGCTTGATGGGAATAAATTACTATATTTTACATATGAAATTGTGAGTTTATCCATCAATGGAGCGGCATCTGACTGCGTGTTCGAACGGTGCTGGTTCAAATCCCAGGGCCAGTAGAGTGATCACATCACTGTGGGACCCTTGAATAACAGTCACATCATTGTTGTGCACTTAACACAAAAGCTTCTGGTGGGGTCACATAAACGACCCCGCACTCTGACCCCCAGTTTCGCTCGCACATGCATGTCACACAGGAAAGTAAGACAGGATATGTGAAAACTACAGATACACAAATGGCAAAATACAGTTTCATTCAAATGCACTTTGCCTTCTGGCAGACATATTTTCAAGCAAAGACATTATATTTGACAGCGTGTTGTTAAAGACAGGCCACGAGAAAATAATTACACTGCAGTGTACCTGCTTACATGTGCCCAGTGGGCAGCTGATTTCTTTGTGTATTTAATCTTATAATCAGCAGTACCTTGCTGAGACAGACCTGTTCAGGTGCTGTGTCATCCAGTTTCTCCCCATACCTATTTCATTTTGCAGGCCAAAAACGTGTTACTTAGACACCGTGTCTTCTTTCCTTCTCTGATTTTACTAGCTGCTCAGCTGGACCGGGTCGCTAAATCTTTTAACTGCTCAGTTACACCCAGGTGTCACATGACAGTAGCTAGTCAGCTAGCTAACTGGATAACCTACAGAAGACGGGTAGTTACCAGCAACCTATCCATTTGATATTAAAATAACGACACAAAAAGCCATTTTATTAATAAAAATAACAGACTGACTTTGATAGCGTAAACGAAAGGCTAGAATAACAAGTTAACTGACTACAGTTCATGGCTCGTTAGCTAATGTATTTCAACCGGCTAACTAGCTAGCTTGTTGCTGATGAGTTTTAGTGGGTAGCGGGTAAATGAAATGGAAATGACTGGCCGGTGTTTTGCAGCGGTGTATGCGGTCTGACAGCCGGGCTTTGCTGATGTACATACAGCCATACTGACATAGAAGCAGCCGATCACAGCTACCTAACGAGATATCGCCATGGATGCTAATTGGACTGTGCTGGCAAACTATGCACTTACAAGGGAAAGGATGAATATTTTTGGTTAATTAATTGCAGCAACTAGCAGGTGACGGCCTGTCACAAAAGCACTTCGCTGCTGGCCTACTCCCAGTCACCATGTCATCCCGCCGCTACACCCAGCCAAGCGCACGGTCGCTACCGCAGACCAGCAGCACTACACCCTAGGCGGATTTAACAAACATGCTGCAAACTGGCGAGACATCCAGTTAACTATTAACCAGTGAGGCCAGTTTCCGAAAGATGCACAGAAGTTGTATCGCCGGCAGGTCGAAACGGGCTCTTTAAATCGCTCAACAGTGGCTCTTTCCCGGTAACCTGAAGATTACTTTGACGTTTACCCCAGCACATGACAGACAAGAGAGAAGTTAGGGCGATATCGCCTTTGTCTGGCTCTCTTGTCATAACACAGCTGCGAATAACATGTTTTGCACCATTGCCACTGAGGTAGATAACAACAGAACTACAAATGTACCGTTTACGGGGAAAAAAGCCCGACATATCCTAGAGATACAAGGTTAGACATACGAGTCGTCACGTTTAAGAAGTGGGTGTAGCCACTTCCACCTTTCACGTTATTAACCAGCCACTAGTTTACTGCCTTCCCGATGCAGCTAGATGGCTAGCTGCTGAAAACCAACAAACTCGATAAACTGTCTCATTAGCTTGAGATCGCTTGCACTTACACATCGTTCATGAATTAAACCACCGTCTCCTATAGCAGGCACGGCACGTACGTGTGTTTACTCACCGCGGCTTGGCTTTTCCAGCAATGCTTCCCTCCGGGTTTACAGGCGAATCTGAGTAATATCCCTAGCTAAGGTATGCGTCCTATCCAAGATGGCGGCCTTCACTGTGCGTCTTCCGCCGTCTGCAGCGTGGGACAAAGGGCACGCGCACGCTGACATGCCGCAAATGCATTAAAAGCCACAAATCACCTGAAAACTTACTGCCTGTTCAATTCAAAACATGTATATTTAATAGAAATTATATATAAATAGACGACACTAAGCCTTTAAAAATACATGTGTTACACGGACATATCTATGTTGTTATTATCATTATTAATGATAATAATAATAATAATAACAGTATTTAAATGGAAACATTTGGAGCCAGTGAAAAATAATTTAATATTACTCACAAGATATCAGGATGAAAAGAGCAATGATCTCAGTATTAATGCACAAGCTATATTTTAAAATATCCCTGTGTTCTCCCTTATTGTGTGTGTGTGTGTGTCTGTCTGTCTGTCTGTCTGTGTTTGTCTGACTGTGTGAAATTTACAGGTTTCTTCATTTACTTCATATGATACTGATGATCAGAACTGGAGGGAAGCCATTGTTAAACTAAGAAGCAATCGAAGGATTCAATCTAACGTTATTCGAAGGAAAAGTGTACTCAGGAACCCTGGAACAGATATCGCTGGGTTTCACAGAGCTGAGATTGTTCTTTCAGTAAGGGTAACTTTAAAAATAACAGTCACTGGGCTTCGTGTCTTCAGCACTGTAGCCTGGTGATGAGAGAATCACATGAGGATAGTAGCAGTGGTCATGTAAATGTAGCGGCGGTCTTGTACATGAGAGTCTACTGGGATGCTGACAGGGCCACAGCGGAAATCTTTGGACATCTGGGCACTGATCTTAGATTTGCAATCCCTTACAGTCAAAGAACAGCTGGTCATGCATTCTTTCTTCCATGTTTTGAGGTCAGACACTGGAACAGTAGCCTCAATCAGCCAGAGAGCAGAAAAGTGACAGCAGGTCGAAGCAGAAAAGGCTGAGGAAAGGAAGAATATGGGAACTATGATGAGAAGCAGAAGCAGAATGCTGGGCGACACTGTAACAGAGCAGATGGCTCAGAGACAGCTTGCATAAAATATAACATTACTAGCTGAGTAGACTGGGAAATATCTGATGAACTGTTAGTATAATCATTCATTTGATGTTGAATATAACTGGTGTCTCTTAATTGGCCAGAGGGTATGAATGTGTGTATATGTGGCCTGTGATGTAGTGGCGTCCCATCTACCCGTACATCAGCCATGTGTCCTCCCTTGCCTGGAATGGGCCGCACCCCCTGTGACTAGAATAACAGGTTGAGAGATGGATGCTAGCATGAATGAATGGGATACAGCAAGGCAACTTCACACTTCCTGGTTTATGGGTTTGATTCCTGTCTATAGCTGTCCGTTGTTGAGTTTGCATGTGTGTTTGCATGTTCATGTGCGTTTAATTCAGTTACGATTACAGGTTACGTTTATGTTCATTTCACATAGTGTGTGATTGTCTGGCATGAGATGAGCATTCAAGGCTTCTTTGATTCTTCACTTGGCCCAATTCATAATCTAACATTTTAGATGGTTTTACTCTGTAATATGTAGTAATGTTTCACCTATATGGCCATCGTCAAAAGAAACACTATTTATTTGTTTAGACTTGAAGTCGTACAAGTACTCAGTGACTTTGTGACTCAGAAATTGTTGTGCAGGAAGGGATCACAGCCATTCTCACACATCGCACAGAGCTAAGACTGCATGACAAGCACCAAATCCTGATGTCCAGTATTAGACATCTTGCTTTAACCTATATCCCTGTCTGGACAACAGCCAGACTTTTTATAACTGGACAACAGGCAGATTTTGTTATGATTACAGAAAACTAGCAAAACACACATGAAGTACGTTGTGTTATGGACTAAGGACCTTTGAAACCTTACTAAAGAAGTACCGTTTTACAAATTCTAGAGTAAAGTAGAAAATAAAGAGAAATGTTTATGGAAAAATCATCTAAAGAGAACGAACACAGAATAATGATAAAAGAGGATAAAAAAGGATATGAGGGTATAGACGGTCATAATTTAGATTAGACTGTTTAAGAAAGTACGTATCCAAAAACCAATTTTTTGTTATTAATATTTATATAGTGGTTTAACACTTTGGTGCGTGAGATAGGCCTATTATTTAACGTATATTTTCGATGTTATTAGCAGATTCATATCTCTGCGCAAAATTGCTGAGAAATACGGTGTTAAAGACTTGCTAAGTCTTCCCTCAACGACAGTTTAATATAAATAATGTACATGAGTGTAGAAAGCGAGCAATAACTGCACTATATGATAATCACTGAGGTCAAACATGTTATTTGTATGGTTAAAAAAAGTATATATCTAACGCGAATTTTAAGAAAGTCATAGACTTTAATATCCTAATCAAATTAAGTATGCATTCTCGATGTTTGTAGAAAATATAAAGCATGAGATTAAAATCAAATACCCGACAAGATTATTTTCAAAAAGAGCTGTATTTTCGGGAGCGGATGTTTCGAATGATCCTAAGTACTATAACTCCTTTATTATGTGGATTTATTTAATACTCATTTAAAACGTGAAAATAAATGAATGTACAGACGAGAAACCGACAATGAGAGCGAAATGCAATAAGAAGAGAAGCTAAATATCTTCCTCCAACACACTGCATATCCAGAGTGGGACGGATCATCCAGTTCCGTGTTTGTAACGGAAGGAGGGCGGTTGGAGTCGCTGTCCAGCGTTTTTTCTGCCCCGTGCAGCGGGATCCGAGCCCTTCTGTCTGTCAATCCGTTTCTTAGGGGAGTTGGCCATGGCTAAGGTAAAACCTGCTATCTAAGGACGCAGTGCTGCGCATTGAGAGACGCACTCTGGACAGGCCGGTCGTACTGCTCAATCGACAAGCACCCGGTTACTACTAAAGGTAGACAAACTCAACACCCTTTTGTCACTGGTCTTGTCTTGCTTGTTCTTACAAAACTCACCAGCATACCGTAATCTTTACGCTTGTGCGCGCATGAACACAGTCATTTAAAATTGGTAACGTGCTTTATGTGTGGTTTATGATTTTGCTGCCTGAAACACTTTCTCATGCTGAGTAGACAGCACTATATATATCAGATATTTTAGGTATAATTTTCATTCCGATTTAGAAAATGATGTGTTGCTGTTCACTCTCTAATCCGATTAGCAATTTGGTGACGCTGCTGCATAACGTGGATTTGTAAATTTTCGTCTAAAAGTCCTTTATAAATCGTGGGATTTCCATGTCATCTGGAATTACGCTTACGTTAGTCACTTGTTGAAATATTTTGTTTATTTTGCATTATTTTCTAGAGGAAAATAGATTATAAATATATATATACAGACGTGGACTAATTTGTTGGTACCCTTACTGGGCTCCACTATTGACAGAAAAACATAAAAAAATTAGCCAAAATGCATATTGACAAGCCCCAAAGTTTCTGGGAGAATGTCCTTTAGACTAATGAGACAAAACTGGAGCTTTCTGGCCAGTCACATTAGATCTATGTTTACAGAAGGAAAAATGAAGGTTTAAAGGAAAAGAACAGCATGCCTACTGTGAAACATGGAGGGGGATCAGTTT
>JAODJX010000042.1:16647273-16658260 GCA_026776945.1 Isichthys henryi | reverse complement strand
CATTTGTTTAATTATATAAAATATTCAACTGAATCAATAATCAAAAGCAAAGTCTGATTTGTGTTAAATATGGATTAAACAATAAGGGATCCCATTAAACTTTTGTCAGTTTCGAGTTATTTCAGAGATAGTTGTGTTTTTTTGTTTTTGGTGGAAGGTTACCAACAAATTTGTCCACGTCTGTATATGTAATATATGATAGAATTAACATTTATCCTTTCTCTCTGTTAGGCAAATAATGTGAACTGATATCGTATGAATTATTTTGACTTTGTCTTTAATCATTTAATCTTTTTAACTTTAAGTACATCAAGTGTGTTAATAAACAATGCATGTCCTGATCTATAGGGTTCTTCTCCTCTTGTCACATTTGCACCTGCTACATTGTTCTACTTTTATTAATTCATTTCTTTAAATGCAATTGGTAACGTTGTCATTACTTAAGTAGCGGGATTTTGAGCAAATCTGACACTTCTAGAGGAAGTTTGAACTCCTATGTACAAAAATTATGGTGTGACCTAGAGGACTATTAAATTAAATAACACTTGTCACTTTGTGGCACAGTACTGTCTCTATACATGTACACTGATTGGGTATGTAAAGTGGTATCATTCATATACATTTAAGAAAGACTCAATTCATCTGTGCACAATATGCTTCTCTCTTGTAGCTGGTATGCGTCTCAGCACTCTGTAAGCAGGCTTTCTTTTTGATATTCACTGGTATCAGTTTCTTTTGTCTGTCTTTGTCCGAAGTGATTACTGATGCTAAACAGATGGACACATGATCTACAGTGTCACATGACCTTCTTTCCCTGTAACTCTAAGCCAGAAATGACCATTAATAAATGTTTTCTGGAACCATGATGTATGTAGCCGTTCTCTCTTCTGTATCTTTATTTGGAACATTGGAACGAATCTCTGAACTGTATATGACCTGTCAATGTGGTGTAAGAGGATTCATCAACCAATAGCTTCTTTATTGTGAAGGTTTGTGAAATGTAAACACTTCAGATGGTTTGTGTTGTGTCTTCAAATGTTATTTACTCCTTAACTGAGCTTTTTATGCTCATGTTAAAAACTGATTGTTACCCTACTAGGCGTTTCGTCTTTGTGCCAAGAAGACATTTTGGATTGAGCTAAGTGTGGGGTCAGCAGGAGCCCATTTCTGCTCTGCAAGGATATTGTTAGTGTTCAAAGCCTCTGCATGTTGGGAGAAGGTTTTCCCGTCCTGGTCCTGGGAGGCTGCTGTATTTGCAGGTTTCCATTAGCCAATCTCATCATTAGCTTGAGTGAACTGATGAACTGAAATACAGATGTTGATGCCGTTTCTACTCATGTGTATTAATTAAGAGAGAAGTGTTTCAGATGCATCGGTGCATTTAATGTCTAAAGTAGATCACTTCTAAATAAATTGTTGAGAAGTTTTTTTTTTTTAAATATTAAGCAATAATATAGGAAATTCTTTACAAAGAACTGAGATATGAACAATTAGAAAATTATCAAGAAATCCTTTTATACAAAATTCTTTTTTAGGTTTAAAGACATTTGTATCAAAAAATAGCAAAAGTAATTAAGATAGATAGACAGACAGACAGACAGACACCAAGATTAGAGGGTGAACAGCAGTGCACCGTTTTCAAAATTTTAAATGCAATCTGGCATGATTATCTAAGAGCTCAGCTGGAAATATGACCACAATAGACTGTACAGTGGAACAACACCGCCATGACTGGAAAATCCTCCTCTATTGGAAATATATGACTTTCCTAGAAAAAAAGAGTAAATAGCGTATGTTCCTTTGAGTGAATTATGGATTTTAAACATTTGAAAGGAAAAAGGAAAATAGTTCTTTGACCCTAGTTGTATCATTATATGATCCATTATTTTAGCCTTGTGATAGAAGGCATGCGGCCAGAATGTGCCAATACTCCCTATTAGTGGCACGATTATAAAACCATTTACTGTTGAAATCTATTATTTGGGCCTTATCTTTTAACTTGAAAACGCAGCTTATGGTTTTAAATGTAATTATTTATATTTTCTTTATTTGTTTAGACTAAGTTAGTAAAATCACTGTTGTGTAATATTTGTAGCTTATTTTCTGGTAATTTGAAAATTCGAAACTTTTCACATAACTTTTAAATATGCTAGCTCAATGTGAATTTCAGGGGAAGGCAACATTACTGTTTGAAAATTAACGTAACATGTATATGATAAGTTGATATGTGCCTGAATCTGCACCCCTTGACTGTTTTGTACCTTATATTACATGTGGTTAATATTATTCCCTTTGGAGTTGAAATAATTACTTGGCAATATTCTCCAGAGACCCTCTGAAAAGCTTTGTAAACAACTCGAGTGGTATTTTTGCATCGTGACTTCGTAAGTGGAGAGCACCTGCTAATTAAACCTACTGCATAATTAGGTCCCTTTCTGTGTATCAGATTCTGAAATCCTGAAAATACCCACATCTGAAACCCAGAAGTAGAATACGATGCTGAAATGGCAGGCCGGCTTTTATCATTCAGATGCGATGAGTTATTTATAGCCTTGTAAATTCTCTGGCTTACACTCTATAAAAGCACATCTCCAGAGTAGGGGCAGTTGTTGATTTAATGGATTACGCACTTTGTATGTGGTCGATTCCTGGTCAGGGAAGGAGGAGCTTGTAGATGTGTCCTGGACAATTAAGCATTGTTAAGGAGCTAGTCAGTGCCTCTGCCTCTGTTGTACCGCCTCTGTTTTGAGTGTATGCTAGCTGTAAACAGAGTAGAGCAGTCCAGACAGAGTTACTGTTTGTCTGCAAGGATGAGCCTGCGGAGGTGGGAGTGCTGAGCCGCACGGCAGATCTGAGTCACTTGATGTTTTGTGTTGTGGGCCGACTTGCTGGGGACCTGAAAGGGTTCCCTTGTTGTTTTGCTCAGATGTCTCGGCCCGTGTACACAATGAGGACAGTTGTTGCCTGTCTTTTCTGCTGAACCTGCAGCGATGAAGAATAAATTTCAAGACTCAAAAGTCTTGAGACCCAGCATAATTCACCATGAAAAGAGCACATTATGTAAATCTGTAACCAACGCTGCTTTGTCAATATACCAGTGACACCGGAGACATTTACCAAGTCTATCACAGTGTCGACCACGCGTAGCACTGTTCCAAGGAAAAGAACACTGCTAATATTAAGATGCCAGACAGAAGCTTCTAGTTTGACATAGTGCATGTGTTCGTACCTTTTAGGCGTCATGGTCTACTACCCGGAGTTTGAACAGGCTGGCCGGAAGCCAGGCCTCCAGGTATGGAGGATTGAAAACATGAGCTTGGTTGAAGTGCCAGAGAATCTACATGGAGACTTTTACACTGGGGATGCCTACCTCATCCTCAACACCATCAAGCAGAAGTCTGGCTACCTGCAATACGACCTTCACTTCTGGCTCGGTAAGAAAGGCACCGATTGAGGAGACCCTCTCCTATTGGTCATCCATGTCCTGTTTAACAAAGCTGTCCCTCGTTTGTAATTATCTATCAGTTACATTATAATGCATTCATAAAGTACCATAAACATGATTAATAAACAATAAGCATTATAAGCAATAAGTATTATAAACAAGGCTAATCATTTATAATAAGGCATAACACGTTATGTATTATGAATGCTCTATGAAGCTCTCTTCTATAATGCACTATAGATACCTTCATCATGCATATAATAGTCAGTATAAGAATTAAGGATGCTTTGTCCTGCATTATGAAGGTATTTATAGTGCGTTATTAATGTGAGCTCCATAGAACATTCGTAATGCATAATAAGGATGCCTTTTTAGTTGTAGCAGTGCTTATGACACTTTTTGAATGCATTATAATGCATTATGTCTGCTTTAAGTAAAGTGTTACCAAAGTTTGTTTTCTCATTGAACTTTTTAAAAAAAGTTTTAAATGGTGTTTAATAATTTATTCAGATGTCCTGCCTGCCTTTTCACTATTACAGGAGATAGCTGCTCTCCTGATGAGTGTGGAGCGGCTGCTATTTTTACAGTGCAAATGGATGATCATTTGGGAGGCAAGCCCGTCCAGTACCGCGAGATCCAGAACCATGAGTCACAAACATTTCTAGGCTACTTTAAGTCTGGACTCAAATACATGGTGAGAACTAGAGATACTCGTTATAATTCTTATTCCATAAAGCTGTTACAATACTGATATGTATGTGTCTCTAGTAAACAAAAGTAAGCTTTTACCTTCCTCCTGTCCCAGGAAGGTGGCGTCGCTTCAGGCTTCAGACACATAGTGTCCAGTGAAGCTGCAGTTCAGCGTTTACTGCAGGTGAAAGGTCGCCGTGTTGTCAGGGCGATAGAAGTGCCTCTCAGCTGGGCCAGCTTCAACAGAGGAGACTGCTACATCCTGGACTTTGGTGCTGTGAGTCCATTTAAAGAGACTCTTTCTTGGGTCTGAATTTGATTGGAACTTATATTGGGTCATTAGTTAACTAGAGGCTGGGTTATATTTAAATGTTTGGTTACAATACACATTCACTTTAAAAAGACATTTAATGAACAATGTCAAAATCATCTTTCTCCAAATAGCAGATCTTTGAGTAATATTATTTTCTTTGAAAACTGTTCCCTGTCTTTCTTTCAATATCACCATAGATATTGAAATAATTTGTTGGTGAAACACAATGCATGTGATGTAAATTATCGCCAGTGCCGCATCGGAAATGCAGACCAGATACATTATATGGACAAAATTACTGGGACACACCTCTTAATCTTTAGATATTCTACAATCAACTGTAAGTGGTATTATTACAAAGCGGAAGCATTTGGGAACATCCACAAAGTGTTATACAACGTAAAATAACAGAGCAGGGTTGCCAAGTCCCGAAGTGCATAGTGCATAAAAGTCCCCAACACTCTGTTGACTCAATAACAGCATCTTCCTCTGGCATTAACCCCAGCACAAAAACTGTGCACTGGAAGCTTAATGGAATGGGCATCCATCGCTGAGCAGCTGCGTGCAAGTCTCACATAAAAAGCACAAAGCAAAAGTTCAGTGACGAATCACGCTTCTCTGTCTGGCAGTCTGATGGATCATTCTGGGTTTGGCGGATGCCAGGAGAACGTTACTTGCCTGACTGCATTATGCCAACTGTAAAGTTTGGTGGAGGACGGATAATGGTATGGGGTTGTTTTTCAGGGGTTGGGCTAGACCCCTTAGTTCCAGTGAAGGGAACTCTTAATACTTCAGCATGTCAAGAGGTTTTGGGCAAATCTATCCTTCCAACTCTTTGGGAACAGTTTGGGAAAAGCCCTATTCTGTTCCAGCATGACTGTATCTCCATAAAGGCATAGCTGGGTAAATTTGGTGTGGAAGAACTTGACTGGCCCACACAGAGTCCTTACCTCAACCCCACCAAACACCTTTGGGATGAACTAGAACGGAGATTGTGAGCCAGGCCTTCACATCCAACATCAGTGCCTGATCTCACAAATGATCTTCTGAATGAATGGGCAAAAATTCCCACAGACAGACTCCATAAACTCGTGGAAAGCCTTTCCAGAAGAATGGCAGCTGTTATAGCTGCAGAAGGGTAACCGACTCCAAATTGATGCCTATGGATTTAGATGGGATGTCAGTTTTCTGTGGGTGTAATGGCCAGGTGTCCCAGTACTTTTGTCGGTATAGTGTACAAAATATTGATATTTTGTTTTGTTTTGTCTTCGCCACCAAAGGAAATTTACCAATGGTGTGGATCTCAGAGCAACCGCTTTGAGAGACTTAAAGCGACTCAGGTTGCCAAGGGGATTCGTGACAATGAGCGAAGTGGGCGGGCCCGTTTGTTCATTTGTGAAGAGGGAGAAGAGAAAGAGAAAATAATAGAGGTAAAAAGTCAACCTGGAGAGTATGCTTCTGAGATAATTATTTTGGTCAAAAGGTACAAGAAGTTTTTTTTTTTTCAATTCTCAACTTTATGTACTTTGTTTTCCATTATATACAAATATAAAACTTATCACAAAATATAAGTTAATGAAATGTTAATGAAGCTTTCTTGGAAGCAATACTGTGCAGGAGAAATTATCTCCTCCGGTTGGCTTCCATTTGAACGTAGATATTTAGCAGAAACATCGTAACATCTCCAGGTTCTTGGACCAAAACCAGATTTGCCCGAAGGACTGTCTGATGATGTCACAGCTGATGCTTCAAATAGAAAACTGGCAAAATTATACAAGGTATGAGAACTGGGAAGAATCTCCTAGACAATCTCCTAACTGTATGGTGATATGATATGTTAATTTGTATTCAAAACTGATCATTGTGCAGCGTTTCATTTGCAAATATTCCTTGAGATACATTTTTTATATACAATGTTTTTAATTTATTGAGACACCTGTTGCCCAAAGTGTAACTTGATAAGAATATTGTTGTTGGTCAGTCAGGGATTAATGGATTTCCTGTCACAATAGTAAAATAACTGAAGAATTTTGCCCATTGACACCCTCTTGCTCACTCAGGTGTCCAACGCCGGTGGAGACATGGCCATTGCCATGGTGGCAGCAGAAAACCCGTTCTCCCAGAGTGCACTGGAATCCAGTGACTGCTTTATTCTAGACCATGGCTCTGATGGCAGAATTTTTGTGTGGAAAGGTCAGTAGGGTGTCCCATGGGCACTGTGGTTCAGAATGGGTCAAAAAGGCACTTCCTGTGAACTAGCCGTTGAAGGGCAGTTCTCATTCAGCACAAAGATCGCATTCCATTAAAACTGGTGTCCTTTGATGAAGGTATGCAGCAAGTAACCTGCAGGGGGCAGTCAACTGCAGAGCAAATGTCCTGCTGGAATCTGTGATTTGTAGTGAACTTTTTAAAATCCAGTGTATTTCAGAAAGTCGCCCTTATGGTCAAATAAATAGCAATGTTTGTACAGGTAAGGAGTCCAACGCAGAGGAGCGGCGCGTAGCGATGAAGGCTGCGGATGAGTTCATCAGGAAGATGGGTTATCCCAAGCACATTCAGGTCCAAATCCTTCCTGAGAGAGGGGAGACGCCGCTGTTCAAGCAGTTCTTCAACAAATGGAGGGACGTGGACCATACCGTTGACTTGGGCTTGGCCCACGTCTCCAACAAGATTGCGAGAATTGAGAAGGTGCCTTTCGATGCCTCCACTCTGCACAGCAGTACGGCCATGGCAGCTCAGCATGGAATGGTGGACGAGGGCTGTGGGCAGAAACAGGTAAAGTGATTACTGGCTCCTTGGGGGCTGCCTATTCACTGCTCTCCTGTGTTGTGACTGGGATGGCGTTCACGCTCTGAAGAAGCAGATGAAATTACAGAAGCATACAAGAAAAAGCCATTTGTCCACATAGAATTCAGGCACGAAGGGTCTTGCCCCTCTTTCATATTATTTATCTCTGTCTATAGATCTGGCGTATTGAAGAATCAGACAAGGTTCCTGTAGACCCCTCTCACTATGGTCAGTTCTTTGGAGGAGACAGTTACATCATCCTTTACAACTACCAACATGCCGGACGCTGCGGACAAATCATCTATATCTGGTGAGAGCTGTGGTGAAAATTGTTCTTCAGTGTGTTTGAAATGAAAGTGGGCATTTCTCTAAATCCATATCATATATTTTGAATGCATTCATTCCTAAAATATGTATTACTCAGTATATTTAGATCTCTAAAATTAAATTCTGTATTATTTATTTTCTTGGCAAATTCATTGCCTGTTGTCCATATGCATGATATATTCAGTCAATATGGCAGCACAACAAGGACCCCTAGTATATAACTGTGTGTGTGTGTGTGTATGTGTGTGTGTGTGTGTGTGTGAGCAGGTATACCTATCCTTATGGGGACATAATGTCCCCATAACGTAATAAATATCCGTTTTTTTTTTTTCATTTATGGGGACCGGTTTCCTGGTCCCCATAAAGGAAAACTCTATTTTATAAAAATCAGTGACTGCTATGAAAAAACTAATGCGAAAACTCTTGTATTTTGCCTGGTTACTTATGGTTATGGTTAGGGCAGGCTGGGGGTTAAGGTTGACATAGCATTTAGCATTTTCCCCATAGAAGTGAATGATTGGTTCCCATAAGGATAGGTACACCCTACATGCGCGTGTGCGTGTGCGTGTGTGTCCTGTGATGGAATGGAATCGTGCTCAGGGTACCCACTGCTTTGTACCATATTACTGACAGTGGATAGACAATTTAGTGCTCTGGCCTCACATATTCAGAGTTAACAGTGCAAATGTTTATCAAAGTAAATGACATTAATCACAGGCTGTATAAGACTGTATCAGTTGCTTAAAAGGGTTATGGCTTATGTGAATGTTATTAACCCTGCAACCCTGTATTCGATAAGCAGTTTAAGGGTGGTTAGATAGATGAATGGATGGATGCATGGATGGATGGATGGATAAGTGTTATTAAACCTAACCATATAGCTTGCTAGGCTTAGCCCAACATGCACATTTAGATGCCTTAACAATATTATAAATACAGAAATACTTACATAGTTGCAACTCAGGTTGGCAATAAAATAAAACTGCTGTTCAAAGGCAGGGGACAGATTCCACTCAGGATGAAATCGGAAAGTCGGCCATTTTGGCTGCCCAGCTGGACGAAGAGATGGGGGGGGCACCGGTACAGGTAATGCTGACAAATGCAGATGCTTAAAACCCATTCAAAGCTGATTTTACCTGAAGAATATTCAGTTTGATTATTTGTGTTTTCAATAAGTATTAAAAGTTGGACATACATATGGTTTTGTGATTTAAAAAAAAATAGTGACAGGATGCGATTTAAGAGTTTTGTCTTGTGTTTTTGACTGAAATGCGTGAAACCCATGAGAAACCAGACATCTAGTATATTTTTCTGGCACGACTTATGAGTGCTGGGGTAGGAGGCTGTCTTTGTTCTGATTTATCTGGAAAACAGCATGTGTTTTTAAGCTTTAGCATTTCGTGTGGGCTGGGGTGTCGGCTGGTGACCCCCCTTTCTGTATGAATACCCTTGTCACGAACGCTCTGCCAGTTTCCTCTTTCAGTGTTATGTTCACCTGCACATCTTCAGGATAACAGTATGGTTATTGTAGGGGCTTGTCTTTCTTTCTGCTCTGTGTTATGCTACACAGCTAAGTGTCACGGGTACAGACTGTCATTGTCATTAGCTACCAAGGTTCGTATCACTTCCAGATACCTGATCCTCTTACTAAAACTCATGGACATTTGTTTAATATGGATGTTAAGTAGCATATTGGAAAGACAAGGGCTTCACCTTCCTGTGATACTCCAGGGGTCCGTAGACTAAGATGTTTTATCCAGACCTTCTGTGTCACAATCACGCTTGACAGGACACTATACAAAGCTGTTGGGCAAAGAGTCTGATGTTATTTCCCATTCTGCATCCATGCACACTGCCTCTGGTGGAGAGTGACAACTGCAGTTAGTGAGTCATAGTTACCGTTTAAGTTCAGTGCTATTTTTCCAATTAGTTTCGCTTTATTGGTTTGTTTTTTGTCTTTATTACAAATCTGCTCCAGTGCCATAGGGATTATGGAGGTCACCCGGGAACTGGAAAATATAGGTCCAAATTAGCTTGTATTAAGAGGCCTTCAGTGTGTGCTTCTCATACTTACCAAGGTGCGGGTCGTCCAGGGCAAGGAGCCCTCCCACCTCATTAGCCTCTTCGGGGGGTTTATGGTGGTGCACAGAGGTGGCACCTCAAGAGAAGGAGGCGAGACGGCAGACGAGGATGTCCGGCTGTTCCAAGTCCGCGTCAACTCTGCCGGCTGCACGCATGCCGTGGAGGTGAGCAAATGGGGGTAACAGCTGGGGAGGGAGCATGGAGGGAAGGCCTAGTGGGATAAAAACAATCTGGCTGCTCCCAAGAAAAGAATTGATCAGAGGTTGTAGTTTACGACAGGATTTTGTCGATTTTAAGTGCCAGGAACATTGTCTGCTAAGCCTACATGTCATACATCTGATCCCTGCACCCGTGTTTAGCGTTGCGCAATCCCTCTTTTCAAGGTGGACGCCACAGCCTCCAACCTGAACTCCAGTGACGCGTTTGTCTTGGTGACCCCATCCGTTTCCTTCCTGTGGGTGGGGCAAGGTGCCAGTGACCCTGAGAGGGATGGTGCCCAGCGGCTGTGTGATGTTCTGGGGGTGTCCGCGTCTGAGCTGGGGGAAGGTGCAGAAACAGGTGAAAAGGGGTCTTTATTAGTGTTTATATCAATGTAACAAGGTAGGTAGGGTTGTACTGCCTGTGTATATTTGGAAAATGAAATCTTTCTGGCGTTTTATCATTTGAGCCACAGAGAGCCAAACATTCAAAGATCAAATGATTCACGTCACGATTGATGATAAGGCAGTTTATCCCTGGCATGGATGACTGACTTGATTGCACTACAGATAGTGATGAGGTTAATCATTTTATTCCAAAAGGACATATCTATGTAAGCTGAACAGACATCTTGTAAGCATATGAAAATGTGTTGTTTCTGTTTTTCATAACATCCTTAATGTGACAATTCGATAGGTAATTCAAAACAACTTTTTTAAAATGTTTGGTGCCTACATGTCCTACTTAGTCGCCACTTTTTAATATACGTGTGAAATTATGAAGAGTTTTATGCCAATTTTCTTTCTGTGGGTACAGATGATTTTTGGGAGGCTCTGGGAGGACAGGCGGAATACCGTACCTCCGCGAGGCTGAAGGACAAGATGGCGACTCATCCACCTCGCCTCTTTGCCTGTTCCAACAAGACAGGACGCTTTGTAGTGAGTGTCGGCCACCGTCACAATCAAGTTTAATTAATCTGCACTTCAGTTTATGTCCACAAGAAGGCGCAGGTCCTCAGCTGGTTAAGCTTTATAGTATTTCCCAGCTTCTTTAATGCTGTATACACATACATCCATCCATCCATCCATTTTCCAAACCGCTTATCCTACTGGGTCGCGGGGGGTCTGGAGCCTATCCTGGAAGCA
>JAODJX010000042.1:16619103-16629475 GCA_026776945.1 Isichthys henryi | reverse complement strand
GAGGCAACGAGCCTCTCGGGCAGCACAGTGCACACACACACACACACACACACACACACACACACACACACACACACTACAAGCGATTTAGGGACAGCAATAGATCTGACTGCAGGTCTTTGGGGAGACTGGAACACAGGGAGAATAAGCAGAGGCACACAAGAGTCAGATCTGAACCCTGCACTCTGGAAGTGAGACGATGCTTCCCACAGAAGCACCTTCCCACCCTTAAATACAGCTCGTTAGCTAATTAAGTCGTTCTTACCTTCTTGTCTTAATGTCTTGAATCTCGACAGGTCATATTTTACCAAGTGGTAAACAACAGAAGGAGATTTCGCTTCCACATTAGGGATAAACTCTTTCAGCTCTTCAATGCATCTCTGCATGTCAGGATCCGTAAAGTTCAGCGCACTTTTAAAAATAATATGGAAAGACTAGGATCAGTCAGAGTACATACAATGCAGATATCTTAAACAATGCTTGTCAATGAACTTTTGTCATGAAACCAATAAACCTACAACATTCTTACAGAATTAAGCAAGCGTGTCATGACTTTCTGTGAGCACCATACGTGACATATAAACAACGCATGAAGCCATCATGCTGGATCAAATTCAAACTTGTGCACTTAGATTTAAACATGGACTACAGGGCTTTCCTCAGGGATTCATTTGAAGGTGGAACTTTAAACGTGCAACTCATGGTCAACAATATGGTTTTATCCGATCAAAAGGCAGTAGGGGCAGTAAAACAGGGCTACAGGTCACTTTTCAGTCTGTCGATTTATAAACTGAATGACAACTCGCACGTCTTTCCCAGCACACTGGTTAAATTAATAAATCACCACACTCACCTGGTGGAGATATTCTCCTCCTCACCCTCAAGATCATCATCTACACTTTTCAAGTCCTCCTCTGCAGCATCAGCAGTGGTCAGTTTCTGCGTTTTACTGTTAAGCTTATATTGCTCCCCTTGCTCCTCTAGATCATCTGACGGTATCACACTGGAACTTTCCCCATCGCCATTTTCCTCCCTTTCACGGTGCTTTTTCTTCTTCTTCTTTTTCTCTCTCACTCTTTCTTCTGCACCCATTGTATTGTTGTCTTGCTCCATTTCGGAATCTTTCCATCTTTTCTTCTTTTTCTCTCTCACTCTTTCTTCTGCAATCACAGTCTCCCTGTCAGGCACCTCTAAAGCATTTTCTGCAGTGTCACTCACCTCACTCCCTTTCATCTTCTTAATTTTTTTCATGTCCTCCACCAGTGCCCCCTCCGTCTCTGAAACCACGGGGGCACCACCCTCCTCCTCCTCGTTTCCCTGCTGTTGCCGCTGCCTTTTCATTTTTCTTCCTTCTCCTACCGTTACAGATTCAGACACCTCAGCAGATACTTCAGCGATGCCACCTTCCATTTTCCTCTTCTGCTTCTTCTTCTTTCTGTGTTTCTCCTCCCCTGACTGCGTTTCTGAGCTGGCAGCCAAACTCTCATTTAGCTCTTCCAGTGATAGGGTTGATGTTGAGGATATTTCCATAAGACATCCATCACTCCCTGATGCCATCATCTTCTTTTTCTTCTTCCTCCTGTTTTGATATTCCTGCAGGTTTGCTTCATTCTCCAGCATGTTCCCTGGGGGGGGGGACGACGACATAAGATCAGGATTTAAAGAAGTCATTAATATACCTCCATATAACATCTGTTATTAAAGCCAAAACTAGGGTTTACATTTCAGTCAGTTATTCAAGTATTTATTGCTACAAGCATGGTCTGACACACTCTTCAACAAATTTTACAAAGAATTATACAATTGAAAAGTTTCAAAAGTATATATTTCAGTATACATTTGGTCTATATAGTTATATTTAACCGCACAGAGGAGGATTTATTACTTCAGAGACAGAGATTCTTCTACATCGGAAAAGGATTGTTCAGTGGAATAACTAATTTATTTTAAAGTCTGCAGTCTATTAGATTTAGCCAACTCTCAGGAACCGGCCATTTTTTGCTATGTACAGGCCATGAAATGGGCTAAACGACGAGATCCAATAGGCTTTAGGATTCGTTTGCGCTAGTTCGCTACAGATAGCCAATGCGCAACCATGTGGCTAACATCAAGGGCGAACGACACCACGCAGTATTCTATGCGTAAAATGTCTAGCCGAACGACATGCGAACAATCTCCACTAGCTTCGATAGCATTTGCGATCTTACATCCACGAAGTGGAGTAATAACCTGGACTTCGTACGTATAATCCTGCTATGGTTAGAAAGTTTACATATCGTAAAGATATTACCTAAAACGTTTTAACTCCGACCTGCTTAGCTAACCATGTGTAACGCTACCTCACTAGCAAAACGCGTAGCTATTTAGCTAGCTACCTCATCGAGCTGCCTTGGAAGATAACGCTGCGAAATAAAACAGCAACTCCGTTTTGCAACCTAACCTTATTCAAGCTAATGAATGCCCCTTTATTAAAGCTGTTGGGTCGACACACGACGTGCTATTAATTAATCTGAAAAATACACAAGTTAAACTTAACAACTGAATAACTCACCGGCCACGATAGTCACACAGACAACCGGAAGTTGTAGAAACCATAAAAGCACCAGAAAGCGGGAGATCACGTTAACCCGAAGATACCAATATGGTGGTAATTACACCCAGACTGCCAAATCCCAGTGCTTGTTTGGTACTGCTCACAGGTGCCCAAGGCGTACTAGTGTGGTCTTCGGTCAAGCTGCGTTCATCATTAATCAGGGTGATTTCAAATGAAATTACAAGTACGGTGTTATTCACGATATGGAACTGAACAGTTCATTAAAATGAACGCTGTCTTATTGACTCCACTATTAATAAATAATGCAAATTAAAATGATTTAGTATTTCTTACTGATAACACAGTGTGAAGCTGAACACAAAAATTAAGGTCAGTATTTAGTTAATGCAGCTGGTAAAATTGAATATTAATTATACAATTTATTAAATGAATTCTTATCAAAAATACTTAAAGAACTCGATTCAAACAAAAACCAGTATATCTAGTGGTTAGTCGGGACAAGAATTGAAAAACACCACTGTAGCCCAAATTCTGCTCTTATTACAACATCATTAAAGCCCATGTTTTACTTGTATTTTACATGTGTTTGGCTAGAGTTCTTCCACATGATTCACACAAGCTGGTGAACTTGTAATCGAACTTTCTTTGAGCGTGACAACTGTTAGTAACAAATGCATCTTGTGTACTCTGTACAGTACATACAACTCATCGAAAATGTCTTCCTGTAACATAATTACGTATTTTTCAGTGACTTACCTTACTGGAATTTCATATAAAACCAAGATAAATCATGTAAGACCCTTTCATAATCAATATGATTCTGTAAAAACAAACTGAAGCGATTATGTTTAACACAATATAAAATTGATAATTTCTATATAATTCACAAAGGTCAAAAAGAATAACTATCAAAAGATTGATATAAACTTATTTCAGAAAGGTACAGATCAGTGGAGTGATCTCAAAGATCACGGAATGGTGTAAAGATCATCGGTAAGAGTAATACAGCACCATCAGGATAATGCAAAGGTCAGAACATCCCTCCACAGAGCGTGACATTTTCAATTTGATACAAGTCTGCACACACATGCACACACATTTACACGTATGTGACAGTTTATACCTTGTAAATGGGCTTTAGCGTTTGCAAACTACTTTATGCTTTTGATGTAGCTAGTTTTAGCTTTATAATGCAATAATATAGGTTTGCCATAAGATTTCCTGCCTGAGGCTGCGAGTCTGAAAGCGTGCATGAGAGCTGGCAACCCTGCTTCCAAGTCAACTGGGTGCGTTATCAAGAGTCCAACTGCAACCTTAAAGGAGCTTCCTTTACCCCAAACTAGGATGCAACATAATACCTATTTTAAGAAACTATAGGACATGAAAACAGGTGGATGGATGGAGTATCGACGTCTATGTGGCATATGAATGGACAGATAAGTGTCTGGAAGTCCCAAGCAAGCAACTGGACAGTGAATAAGTAAGAGTCTACGGCAGGGGATGGTGTTAGTTTGATGCTGAGGTGTTCCCAAAAGCAATAGAGGGTAGTGCGGGACTCTCCGGATCAGTTGGATTTGGGTAGCTTGTTCTGCCATCCAGAAATGACATATTTAACAAGTTTAGTATGAGACTTTTTTCCACATGGTGGAAGAATTACCTTGTACCAATCACCTGCTGATTGTAGCAGGCGGGTTGGAAACCAGGCCCTGGTGAGTGACTTAATGTAGGTGCTGTTCTATTGATGCTGGCAAACATCTGCAACTTGATGCAAGCACCACTGGAGCCACTGCAGGGAAACAAGGAAAGCTGTAACATAAATGCATTTTGACTGATTAAATGCTATAATACTTCTGCATTTTGGAACTCCTGCAGTGGTTTCTCAGCAGATCCTGGAATCCCTGCTAACAGATATTCAGAAAAGCTACACTGGTTCTAACTGATACACAGCAGACTATGTATTTCATTTAACTTCTCTATGTATTTATAAGGTGTAACCACTGGACCATGTGCAATATTCATATTTATAGGTTTCCAGACATTGGCTTGTCCTACTGTTTTCCCCAATCTGCCTGTGAGAATGGGGGTGAATCCAGAGCAATGGTTAGCTGACTAGGGTTACTTGTATTGAGAGCTTCTTGTTCAATGCAAGTAATTTTACACTTATATGAATCAGCTCATGTGTTAAAGTACATAACTGAATTAATTTTGTATTGTAAGCTTTATAAATGAAGTGTAATTTGCATGTTATACACATAATGTGGGATATGCAATTTGTGTATGTGACTTTACATGATTTTTTTTAGGGTTGCTATGCACGTTTACTACTAAACTAAGCAAATTATTGATCATTCATCAAGTATGAATCATAGTAAGAAACATACACACTACCATACACTAAGGGCAATTTAGAAAAGTCAGTTAATCTAATAGCTACACCGCTTTACTCACTAGGATAACACTATTGTATTAGATTAACTTCGTGACACGCAGTTCCATTGTACGGTGTTACAGTTTTATTCTGTTTTTAAATTGTTAAACCTGTATGTTTCATCTAATTTTCCTTTAAATACGGTCATTTAAATAGACCCATTCAGGTTTAATCTTTGTATGTAGACGTGACACATTAGACGCCGCAATTCTGTTAATTGTTAAGGCACACTTGTGGTTCATGTGCGTTTAATTCACTATTGTCAGCGGTAATAACAGATTCCCCTCTAGCTTACATATACTTTCTATAAGGAAGCCGCAGAAACACGACGCAACACATACATCATCCGGAAGTTGTCCGTTGCCATGGTAGCGCACAACAGCAACAACTAAAAGACGAACTTGAAAGAACGGTGTGATTTGTTAAATTATTACATAAAATCGCCGTTGCGGCTTTACTTAAAAAGCTATAAAATATTTACCTGCTAATACGAAGAGTACAAAGGATGTCACCTATCAGTCAGAATCACGTCTGACTGATATCAACATTGGCGACCACACGAATCCTAGGTTTGTTAAAATTTGCTTTTAAGGATTGCATTGAGTTAATGTAAGTACGCAAGTTATTTTTTATTAAATTGTTTTAATTTTGGTTAATGTACAATACAATTAAGTTAAAATAAATTATTTAAAATGTTATTTTAAACTGACATCTGAAAACACCATCCGGTCTCTAAGGGTGTCTCAGTAACTTGTACTAATTTTCATAAGTAAAATCTTGAAAAATTAAACGTACTCGTACAAGATTAATGAAATATTTTATGCATGATATATAACAAATATAGCCTAACATTTCTCGTTATGTTAGAAACGTAGCGACTAAACGAAAGGGAAGCATTAAGCTTGAAAGTTATTGTTTCTTTATTGGTCCCATGCAGTGTCTCAATACTATAATAACGGATTAACATACCAGGAAAATGCGTGGGGGGATTACCATGCATATATTTTCTGTTTTGATGCTATACATTTCTACGGACAAACCAACTGTGTATGATGAACTTAGTAAGAACAAAACTTTCCATTTTAATGAGAAAATATGCATCCACAAAAAGTAACTACAGCACTTTCAAATTAGACTGTCGGCTCCAGATCGGCATCCTTGGCGCTGCCATGAGAAAACTGAAACTTCAAACTAAGGTGAGGTGTTTCGAATGTCTTTAAAAATTATTGTTACTGAATAAAGCTAAACCTACGACGGAACCACAAATATCTTACATTGTCTTTTGAGCTTCTTTAGAAAATGTGCCAAATTGTATTAATTGTATTAATAAATCAGTAACTTGTGTGTATGTAGGATACTTGCCAGAAGTTAGGCTACCTGTTTTGTGTATAAACACGTCGTATTTATTGAACAAGACATCTTTCCTATAATTCTCAATACAGAATGATAAAAAACGTCAGTACCTACCTAAAATTATATCTTATAGCCTACCTGGTCGTTTTTTACAATAACTGTAAAATGTTAATTAGTGCGTTAATTAATTGTGTTGAACAATGTAAGCCTTTCACAAAATAATAAAAACGCTGTGATATTCTTACATCTCTGAACTGTTGGATACAGAATGTTGTAAAGTTGCAGTGAAAAGTTCATTAAACATCACCAGATCTCACTTTCTCACATCGAGCCGCAGTCAAGGGCAGTGACTCTTATTTCTGTTCACTCTTGCACTATTTTTTAGGCTTAAGGCCAGCATATGATCTTCCCTACCATTCCTTGAGGCCTGATTATCCTGGAAACCAAGGGGAATGGAGGCTACTCAAGTCGGAGTGGTCAGGGACTCCATGCGGGCTAATCCGCTTTTAATTAGGGTAAGGAGCAGGGATATGGAGTTACTCTTGGATTAGTCACAGTACATTGACAAAGCATCAAGCTGGGACAAGTGCACCGCTTGGCCAGCACTAACCAGATAGGGATAATATCACCTTTTCATGCGCGAAAAAAGCCATTTTATATTCTTTCTCTCCATAGAAAAATGTGATTTTTCTTTATTGATTAGCATTGAATGAGGTGACAACGAGTAAGTCGCCGAAATGTATTTTGTTCTCTTGTTTATGTCTATTTTAATCTATTAGTGTATTGCTCCATTGTGCGTGCGCCAACAAAAAAAAAAAAAAGTTTCAGTAGCTGCAAGGAAAACAATTATGATGCTACATGGTTTGGAGGAAATAAATTCATGTCTGATAACTGTAACTTAATCGCTTTTGAAATAAGTCGCGTGCATTTCAATCTTAACTTTCACAAGCACCTAGTTTTTAATTAGCAATGGCATCTAATGGCGAAAACATCAAATCTTGTTCCTAGGAAACAACCAAACAACGCGTATTATACTTTCAAAGACCACTGTGCGAATTTGTTTCCCGCATTTAGTTTAGCTAAATAACCAGCTTTTAGTACTAAATTAAAGCATATATTACCTGCGCCATTTGATGTTGCCCCTATATTTAGCTAGATATGACATTTTTGAAAGGTAAATATTATATAACTTACTATCTTTATCACTATCATCACTATCTTATAAGCTTTGGGTTTAAAAATGTTAATGCTTGATAAATTTGTGAGTATACATGACCACTTGTTTTTTTTTTTAATTTAAATTTTATTTTTACACGAACACAGTAGGCTATTTAACTGTAGCTGCCTTAGCATGCAAATAAGCTAACACGATTTTTTTACAAGAAAATTATACGCGTTTTGAGGCATCTTAAATAGTGGGGCGTACGCCTGCATATAAACAAGTATTAATAAATGTTATCAGATAGTTTAAAGTATCTTATACTCAATACTTAAGTCGTAATTTGTAATATAATATTGTAACGTGTGTCCTTAGCAATAAACGTTAGCAATGTAGTTAGGTAGGCAAAATATCTCTTATGCATATTTAATTGATCATTAGCTGGTTGTCCAACACTAGAGGGCAGCATTGCTATGTAAACAGGAAAAGAGTTTTAACACTGTACTCAGCTTTACACTTTATTGTAATGTAATATAGTATCATTCTGTGCAACACTCTAAGAACAACAAGGCTGACAGGAAAACACTAAACAAATGCTTTGGTGCAATTTAAAATACCGAGATGTTACATGGAACCTTAAAACAATTGCTGTGCTTTCCTTCATTCTGTGTTACCCTAAATGGTTAGTGCTGGCTGTATTGCTTGATGTCCATTAGGTTTGATACTGGCTGACACATACAAACATATTGCATTCCCGATACCATCAGTCTGGAGCGAAACATATTGCGAAATGGCAGATGGCCACCATGCAAATGAAGATGGGGCTCAGGGCCTGTGTCTAGCTCCGAGGTGTCGAGTATCACTGTTTGACCCAGAAAATGCTGTGTTTAATGATCAATGGGGCTAAAAATACCCGGTAGACTGAGGATGGTAACCACCATCAGGCGGCGCGCCCCGTCCTGCCCATATATAACGAAGAGATGCCTGTCTCTGCAAGAGCGCTTGCGGGAGACCGCCTTCGCTGCTTTCTGCACCTGTTCCTCATCGTGTGGTGTCTCCTCACCTCTTATCCATTGCCTCTGATCAGACACGCTTCCTGGACGCTTAGGGGGTTGAGGGAGGGAGGGAGGCTCATTCTAGGTTTTTATTTTGAATGGCAAAGCCTTTCCTGAGGTAGATAAAACCACATCAGTGGTATGTCTTTTGGAAGAGCACTTTAGGCTGTATTTTGTGTTATTTTGATGAAGGATCAAACCAACTCTTAATATTTCAGAACCGATGCAAAATAGTGTGTGATCACCAGAGTAATCCAGGTAATGTCTGCGTGTGTTAATGTTAATGAAAATGCTATTGTTTTCGTTAATCTTGGTGGTGATTGTGATTTGAATAGATGGTTCTATTCATACCCTTATTGGCCCAGGTGCTGTGAATATCCCCATCTTATCCCAGTAAAGGTGACCTGTATCTTCCAGGGGTTTTGAATTACATTATCGGTATTGCACAGTGGCAATGAAACTGCACCTACAAACCTGCAGTGTGCAGTGAAATACACCATGCTAGATGGCCAACTGCTATCAAGTCCGATCTGCATTTGATAAATGCTGAATGGGGGGTGGGGGGGATAGTGAGGTGCTCGCAAGAATTATTTTTTTTTTGGTAACACATCCGAATATCACACTGCTTAGATAAATCACTGGCTCACATCTCACCTACTGCTGCTTTCTCAGTCAACATATAATGAAAGGCTTTCTGAAAGGAAAAAGGAAATGGTTCCACAGGGACAGCAGTGATATCATTGTGCGTTTTCCGTAGCCTAAAAGGTTATGGCATCCGCCTAGCTTATCAGCAAGAGAAATCCAAGCATCTCTTACTCTGAAATACTGAGTAGGAATAATGTGCGCAGAAGCGAGCATAAAAAAACAGATAAAAATAATTTGCTAGAAATTGGTATAGCTGTATATAAAATGTATAATATCATGCCACACTACACTTATTTAGTTGAAATAGTTTCATTTTTTTTACATTATTATAATTCATACTAGTGAATAATTAAAGTACATCATACTAATCCCTAAATTCATTTACCCCTGACAGGAAGAATCAAATTCCTGCATGACTAATTTTTCCTAAAAAACTTGCTTGAAGAAAAATAGTATGAAAAATAAATATGAACAGGCAGCACTGCAATCTTTTGCTGTTTCCATCCATCCATCCATCTGCTTATCCTGGTGTGGAACACAAGCTGTTTTCATCGTGGAATTACAGAAATGATTATTGTGCTTGGCCGTTGGGAAGGTGTGTGAAATAAGGTAGCACAATTACGAGGAGTGTCTGAGCAGTGAGCAGAGTCTGTGGCCCTGTTCACTTGGCATCACTAAAGCCTGCCTCCTTCCCTCTTGGATGAGCGACCAGCTTCTCTGGCACAGACTGAAACACCTTCCCCTACCTCCACCTGCTCAAAGGGATCGCTATCCTCAAATAAGCTTTTGCACCAAATAAGCATGCCATTCTCATCGCGTAACGCCCCCCCCCCCCTGCCGCCCGCCTGATCTCAGGCTGCCCTCTCCCCTAACGTCGTTAGCATTTAGATAGGCGAGAGCATGGACGCCTAGTTAATGGGCTTTCTCCACCCCTCGATCCCCAGCTCAAACTAGCTGAAGTGAGAGGGATTAAATCATAGAACAACAACAGAGAGGGAGCGGTGGCACGCTTCATCGGCCGGGCTCATTAACAGGAGCCTTGTCAGAATTGATGTTAGATGTGATTGGAGATTATCACATTTAGGGTGCCTCGTCCCGCGGGGGGGGCGCCGGCGGGGGGGGGCGGGGGGGGGGGGGGGGGGGGGGGGGGGGGGGGGGGGGGGGGGGGCGGGGGCGGG
>JAODJX010000042.1:16587455-16605529 GCA_026776945.1 Isichthys henryi | reverse complement strand
GGGGGGCGCGGGGGGGGGTGTGGGGGGCTGTCCGGGGTGGCTGGGGGTGTGTGGGGGGGGGGGGGGGGGGGTCGCCCCAGCGCAGTCTGACAGCTTGTGTGGGTCTCCCTGTAGCAGCTGGAGGAGGTCTTAGCTGACCTACCCCCATCGTTTCTAAAGAACCCCGTTAGCCTGGCCAGGAATGTGTCAGGCAGGCCTCTCCCCATCTTCCTGGCGCCCCCCGACCTTCCCTAGCTTCTGCTTGTCCATTATCCATTTCTGATTCTGCTTGTGACATCGGCTAGCACGACATCTCCCTGCTTGAGCATTTCCAGCCATGGATGTTTTAAGTACACCTGGGGGGGAGGGGGGGTGAGGCTCCTGTCCCTTATCACGTACGGCCCACATTGTTAGCTGGCTGTTTTGGTCTGGCCCATGGGTACCTTATCGCTGAGGCCCCGTGACGCGGGGCATACAAATTAAAAGTTTCCTTCCCGCTGAGCGATCGATGCGGTTCCGTGCTTGAGTGACTCTCGTGCGGCGGCAAGCAGCTTAACCCAGAGAGGGGCACTTGGAGGGGTCCAGGGACATGGGGCTCATACTCATTTGGGGAGGGGCTTCTATACCACCGTCCTGCGCATCCCTCGCCCGAGGTCCCGCCTTTACCCAGCATGCCGTTCTTCATGCCATCTCCAGTCTCCCAACTTCCTTCCTCTGAGCCAAAACCTTCTGTGGAGCCCAGTTAAATATCTGTCCTTGGAGATGCCTCAGCAGTGGTGAGAAAGCTGGGACTGAGGCGTTAAGCGAGTCAGTCTTGAGTTAGACAGCATCATTAGCCTAATGCACCCAGGATCTCTCTCTGTAGCTCCCATTCGGGTTTGTCCGGGTGCTAAGCAAGCTCATGTGCTGCCTCTGAAACTATAATCAGGAGGCTTAACCTCCAGAGGGCCAAAAGCCCCCCTGCACTGTGGCTCACTCACTGCTGCAGCCATACAGACATACAGAGGGATGTGAGGGCAGGAGGTGATGGAGATGCTGGTGAATGGCCTCCATCGGAGTGATGATTTCCGTCCCAGTCCCTCTGTCTCTCTGAACGATCACTGTCTTATTCTCTCTCTCTCTCTCTCTCTCTCTCTCTTTCTCTCTCTCTCTCTCCCCTTCCACCCCATGGCTCGCACAAGCCTCCAATTAAATCAAAAGTGGTTTGTTTTTATTGGTCTTTTGCGCTGACAAGTGGGCTATCATCCTGACGGCTCTACCTGACAGTGAGCTGCCGAAAATCCTCCATTGACAATGCCCAACGCTTCCAATTAGGGGAGAATCAGACTCCTGGTGCGCTAACGATCTTTCCTCCTCCCTCAAGTGCCCCCCTCCAATGTCCCTCTCTCTCTCTCTCTCTCACACACACATACACACACACACACACACACACTGCATGCTGCTGTCTTCCCCTCACATTTTTTCCTGCTCCATTTTCCCCCATCTCTCCTTTCTTCCTGTATGTCTCTCCTCTGCAAATTACCAACACAAAACGGGATGGCACACTGCCGTCAAGGCCTGCCGTCCAAGCCTGTCAACTTTAATGAGATGATGAAGGTTTATTTTGGCTGCATGCATGTGCTAAATTCTTTCTTGTATGACAGCTGACTGTGAAAGGCGAATGTTAACCTTATAAAAGATTTAGCAATTCTCATTATTTTCTGTCAAGTACCATATCTGATGGCTGTAGGTTAGACATTTGCATCCCTGACTTCTTCGGAGTGGGGCCTCTTTCATTTCTCTCATCATTGTTTGTTTGTTTAGTCATTTTTTTCCTTTATCTCCCTGTTTTTTTCCCCTTTGTTGAAACGTATGTTTTTCTTCTCTATTTCAAAAAGATATTGAGATGCCAAAATTCTTCCAAAGACAACGTGCTTATTACAAAAGAAAATATATATTTAACAAACTACTTAATAAATAAATAAAAAGCCAAGAATCTACTGTGCCTTTTCTTTCGGTTTTCTGGGGTGGCGTGAACCATTCTAAGCGGTTTCTTGCTCTTTGAATCCTCCTAAGAGCACTTTGCTACGTGTTAAATGTTAGGGGAGAAAAGACAGCCAAGCTCACGTACAGGAGTGAGTGGCTGACAGAGATTTCTGTGGGCTAAAACTTTTATATATATTTATAAGTTAGTTTTGTGACAAAACACATTTTATGATTTTGTGTCAAGATAGATTCCCAGACATCGTATCAAATCAAAATGCCTGAAGGAGAATAAAAACTTGAGTGAGAATGAATTGGTGGCACACATGAATCTTGGCAGTTCTACCTTTGACAGTATTCACTCAGAAATCCCTGAGTCCTGTCTGCACACACAAGCTTTTGGACCTGTCCTTCTCTGACAACACGTAACTGACATGTGCCAAGTAATCCGGGGTTTTTTTTTTGTTTTTTTGTTAATCTCCCCCCTTTTTAATGTACAAGGATGCATTCTGCTTTTTCTGCTGCTTTTGACTGTTGCCTTCATGCTATTTATAGTGCATGTGAATGCATAACGGTGCACGGTGTTTGCTGTCGCCGCCGCGGTGTTAATGAGGCTCCGGGATGTGTTGGATCCGTATGGTTAAGGAGCTCACTTCCTCCAGGCCCTAGGGCCCCACCTGAGAGCTGACACGCGCCTGCAGGACCATCTCGCCTGCATCTGCTAGTCTGTGAGGATGGAGCTCATGTGTCTATCAGACTGATGTTGAATGCTCTTTATGGGAACATGCCGGCCCACTTAAAAAATATGTCAAAACAGAATCAAGTCCGGTTCTCCAAACTAGCTGCCTGTTCCAAAAGTGTACCTTCAGGCCCGAGAAGGGAGACGACAGCTGGCCGTGCAGTGGGCAAAAGCATTAACAGAATGCCTTACTCATAATATACCACGTCTAATGATGCATCAGGGCAGTTAGATGTGCTTTTGTCATCTTTCTGTGATAAGTGGATATGTTCTAGCAGGCTTACCTGAAACACTTTTGTTGTGTCCCTTCATCACTGCAGGTGGGACCTGCCTTAGACACCTTCCGTGATCCTGGAGCTCGGAAGAAGGCCTTTCATGCCCATTTCTCAGACTCGGCGGCGCGACGAGGGCTTCTCGGCCAGGGCACCTACAACGTGAACTAGACCAGGCTAGGCAAAGATAGCAGGGGGGAGGAAAAGATGGGGGAGAGTGAGAATGTGGGGGAGGGGGGCAAGGAATAAAGATCTACACATACACATTCACCTTGTTTTTCTCAATATTTTTCTACTGGTATCAATAGGTGTAATGAAACTTTGACAAAACCCGTAATCATAAATTGAAGATGATTTATTTAAGCTATATTTGCTGGTAAGTGTTATGTGGAGATATAACATCATGAGCAATCACAAGGTCCACACAGGAGAAGAGTGCAACTTTAAGTGCTGATTTGCATATAATCAGTCTTACAAAGACACAGAAATACACAACTAAGCCAGTCAGCTTCCAATTGGGAAAGTTTAAAATCGGTGACATTTACGTACAGTAACATCTACGGACTGTTGGTTCTGGAGTTTCCGCAAGAGCAGCGGAGCGGTTTACAACGGGCCTGTACAGCAGCGACTGAGAGCACACAGCCTGGTGCTGCAGTGTGTGCGGCACCCCCCCAGTGGCAGCTCGCAATCAGACCCGGTCCCAGTGGGAGCAGGGATCAAGGTGCACATCTCCAGTCTTGCCTTCAGTTGTTAGGGCTTGTCGAAAATTCACATGTTGCGAACCGTGTAAATGATACGTGAAACAGGAGACCGCTTACAGTAAAGTTTTCTCTCACTATTTAGTGACATTGCCTGCCTTTCCTCTCTGTTCAATCATAACATAGACATCATCTGTATATGCTTATACTATACCTTAATACTATGCAAATGAGAATAAACTGGTAAAATGAAGATGAATGATACTGGATTGTGTTTATATATGCTTCCATATTTACTTGTAAGATTTTTATTCATTAACATCTGATATTCATTCCTTTTATCAGTCAGTTTTTTCCACCCAGATAAACTGCATGTAAATGTATGCAAGTACAGTGAACAACATGCCTGAATAATCACAATTTGAACAGGGAAGCACAGATCACCAACACTTACCAGATAACTTTAAATACTGTAATTAAATTCAAAATACTGTAATTAGCACAAACAGTAGTGCTATTGACTGTAAATATTTGGGTCTGGGCCTGCTAATTAATGCCCCGTGTCTTTTTTTCAAACTAAAGGGGAGGAGGGAGTCTCGTGACAGGCGCTGGAGTGCCCGCCTCCTTGTGCACGAGTCATCACCCAAAAAGCCCAGTCAGCCAATGAAATCGTATGGCTGGGGACGCACGTGGAACAGACACCTTTAAAAACTAGTTCCTGGATATGACACAAGTTTATTTTAGTGAAAGTGTCACTGGGAAGCTTTAGTTACCAGATGATTGCATTTAACCTGATTTACCTCTGACTCTCTGGATTCTTCTCTCAACTGTCCAGCGGTTTTTTTATGCTGCATTCTTGGCTGACACGTGAAAGATTTTCTTAAACAGCCCTTTCTCTTTGTTCACGCTACTGTAGCAAATTACGATTAATCTCATTAATTTTTAAAATTTTTTGGCTTCTTTCTCTATTAGGCGCAGGTCATGAATTTCATTGGCTTTGATCAACGTGTCTGTCCGTGGTGCTGAAAATTACTTGGCCTCCTGATTGGAGCTACGCTGTGTAATTTTGATAAGATGGGATTTATGATTGTTACTTATATTTAAAACAGAACTATAAATACGATTTAAGTACATGTATAAAAGGATAAAGGATAAAATTTCGGTTGCATATAGTTGGATTCTAAAAATCAATAACAGCGGACCTTTGAAATACTTTTGTGTAGCAAAACACTTTAGACAGGAGATTTAACGTAGATTTTTTTGCGCTCTCGACGAACGTGCAGATCTCGAAAAATATCTGAAAACTGAAAATCGTACTAAAAGAGAAGAACTACTGGAAGAAAGAGGAGGAATATTCTGTATCCGGCGTCTTGTTTGGATTTTCCGCCTGGATAGTCGTTCCAGCTCTGAAACCGCACTTCAAGTAAAAGTTGGCAGAATACAAATGGTAAATTAAAATAAAGGAGACGCCACTATATTGTACTTAATGGCAATGGAGGCGTCCACCAACGGGTCTAGTTTTGGAATCGACTCTTTACTGTCTCATAGACCTGGAAGTCCGATAAATTCGAAAGGAGACAGTTTGATGGGCGAATGCAGATCTCCTCTGGAGTTAAGCCCGAGGTCGGACCTGGAAAGCGGCTGCTCGTCTCCCCCTTCTCCACGGCGGGATTGTGTCGAAGAAGCGGTGCAGAGACAAGGTCATGCTCTCGGACTGGAGTCCCATCTTCAGCACGGGCAGATTTCCGCCGGTTCTCAGCCTCGGACAGTCACTTCGTCCTTCCTCATTCGAGACATTCTTGCGGACTGCAAACCGCTTGCTGCCTGTGCCCCATACTCCAGTAATGGACAGCCGACTCAGGAGACTGAGAGACTTGCCTCTAAAATGTCAGACGATTTTATAGACAAAATCCACAGCAATTCATCTTCGGACAGCGAATATAAGGGTAAGATTTATGTAAGATGGTTAAAGAGGGTGTATTTTCTATCAAATCGAGTACAAATAAAATATTTTGTTAAGACTACGAATTATAATAGCACGTAGTAGTTATGACGAAAATAATATTACTAATAAAAATAATGCCAACGATGATTATTATAATAATAATATAATAATAAATGTTAACGTTACCTTGGCACTTGGCATGATCAATAAAAGTATATGATTAAATATTCTATGTTAAATTTGACCGGTATGTGCTGTGGGTTTTTATAAAAATAATTTACAGGCGCAGTTATTATTACATATTCATACATAAAAATATACTAATATATATGTTTTAATTTAAAAAATGGAATACGGCTACACAAGCTATTACTTCTTATTGCGTTTTTATCCTCTGTCATAGCAAGTAGTGTTTTAATGTAAATCGCGCTTTATACTCTCTAACGGAGATCCCCGTAATTGTAGTTAATAATAGTTAATCAGAAAAGTTCATTCGAGACGTCGAAATTTCGTAGCCTACGATAATAAAGAAAACAACCGAAATGAACAGTACTCGTTAATTTGGGTGGCTTTGCTCGTTTCTTCTATAAAAATGTTGAAATTTAGACCGAATCGATTTACGAAAACTTAAGAACTGCGCTGTTTGATCGATATGCTTTTAAATGAAAATGTGTCATCAGTGAACAAATAATTGGACGGTTATTGATTCAGTTTAAAAAATCCACCGGTAAACACCAAAACCTAGTACAGAATAAATATCAATTAATACTAATGTGTAGAACATAACCACCAGATGTTAACACATTTCCCACTCTATTGAATTATTTCTAAACTGATGTAAAAAATCCTTTAAAAAATGCAATGCACTTAAACTGTAAGATTATAGTATTCTGCCAGATTTTTTAGACCGGGTCTAAATATAGTTAAAATGTTTAGAATGTAAAACTCTATATTATCTGCAATATTTACAGTAATTTAGTTTTCTCGTTGTATTCGTAAGTTGTGTATTTGTGAGACGGAGTTATCAGTCAGGTGTTTATTCCGGTTTTATACCAATAATGTGAAGTTTGGCCAGTCATGCTCAAAGGGTTTTTTATCTCGCGTGGCCCAATTAGACGGCTTATTATGCTTCATGACTGTCCAATCAAGTTGTTACCCATGCAAGTCTTCTAATTACCCCATTTACGTCAAACTTATAAAAGAAATGATGGATTTTATCATATAAAGTGATTGAAAATTAAAAACATTATTTCTTATAATACCATTATTTTTGCTGGCCTTGCTGCGAAAATTGTCTTTTTAATTTGAGCGCGGTATACCTGTGTGTTTCACAATAAAATCTGTACGTATGACACAGGTAGGTACTTTATGAAGTACTTAAATGTATTTTTGATCATACAACACAGAGATTTCGCAAACATACAAAACATACACATGCATTTTCATAAATAGATTTTATAATCATATATATTTTAGTTCGAACAATATGGACACAACTCGAAAACAATCGCTACTTTTGGTCAATATGCAAATATAGCCTTGGAGTTGCGGCCTTTTTCTTCGTTTCTGTCATTCAACGTCGGTTACGGTTGTGTTTTTTAATTTGTGGTGTTTGTCAGCGGTTCAGTGTTTTTTTTAATTATTTTTTTTATTTGGGGTTTCAGTGAAAGAGGAGGGAGACAGGGAGATTTCGAGCAGTAGGGACAGCCCGCCAGTTCGGCTCAAGAAGCCCCGAAAGGCGCGGACGGCGTTCACGGACCATCAACTAGCCCAGCTGGAGCGCAGCTTTGAACGACAGAAGTACCTGAGTGTGCAAGACAGGATGGAACTGGCGGCGTCGCTGAGCCTTACCGACACCCAGGTCAAAACATGGTACCAGAACAGGAGGTGAGATCAAGAATATAAGCACACAAAGCTCTGTTTTCGCTTACATTTCGACGTTCAATAAAAAAAACACATGGTTCAGTATCTAGCAATTTGAATCTGCCTTCAAGTTTTTAAATAGGCATGTAGGGTCTTGTTAATCATTTAACATACGTAATCTAAAATCCACGGACTTACTAAAAACTTTTTCAAGAACACAAGGATTGTTGGGTAGAAAAGTATAAAATACATTTCCCTGAAGTACAGGTCCGTGTATTAATGTACACAGACACACACACAGACACTTATCCAAAACGAATAGAAGCTGTTGTCTTGTAAATTAACGTATACTTATTTTCTAAAACATGTAGTCCACATTATTATGTAAAGTACTCTCTTTTAAAAAAAAAAAAAATAATACGTCGATATGCCTCCTTCTGATACATTTAGATTGGTATTGGTAATATTTTTAGCTATTTATGTATATAACATATATAAAGAGCGTCGCCTGTCCCCATTCATTCTTTATCTATACGGTCACAGAGCATTAAAAATCAAAAATGCATTTCCTGCACATACAAAAATAGAAACTGCAAAAGCCTGCGTCTGTGTTTACGTTGCCCTCACTGTGAAGGTTTTATATGGAATTTTTATTTTTTTTTGCAAATTTAGTTCTGCGACCGACCATTAGGGTTTTTACTTTCCATTCGTTTCTTAAACAAATTATATCGCATACGAATTCGTTTTCCATGATTCCACTACAATATTTTAACGTTGATATTTTAAAAGGATCGCTATTCAAATAAATAACAAATACAGCGCAACACATTTGGTGATAAATAATACATTAAGAGAGATGTAAATTATTTATCCACAATACTGTAAGAACACAATTATTATCATTATTAATTATTTATCCATAAGAATGGCTTCCTATTGTCCAGGAAACTCTGGTTGGTAACTAAAAATGAATAACGAATGAGGGCCGTTTTAAAACAGTTCAACGGCGCTTTATCTAAATTAAAGGAAATTAAACACTTAAAACCTTTCATAGGTTGTCAGCGCGGAGTCGAATTACTATAAGTGTAGAAATTCAGCTTTAAACTCAGCCCCAAGTTTACATTGTATATGTTTATAACTTCGTATGTGATTATGTCATCTAAATAAAGATGTGCACAAAGTAAACGATCACTTTTACTCTGAACTGAAGAACGGTTTTTTTTTTTTTTTTAAGTGCTATTAGTTGCTAGTAAAATGCTCCACGTAAGTTTGTTTAGAGCAGTAATTTTCGCAAGGCTAATAAACAAAATTTATTTGTATCCGGATTGTAATAATAACGTACAAAACTTATATACATATATATGTGCCGAAAGTGAAACTTTGATGAATTAGTGGCCATACACGAAGATTTTCTGACGGAAACTACTAGCATTTTGAACTTGTCAGCATTCGTTTTTACTATGAAATACTACTGATTGTGTTATTCTTCTTCCTGGGAAAGGACAAAGTGGAAGAGGCAGACCGCAGTTGGACTGGAACTTCTTGCCGAAGCCGGAAATTACTCTGCCTTGCAAAGAATGTTTCCTTCACCGTATTTCTATCCACAAAACCTGGTTTCCAATCTGGACCCTGGAGCAGCCTTGTATCTGTACAGGGGACCCTCCGCGCCACCACCGCCATTGCAGCGACCCCTGGTCCCACGGATCCTTCTCCACGGATTGCAAGGAGGAAACGAGCCGCCACCTATGTCATCTCTGTCCGGCGTGCTACCTCGGGCGACACAGCAACGGTGAGCCGCACCTCCAGATTCAGAGCCAGACAACGCCAACCTCCACGCGAACAAAACGGAGCATTTTAATGAGAGTGACCAGTAAATACTGTTTTATTTAAAATGAACTGGGATCTTCAGTATATGGACTCTTGTTTGATTTTAACACGAATAAAAGGCCACTGTTATTTATTTATTTATTTATATATTTATATATCGAACAGTTTTCCTCGCTAGAGGAACTGTCAAAATGAACTAGAGATGTTTCACGTGATTTCTTTATGTCTCTCCGGGAGAATTGCAGAAGAGCTATTCGATTTCCTGTATGGTTTCTCAAAATATTACTTCCAGCAAACGAAGTTTGTTACGCGACAGCAGCACTTGCTAAATTCGAATCATGCATCAGACCCTGTTTATATGTGGAACGTGCGGAAAGTGAACATGACTTATGGAAAAAAAATGAAAAAGTTCGTATGAAAAGTTCGTATTTTTCGTATGAAAAGCCATTAATTCGATCTTCTGCCCAAGAATGGATTCATACGATGAAACTTGTATGGACTGTTTATGTACAGTAAACACATAATGCACTGTAAATAAAGTATTCATCTATTCAAAGAAACGTCATGATTTTAAGTAGCATTATGAGTAATGCATCTTCTTTCATTCAGACCATTGACTGAAAGTGACACGTAATGGCCATGACGAATCGTATAGACACGGTAATTTCATTGGACTGTTTTCAAACTGTATTCTACCTACATAATAAACTTGCAATGGTGTCAGCAATGTCGTTGTCTATAGTCCACTCATTTTGCCTCTGCAGCTTTGTCAATTGCAAAAATTGAGAGAAGCAAAAGATGTACAATAAAATTTGGCTGCAGCACCGCGCGTATTGTAATTAACCGTGGCATACATGATTATGCGTTTCGTTGCAAAACGACAGTAATATTCGGGAATTAAATATTTATTTTTACATTTTCCCTCAGTTCAATTTAATGTTCTTTTAAAGTGTAGGAGATGCGCCTTTATATTTTGCCATGCGTGCAAGAACAAAATTACACTTTTCAGAAGCACGGTAGGCGACTATAATTCATTTTTCGGGAATTTAGAAATAACATTGGTAGCACAATTTCCTCTCGCGGTGTAGTGATTTGAAATGAACTTCGCATTGGTATCAGAAATAATTAGTGCGATTAGATACCAACAGATTGTTGGCATATTAAAATACACGAAATAAGAATGGCGTCTGTCCTTTCGCTTTTCTGGGACCAGCGCCAGTAGAAGCACCTGGTGTGTTCTTCTCGAGACTGCGCAGATACTTCTTGTCATACAAACACTACAGGACAACACTGTAACTCCTTATAGTAGAAAATGTATACTAAAACTACGTGTGAGATTCCTCACATTGTGAAGTAGTTGTATTATTTGATATTGCCCCCTCCCCTTGCCTTGATGGTTGCTCCGTTTTAAGATAAGGCCAAAATTATTAGGAAATGTAGGAATGGTTTTTATTTTCATCATGTATAAATAAAGTTCGTACACAAACCAAAGTACTGTTTCAGATATGCATGCTCGATATATATCATTAAAGGGGGAAATGTAACGTGAGATTTATGCGTTTAACAATATTATTAGGCTGGAAAAAATATTTTACATATGCGCAAGAAAACTGTTACGCACTGTCTGATTAAACGAGCGACGTCAAATTCCGTAATTCCGGCTCAAACGAACTGGGTTTTGTTTTCATACGCTGAAAATGTTTCTAAGTCGATAGGCTGCAGCATCGGCGCGCATTTCAGAATTTGTTTCTAGAATACGCTGCTGGTCTCCTAGGTAAGCGCTAAGCATGATGCAGCATTCAACAGTAGGCACAGGTCATGAGGATTTTCATCGTGCCAAAACTTAGGCGAACTGAATTACACCGCTAACTGGATGAGTTTTGCCTTTCCCGGAAATCGCAGAAAATTGTTAATAATGAAAATTTACAGATCACGAAACACATTATAAAAAAACTGTTCTATACGTATCTAAAAAGATTTTTGGTATTTTAAAAACTATTTTATACTGTATACTATAGGTATGCGTCGACTAATTTTTCTAGCTATATTAATTCTCTTGAGTTACGTTAAATATATTAAATAATTATTAGCATTAAACCTGTAATTTTTGGTCTGAGTCCCCTTAATCAATCTATCCAATTTAACGACAGTGTTGCTAGAAGCCCAAACGTGGAAATGGTTCTTTTAAAGTAAAATTATCGTATTTGGCTCTCGGATAAAATATACCTTTCTTCATGACTAAATAATTTTATACATTATTTTCTACATTTATAGTGACATATAATAAAAATAAATTTAAAAAAATCAACACACGTTAAAACAAAATTAATTTTACTGTTATTTCACGCTATACTGTATAAAACAAAATTTAGAAAAACAAAAGACTTCATGATATAGGTAATGAACTGACACTTATTGTTCTTATATATATGTGTGTGTCTCGACTAAATATGTCCAGGTCATTGAAAACACTGGTTTAATTGAGTAGTAGCGGTGGCACAAAACTCCGGCTGACAACCGCATTAAAGAGAAACAAAAGATGCACTTGAGTGAATTGTTTTAAAACTGAATATAGCGTGATTATTCCGTTTTATTACATTTTCATAAACATTAACTCGATGAAATATTAATAGCTCCCCAAGTGTGTAATTGTTTAAGTGTCTTAAACGATCCTATTTGGAAATGGATTGTTTCCACCTTTTTTTTCTTAAGAGTGTTGGTTGTCTGGCCTTCGCCAAACGGCTCCAACAGCTGGTGACCGGGCGAGACTGACTGTGCGTCGGATCAGGCAAGCGGACAGCTGGTCAGCGGTACGGCAGGACAACCCCCCTGCCTCCTCCCCGTGCGCCTGTAGCCTGTTATAAAAGCCCAAATATCAGTCCCTTTCCTACCTGGGGGTTGGGGAGTTCAAGCTGACAAAGATGAATAAAAGGGTTGCGAGCGATTAAACAAAAGACATTAATGGCTTTAATCGGAAGTCGATACATCGATATGATCGCTCAGTCCCCCGCTGCTGCATCCGCACCGCACATGTTACAGCGCGCGCCTCACCTCCCCCTGATCGCGGGCTCTGCCTCTCGCTGTCGGCTCGCGCTATTACAGACCGCTTCATTCAGATTTCAGCAATTGCCACTTTCTCGAGTGCGCGGTCGGCTGTGCGCCCTTTAAACGTCTATAAACGGAACCCGCTTTTAGTTGGAGTCACAAATGTATAAAATACTGCTGAGTGAAAATAGATTACGCGTATCTACTTTTCTATTCCTGCCGACCAGAAAATGATACAACCAAATAGTATCAAAAGGATTTGTGTCCGGCCCGAATGACGAAGATAGCCTCTCAATATTAATGAAAAGATTCATTCGTGCGAAGTGCGCAACTGATTAACTGAATAGCTACGTTGTCTTGTTGAAAGGCGCACAGATTTTTGCATGTGAAAAGATACTGGTAAACCCCAAGATCATACCGCGGATTGTCCCCGGCTCAGGCTTAATGAAGTGCGGATAGAGCCTTGCTGAGCTCCCAGCAAACAAAAACACAACACGAAGAGACTTAAACCCAGAGGATCAGTGACTCTGATTAATCTCATTCAGAATAAAACCAAACAAAACAGCCTTCAAATCAAATTAGGAGTCAATCAAAGGCCAATTTGCACTGCGGACTGTGAACCTGTCAGTGGAAGAAATGCTGATGTTCTTTCACAGTACGCCGAAAAGAGAAGCAACGTGATTTGATCTTGCGGTATATTACAAATTACCGAATTCAACTTTTTTCCGCTAAATATGCGGCAAACAAAAGCCTGCTTAATATAAACATCTCCAAAGGCCACCACTAGCGAAACAGTACAGACTTTCTGCTTTCACAGATAATCGTTTGATGTGATATTGGATCACAACTGAAAAAGAATAAACTAAACGCTGACGTTCTATTTACTAGTCAAGAATTATAAAGGCAACCAAGAAAACATATTACTGCTGACACAACTGCTTGTATCGTGTATTTAGTAAGGAGAAGGTGAAATAGATTATTAAGGTCCAAAGTTAACTCAAGGTAACCCTAGGACAAAATGCAGACACTTGCGCGCTATTCCGGCAGTATTAGATTCACTGTTCGATAATTAGACACTAATCGTTTTTAAAATGTTAGCGCTCTTCTAACCCTAGGAAACCTATTACGCGGCACATATATCTCCGTTAACAGGCGCAATGAGGGCTCTGAAGAAATGCCATTCCCTGCCACTAGGATTTAGGTGCTAAAGCAAGACACATTTGGCAGTGCAATCCATCTAGAGTTTGGCCTCTGGATTTAGGAGCGCAAACCCTAATCTGGTGCTGTAACCATCAAACTGTCAAGTCGACGCCGCAAAGCAGTTCATGTTTACTCTCCATGTAGATGATCACGGTAAAGATAAGATGACATACTATCTATGCTGCCCAAGTAAACAAATGGACATTTTAGGGGGATGCTGTAGTCGCGGTCATGATAGCAGGCAAAGGCAGATAACCATTTCCGTCACGAACAATCTACCATTGCTACCGTTTAAATATTAACGTCTCACTATAAGAACAGCACCCGAAAGGCAGAATTCAATATTCCGTTAGAGCTCGAGTTTATATATTATATATATATATATATATATATATATGAGAGAGAGAGAGAGAGAGAGAGAGAGTACTTATATGGGAAAGAGTAAGCATAGATCCACACAGATACATCACTGCACTAATTAACTTGCAGTCCCCCGAATTCCAAATCTTTCTTTAGTTAGAAATTTTAGGTTTACATCGACATTCATTACGTGGTACTTGCATATCAACAACAGGAATTCTTAGCTTAAAAAAATGCAAATTAGTCCTGAGTGAGAAAAAAAAATGTGACACACAAATCCTCAAGAGCTTTAAACACACGTGAGAAATGGGTGTTTTTTTTTTTTTTAAAGGGGTAGAGGTTTATAGACTGTCACTGCAACGCCTATTAAACACCGCGTAATAAACAGCTTTACGCCAGTGTAATCAGCACTGATTTACAGTGCTCCAGCGGACGGCGGCCAGGACCCCGGTGTCAGCGCGCGCGCGTTATTTACAGCGTCAAGGCCGAGCTCGCTCTCCGTCATATCGGCGTGGCCCGCTAATTAACACAACCCCGCTGACCGTGAGAAATGTGACGAAAAAATATATATACACACTTGTTAATATACATTTCTGTCATTTGAATGTAGGGCAGCGTTCGGTAACAGCTAATGAGTCTGTGCACATAGACTCCGATTGGGGGGGCGGGGCGGTGGCGTTGAGAACTGCACTTGATCAATGTCATTGAACACAGACAGGCCCCCTGCGGCGGGGGCTCCACCACAGACCCTCTGTATGCTGCCACTGAGCACTGTGGCTGCCACTGAGACCGTGTCCCCCATCCCATCCCATCCCCTGAGTGGTAAGAGTGGTGCATCCACAGGCAGGGAGCAAACACTTACCCTAAAAATTATTCCTCAAAAAAACAAAAAAAAAAAAACTAATGAAAACACCACACACAGAGTTACACGTTAAAGGGGCTGGCTTGTTTAGTATTTAATACTGGCTCCATTTGGGAAGTAGCAAACCATAAAAGTAAATAACAGCCAATTTATATACATGGTTATATAAAAATCCTCACATAGGGAAGTGAGAAAACATTGAGGTGCTGTAACGCAAGGAACACCATGAAGGCGGGGCAGAGATGGGGAAGAGGTGGGGCCAAGGTGGGGCAGAGGCAGCGGCCAAGTCTGGGCAAAGGCGGGGTCATGGCTGGGTAGAGGCGGGGCCATGGCAGGGCAGAGGCGGGGCCAAGGCGTGACGACAGGGTCAAGGTGAGGAGGCCCCCAACCTTTCCTAGAGCACCTGGATGGCAAGACATGCGACCCCCGCGGCCCAGCCGCAGGTGACGAGGGCAGGGACCGCGCCGTGGCTCTCTGCCGCAGGGCCTTGGCTGACTGTTCAACGACCCTCCGGCTCCCTCAGTCCATCTGCTGCGGCTTCTTCTTCCGGGGAGCCGAGCGGCTGTCCAAGCCGCTCGCGTACTCTGAGCACAGGAGGCTTGCCACTCGTTCCTTCCGGTTGGGCTTTCCGGGGGGTCTGGAAGACAGGAAGGCGATGCAGCGGCGTGAGTCTAAACCGGTTAGGGGAGTCACCGAGCACCTCTCCGCTAGCCTGAAGGCATGCGACAGGAAAGAATGCAGGCAGCGGCAAGACCACAGCCCACAGCCATCGATCCCCCAATCAAGAACAGTGTTACAACCAGACTGGCATTGACAATTAACCAATCACGGAGCTCCAAATAAAAACTGCGAACCAGTAGCTGGCAGAACGAGGCCTGTGAATGAAAGGTACTGGGGAAAGGATTTCCTCTGCTAGTAATAACAGATTGGCCCCCTCGCTGTGGGGGGTCTATGTAAACCAGGCTCCCTTTATCTAATCAATAACTCCTTGGGGCGGGTGGCAGGGACCTGCCCACAGGAATCCCTTCCACCAAATCTTCCTTGACAAGCCTGAGGGAACATGTAGTACACCAGGGCACAAGACATTAACCCAAGGCAGTGTCGACACTGACGGACCAGGGAGTCCAGTCTGAGGACGGGGCTCCGCCTTCCCTCTTTAAGCTCAATGGGAAACCCTGGTGGATGGGAGGTATAAGTGCAGCTTGTGGTATTCGGCAGCTTGGCAGTGTCATATATTTTATTATAGACTGAATAAATGTAACCACGGTCAGATTTCTAAAAGCCTACTGCATTAAAATGGAAAAACGTAAGGATACACCATAAATAAAGCTCGCAAATTCATACATTAATTCATAAGTTACAAATACACCATAACATATTGTATACCATTTCAGTATCATACTTCCAATAGGGTGAGCTATGAAAAATATTTCAAATATACTAAGACAAAGCAAAAAATAAAAAATGGCTAGCGGTGGCCACCTCAAATAAGGACACCAGCAGGACGCATAAGCAGGGAAGGAGGTAAACATCTATTTTTAAAGCTGTTAAGGACGATAATTTATACATGAGAAAGGAGCGAGCTTAAGGCTCAGCACAGGTGTGTTTATGTGTCCGCGATTTTGATTATGTTTTTCTGGGTGTAATTAGCTCATTAGCCAGTATGTGCCTGGACTGGGGGAGTTTAAGCCACAGACTCTGATAATGAAGTCTCTGCTGACGGGGTGGGGGTGAGGGGGGGACTAAATCCTAGGCAATGTGCTGACAGCTTGGGTGTTAGGAGCAGGAGTGTCTAACGGGGGGGTCCTTCAATAGGACCCTTAGGACATGACAGCTTAAGACCACAGGAGCACCACAAAGAGACCGGGGGCAGCTGGGCGGGGGGCACACAAGCTGGGTGGAGTGAGACGAAGAGCCGGCACAGGCCGAGGATGCCGGACTTGGCATCGCATCTCATCATCGATCTACAGTCAGCGACTTCTGGTGTGACCCAGCGCTAACCGACTAAGTGCCAATCAAACCCGCACACCTCCCTTACCGGACCCCATTCACACGCTCCTGTGGGTCACCAGGCCAATTACCAGTGCTCAGACCAATCGATATCTGAGAAGGAAGGGCAGCCTGGCTGGGTTTTTCGGGGGAGGGAAGGCTGGTGCAGGGTCAAGCGACCGTCAATTTGTGCTATCAGCAAGATGGGGACGATGCTCATCTCATGAATAGAGCGAGTGGCTGCTTGTTGACCGCAGCCCATGCAGGAGAACATACCCACCCCTGTGGTGGGGAGGCCGATGGAAGCAGGTAAAGCTCCAACGCATCAGCGATGTTCAACTCGCGTGCGAGACAAAAGGGGGGAGGAGGTACCGCCCCCTGCAGGAGCAGTCGGGAAGCCCGGCCATCTGAGTGCGACTCATTATGGGGGAAGTGGCGCTTAAAGGCTGTGAGACACAGGAGGCGAGGTGAGGAGAGGGAGCCCTCCCCCCCACCTTCTCTCCAGGTCCCAGAAAAGAGCTTTCTTTAAAAACAAAAACAAAAAAATCTCTTTTGTTGACGTTTGTTACTGGTGGCAGAAGGAATAAAGACTGAGAAACAGAATGAGAGAGACAGACTTGAAACGGCTGTGAGTTTAAGAGCTTGTGCCATGAAGGACAGCGAAGCCCCTCTGCCTGGGAGGCGAGTCCCCCTGACAGGACGTGACTTTCTTCCGTAGTTTTCGCTTGTACACGTTTGCTTTCATGCAGGTCTTTTATTAGCAAAAGGAAAGTGGCTGAGATTCTGGGTATTTTGCAGAAAGTGAAGTGGGGGGGGGGGGGGAGTTGCTGGCGATCGGACGAGGCCTGGGGGGGTCAGAGCGGAAAAATGGGGGAAGAATGAATGAGTCAGCGGCAGAAGTAGCTTTGTACGCATGGCGCGCGCTGATTTAGCCCCCTTTCTCAGCTGCCGATTGCCTCACCCCCAGCCCCCCCCCCCAACACCCCTCCAAAGCTCATGTGCTTGTGTTCTAGGTGACTGCTAGGCTAATTTGGGGGGGGGCACACCATCGCTGCCCCGTGGCGCAGGCTGACCCTCCCGGCACAGAGGGACCGGTCTGGACTGAGCCTCCGCTAACAGTGGCCAGGCCGCGACACGCTCGCTAACCCTCTTGGGACCGCCGCACACGTCCACTAATGGCGGGAGTCGGGCGGCAGGTCCGGTGGCAGACTCATTACAGAGTGACACCTAGCAGCCAGCCCAGCCTCCTGCTACACAAGCTCACTCACCAGAGACCGGCCCCCCCCGGGCCCCCCCCCGGGGCGGGGGGGGGGGGGGGGGGGGGCGGCCCGGG